>OY755243.1:91083629-91618542 GCA_963576725.1 Azorinus chamasolen | reverse complement strand
AGCGAAATTACAGGGTCTTAACCCATTCCCTCATATTGACGCCTTTTAACGCCTCTGAAAAAGTCACCTGTTGAAACCATTGTGATAAATAGAGCATTTGCTCCTATAGGAGCAAATGCTCTATTTATCACAATGGTTTCAAACTACAAAATTCTAAATTTTCCCTTTCTCTAGTTAATGCTCCTTTTCGGTAGATCTTTTCTAAGAGGTTGTATCTAAATATAGCCGATGAGGTAATGGGTTTAAAGCGTATAGAAGCTAAATACGGACAATTTAGGGTCTGAACTATGGTAAAACAGGTAGAGTCACATATGAAAGGACACTACACCAATCACCATCAAACAAGAAACGGCACAGCTTTTGAGAAAACTTTTGATATCTTTGCAAACAGAATATACCCAGATCAGAGAGCTCCTAAAAGAGCCGTCTGGTCGGGGGTTACTTAGCTGTGCAAAGGTATCAAAAGGTGTCCCTATGGATCAAATGTTTGATTCATAGATTGGTCGGTTAAACCCTTTCACTGTCAAGTCTCATCGTCTACAAACTTTGTCATCTGTCTCAATGCTTGTCCTTTTATGTTTTAAAACTACAGTAGGGCCCTTTAACCCATTACCTCATAGACTGTTTTTAGATACAACCTCTTTGAATAAATCTGCCGAAAAGGAGCATAAACTAGAGAAAATGAAAATTTTAGAATTTTATAGTTCGAAACCATTGTGATAAATAGAGCATTTGCTCCTATAGGAGCAAATGCTCTATTTATCACAATGGTTTCACAAAGTGACTTTTACAGAGTCGTCAAAAGTCGTCAATATGAGGGAATGGGTTAAAGCGACAACTTAATGGAAAAACATGAGCATCTTTGTAAAAGTACGATTGCTTTATGCAGGAAGAAAGTAATGCAGAAATGCTCATGTGCGGGTTTTCTGTATAACTTTCATCCTGTATCAAGCTACCACCAGGTATTAACCCTTACAACGCTCACTTTTCAAAAGGACTATATCCAAATTCAAACAGGTCAAGCGTATGGTGAATATTTAGGGATGTTTTTAAAGAAAAGTGTCACATGTAAAAAATAAAGTGTCACGTGACAAAAAGTGCAGACCCTGGTGAGGAACCGTCTGATCTAGGTCTATTCTGTTTGCAAATGCGTGAAACCACATTTATATGAAGGAAAGAGCTAAAATACGAAAGTGGTGGCGTTTAAACTTCTTGCACGGTAGCAGCGAATTCTGAAGACCTAAAAGCAAACAGTTGTGACCCAGATAAGTCGTCGGGTGACTATGTCTGTATTTATTCAGAGAAATTAAAGATAAACGAACTGTCAGAACTGAAGTAGTAGACGCCTATTGCAGACGACACTATTTGAACGTGGTGGGGTTCACTCGCGATATGAATAGCACTAAATGGCTATCGGAAAGGTCGGGTCTTGAAACAGACTTTGGTTAATCCTGTTGAAGGTCATTTTCACGGTGCAGCGCATTGTAAAGTCAGATTTCCAATCCGATTATCACTGTGCAAACACAGAGTTAAATGGTCTTCCGTGAAAACTGAAACAAGGTCTTTCCGGGAAGCAAAATAAAACTATGTCATTAAAGACCCGTTCATATTTGTAGTGCCCCTGAAAATAGACATAGGCAAACCGTGTTGAACCAGATCAGACGAATTCTATAGAAGCCATGCATTGTAAGCATCCAAATGTCGCATTTTGTCGCATTTTGAAACCATTGCGATAAATAAAGTATTTGCTTCATAGGAGCAAATGCTCTATTTATCACAATGGTTTAAAAACTATACAATTCTAAAATTCTTCTTTTCTATAGTTAATGCTCCTTTTCGGTAGATTTATTCAAAGACGTTGGGTCTAAAAATAGTCTAGGAGGGAATGGGTTAACCTAATACCATTGAGTACGTTGACGTATGTAAGTTGCAGTATGTAAAATACATTGCTCTCTATACGTGCACTCTTCTGTCCAATGAATATGGTATTATTAGTTTTGAAACTTGAATACTGCTTAAGCCGGTGCTAGGGGACATGAGTAGTGTTGCTCTTTTAATTGCTACTCATGAACAGACTCAATAAAACCGAGTCTGCATTTTTCTCTTTTCGCATTGCTACTTTTACGTTCGAAGGATCTCCCACTTTCAGAATTGATACATTAGATAACTGCAAAAGTAATTTGTATATCTTTAACATTTTGTGACTTTTATGCCAAAAGGGCCGGGATCTACTTGTGAATATGTTGGTTTTGTTTCGGTCATAGACATATATGTAAATAACCAAGACATAATAATAAAGCACTGTCTTCTGTTAATTAGACTAAGAATAAATACACAGGGTTGTGCCAATAAGTGTAGTATTATGATTATTATTATTATTATTATTGTTGGTGGTGGTGATGGTGGTGGTGGTGGTGGTGTTTTTTTATATTAATAGTAGTAGTAGTAGTAGTAGTACCACAAGTCAACGTCAAGTCAAATTCTTTATTTCCACTAATATAGGAGATTATGAACATTACAATATAATACACAACACTACAATTGCAATATGAACACATAGTCGTAACATATGTATATTATTATACATTTTAAAGCAATATGTAGCTCTATATACTGTTAATACATTAGTATATCAGTAGGGTAAATTCTAATTGTCACTTTTCAATAATGAGTTAGATGTAGATCTATAAGCAATTTCATCGAACGTTACGTTAGCGTAAATCTTAGCGTCACGTTTCGGTAGTAATGATACCATAGCGTATATTGAACCTGTCCTACTACTGACAATTATGTGACGTTCTCTCAAACATCTGTCCTAGCTGCATTTACCGTCAAATGCAATCGAGCCAAGTCACAGAGAAATCCGCACATAATCATTTAGTTACAGCACACGAGATACAAGATAAATCGCAGGCATTATAAAACTTCCGCATCCGATTCATTGTACTTATAGAATTCATATGCATGTACATGAAAAGTATGTATGTAGATGTCACATGCTAAGCCCCAATTCCCAAACTTTATACAATTCGTAACGCATAATTGGAAAAGGAACCATATCTATTGGACAATGAGTGATAGCAAACAGTATATAGCCAGGCCAATGATTCATAGTACATACTCAGTATTGAGAATATATCCTGATTGCTTATAAGTTGGTCAACTGTAATGGATTGAGAATTGGGGATAAGACAGGCGCTCCAGCTGGATAACACTACAAGTTTCAAGGAACAAGTATGTTTACACAATTTGACGTCAAGGCATTATACCTTACGTCATGCTGAAAATCTTTCCGAAATGAAAAGAAAGTTTTCAAGACATAAGGTATAGCCTACTGACCGACTGAGTTCCAATCTCAGCAATGTACAGGACTTTATATCGGCATCGGTATCAACGCCACTGCCCAAATATGATGGCATCTCCCCCATACGCATTTATAGAGAAGGAAACGCCACCCAAGCACGGCGACGCAAGAGACACGCAGCAGATACAGGCCCCCATCTTCTAGGTGGCTCTGCGCTACAAAATACCCTCGTTAGAATCTAGAAACGTTACACACACATTTCAATGTCAATCTACATGTTATCTATCAATTACAGATTCTTCTTCTCGTCTACTTAAGTTTCAAGGTAACGTTTAGACGTTTTGCATGCTAAAAATCAAATGCAGTAAAACCTCTCTATAACGACCACTAAATTGTGTTAATTAGTTGGTATTTTTGGCAGGTGGTTGCTTAAAGCAAGGTGAAAGTTAAACAGAACGCTCCTATAGGAGCGTTCTGTTTTACTTTCACCTTGCTTTAAGCATCCACCTGCCTTTAACACAAAATACTTATTGGTCGTTATAGAGAGATTTTACTGTAGTTATCAAAATTATTATCTTAACAAAAAAACAACTGTTGGAAGCTGGCCAGCCTTTCAATCCGTCTCATTTTTTTCTCAAAAAGGGCGTAACAACGGACCTATAGTTCTACAGGCTATTTCAACGGCGAACTGTTTGTTATTTCAAGAACAGATTACATGCGCACAAGCGGATCCAATTAAAACGCACTGATAGGACTGAATCGAATAGTCCTGAAAGCAGACGATAACGGTTTCATTTTGCCATTAATTTTGATTGCGATCAGTAACAAAGATTACATTCAAACCATGTTGTGTGTATGCGGTGGGTGGGTGTAAAATAGCATGAATGGTTGTGCATATGATAACAAAATACAAGTTTCAACCCATGTCGAACCCTCTGTGGCAATATGGATCATATGTCAAAAGTGTAATAACCCATTACTCCCTGGCTATTCATACACGAAATAATGACATCATGCATATTTATTAGATGCGTTTTTATTAATGGCATATGAGTGCAGAATTATTCAGTTCATTCAATATGAAATAAGCTGTTTTTGAATGACATACCGTCTAGACTTTGATCAAGAGAGCTGTTCTACGAATACATGCCATTACATTCTTTACCCGCATTTAAAGAGTTTAACATTTAACTGTGTACATGCCACTAAATTGTGTTTATTAGTTGTTATTTAGGGCAGGTGGCTGCTTAAAGCAAGGTGAGCGTTCTGTTTTACTTTCACCTTGCTTTAAGCACCCACCAGCCTTTAACACAAACTACTTGATGTATAGAGAGGTTTTACTGTACTGCATACAAAAAATGTAAATATTTATGCAAGAAAAATCAATTTAATTATCGTATTAAACACATACATGTGATATCTCCCTATTTGAAAGGGAGACTCCCTATTTTAAGCTACAATTTTCTTTAAAATTTGGGGCATTTTTGCCATTAAATGTATATCTCCCACTTTTGAGCAGTCAAATATCCTTCTTTGTCTATATTGAGTTTCAAAATCTCCCTATTTCAGATTTCAAATCTCCCTATTTGTGACAAACAAAGTATCACATGTATGTAAACATAAGATAAGGGATCCATTGTCACATTGTGAATAACACATGTAGCATATGCATGAGCAAACAGCACGTACTCTGATCAGGCGGCTGTTACAGGGGCAGTCCGGTCTGGTTCTACTCTGTTTGCAAAGGCATAAAATGCGGGATAATGGAGCATATGGTTAATCATGAGATTGGTTAATTGTTTACATGTTGAATATTTATGTAAGAAATAATGACATTATAAGTTTTTAAAATGGCATATGTTCACATGCATGATTGGGCAATCTGATTTGGGACCACTCTGTTTGCAAATGCGCGAGGAGCCGTTTATAATAAGGAAAGGGTTAACTCTTACACACAGGGGTCTGGACCGCTTCATGGGGGTCTACATGTACTATATAATAACAAGGGTTCCAACTAGCAGAACGGACATCCGTGTACCACAAGTACAAATATGAATGTAACTCTTGCAATTTCAATGATAATTTTGTAATTCATCCGGCTATTGAAAGGCAATATATTTAACTATCAAATAGATATAATCTTCTCACGGTAACTTACGCGCAATTATCAATCCAACAACGATTTTCTCAAAATTTCACGTGTTTTCTGGGTCATTGGCAAACGTTCGTTCACCCCGGTTTCACTATATCACAGCCATAACCTGGCGATTTTCAGTTCAAAAGATGGTGTGGTTCAATAAAACAACCCAATTATATCACCAATCTCCATTTGTTTTGTCCGCTAAATAAGTAAGCAACTAGCAACAGCGCCCTTTCCGTCTGTCGTTATGTTTCTATTTCGGATGCTGCCATTTTGCAACAAATTTGAATGGAGCCATTTCATTGGATGAGCGAAGGAAAAGTTGGGAAATCCGTGACGTCACGTACAATGGCTCCTTCCTCGACGATTTGAAGCAAACTGACAAAACTCGCTAATTTTACATCATTCTTTTGATGCTGGGGACTAAAATTTGGAGGTGGGTGATAGTATTGATTCGTTTTATTGAACCATGCCATTTTTTAAACTGCAAATTGCCAGGCTATTGCTGTGATATAGTGAAACCGGGGTGAACGAACGTTTGTCAATGACCCAAAAAACACGTGAAATTTTGAGAAAACCATTGTTGTATTGATATTTGTTCATAAGTTGCCGTTATAAGATTATATTCATTTGATAGAAAAATATATTGGCTTTCAACAGCCGAAAGACTTACGAAATTATCATTTAAATTGTAAGAGTTACAGTCATATTTGTACTCGTGGTACACGGATATCCGTTCTGCTAGTTGGAACCCTTGTTATTATATATAGTACATATAGACCCCAATGAAGCGGTCCAGGCCCCTATGCTCTTACACTGCACAGCACGACCTGGCCAGCAGTCTGATTCCCGATGAGACGCCGAGTAACTCGACGTCTTATAAGGGACCAAAGCCGTTTGCTGCCAGCACGCGATTAGCGTCATAAGGGCCACCAATGAAAATAGTTGACCTCGTCCCAGTTTCCCAACTCCGTAAAGTCCTTGACCATTCCCTTATTGCCTTAGTCATGCTGAGCGCGACCTGACTCGCAGTGGCAACCAGTTTTGATCCCGATGAGACGCCGAGTAACTCGGTATCTCATCTGGATCCAAACTATTTGTAAATGTTGGACAGGTCGATCTTAGCATGATAAGAACTAACAAGTATCCGGTCAAATATTTAAAACACTTCATTGAATCGATGAACAGTAGAACCTGTCTTAAGCGACCAATCATTTTCTGAACATAGTCTTAAAAGGCATGCAGTTGCTTAATGCAGGGTAAAATTAATAGCAGAAAGCTCTTGTAAACCCATAATCAGACCTCTTTGTGATGACGAGCTGGTCCGAATATGTACAGTAAAACCTCTTTAAACCGGAATTCTGGTAGAGAAGAATTTAAATACATGTACTTTTAGACAGTTGGCTGCTTAATACAGGGACAGGGTGAAAGTCTCGTGCAGAAAGTTCCTAGCTTTCTGCATGACTTTAACCCCGCATTAAGCTACCACCTGTCTCCAAGACCAATACAGTAAAACCTCTCTATAACGACCACTAAATTACATCAAGTATTTTGTGTTAAAGGCAGGTGGCTGCTTAAAACAAGGTGAAAGTAAACCAGAACGCTCCTATAGGAGCGTTCTGTTTTACTTTCACCTTGCTTTAAGCAACCACCTGTCCAAAATATCAACTAATTAACACAAATTTAGTGGTCGTTATAGAGAGGTTTTACTGTACTTATAAATACTAAATTTAACGTCGGTTTAGAGGGGGTTTCCGGTTTAGAGGGGTTTACTGTATTATCAATGAATGTAACTGTCGTTAACCCTAACAATATGTCGATATTCCATGTCGATTCTGGAGGGGTAAATTTCCATGGATTGTAAAATGTGACATACGGTACAGACCCTGACAAGATGGGTTCAATCAGGACCCATCTGATCTGGTTCTACACCCTTTGCAAAGAGAATTTAACCCTTTCATCGCAAATGTCTCAAAAATGCACAACGATAAATAGTGCAGTCCCAGATCATACGCCGCCCTTTTTTGTCTCAACTCTATTTCTATATACGTGCTTTATTCCTTTGAAATTTGCATATATTTATCTCATTTCTTTATTTTACAAAATGATTTAACAAAAGTGGTTTGCAGGCGACAATTAGAAATATGGCGCCGAAAGGATTAACTCAGGAACGCATTAGAAGGAGTATGCTTTTATGGCGTATGTTACGTGGTACTGAACAAAGGCGTTCGGCTAATGAAATAAGTCTAAAATAAGTTAAAATGACTCTAATTTTTTAAATGACGTTTTGTAACATTTGGAGCCGAAAAAATAAAGTTTGGGGCGTTTTGAGAAAAAGCTGAAATTTCGTATATTCTATTTAAGAGGAAGGCAAATAACTATCCGGTCATCCGATCCACGGGTGCTCCACTTCAACTGTGCAATTATTTTCGACCGGAGGGGAATTTTCCCACAAAACAAAGATTATATAGAAAGAAAAATGTTTTATCTACACGCTGGTACCAAATATCCCATACTTTGTCTCCGTTTTAGCGAGTACGAGGGGCAAATACCTTCAGAAAACCATGTTTTTTATTTAGTCGGAAACGATATAGTTGGCGACAGAGTGCTCGATTTCACTAAAATCCCTATTCGGGAGCGAAACCCCTCCGGTCGAAAATAATTGCAGTTGAAGCGGAGCACCCGTGGATCGGATGGCACGAGAGTTTTTTCGGCACCAAATGTTACAAAACTTCAACTTAGAGACATTTTAACTTATTTTAGACATATTTCATGAGCCGAACGCCTGTGGTACTGAAAGGGCTAACTTGTTAACCCTTCGCTTGCTGAATTTTAAAATACATTTCTCCTTCTTTACCCATGCCCTGTTGTATAATTACATATATCTTCACTGTGTACAAGTATTTCGCTGTGCAATCACTGCTGTGGAGTGTACTGGTTGCACATCAACTTGTAAATAGTGCAGACCCTGATGAGACAGCTCCTACAGGAGCTGTCTCCTCTGGGTCTTCACTATTTACAGGTAGGTATATTGACGTGAATAGCAAGCGAAGGGTTAAAACATTATCAAAGTATGTTTACATAAATAGAAACCAATATGGCAAAAGCGTTTTGTTATTCATATTTTTAAAAATACGTTCAGACACGAATAAAAGAGGCTAGTGCTTGAAACGCACTTTAAATGGATTAAGAAGCAAAGTCTCGCCAAAATGTCGAACTCTTAACAAATATTTAAAAAATCTGACTTGCTGATTGGTTGAAGATGTTCGCCAAACTGGATTGGTTTACCGTAACCAATACACAAACCCGCCTGCTCGTGGGGTTTTCTAAAACACGTGGACATTATTGTAAAACGAAAGTAGATCTATTTTCGGAGAATGGGACTTGCTCAAATATGTACTTGTACATGCTTATTTTTTGCCAGATAGAGGCACTTTAAACGTGTTTTTTTTTGCAAACAGGGAAGACCAAAATCAGATCTGTCCTAGTTGGTCATGGTCTGTCCCGTTTACTAATGAAAGTTTACTAATTTAACTATTTTGTTAATGAATATTCATTAGGTATTGAAATTTGAAATAAACATATAACAGGGAAAGGGTTAAAAACATCTCTGAATATTCACAGTTACCTTAACCTGCTGGACCTTTGGATACTCCATTTGAAACTCAACATTGAAAGTGATGTAGGATGTCTATACAAACGAGTATAATCTGATTAACACATTTGTTCCTAGTGTCCCTTAAAAGGGACACATGCATACAGTGTAGACCCAGACTAGATGACTCAAGAAGGAACAATCTGATCAGGATCTGCACTGTTGTCTGAAACCATCAATGGCAATAGCGTATTCTAGCAAAGAGTGTGTATGCTGTGCCCCCTCCACGTAAAAAAATGAATGGGATCCAAAGTAAGGACTTTCCTAAAAAAGATATGTAAAAAATAAATGATAGAAATATAGGAATAAATGGGATAAGGATTTGAAATAAAAACTTTAAGAATTGAAGCAGACGCCTTTTTTTCAGAAAGTAAAGGTGATAACCCGGACGTAAAAAAAACATGTCTGCTCGAATTTGGATCGGGTAGAGTTTCTGAATATTTACGAATTGATAAAGTTTGTAGAAGCTATTGAGTTACTCTGTGTCTCGTCTTGATGTAAACTGTTAGCAAATGCAAGTCAGGTCGCGGATAGTGGGATAAGGGTTAACCCTTTCCTCCATAAATACGCCGTTCTTTGCCTCTGCAATAGCCACTTCTTGAAACCATTGTGATAAATAGAGCATTTGCTCCTATAGGAGCAAATGCTCTATTTATCACAATGGTTTCAAACTACAAATTTCGAATTACATGTATTTCCTTTTCTCTAGTTAATGCTCCTTTCCGGCAGATTTATTCAAAGGAGTTGGATCTAAAAATGGCCTATGAGGGTATGGGTTAGGGTAACATGGATGCCTGTAAACCATTTATTCCCATACTATTGAAGGAAAATCCACACGAATCTTATATTGGAGCCCGTCCTATGTTTCATGCTGCGGGCCACAGCAAACAAAATATGTGTGGTAATATTCATTGAAATTGATGGGTTCATCAAACAGTGTATAGGGCCTATCCTGATTAGAGATTCTCCAGGAGCCCTCTGTTATGGATCTACAGTAAAACCTCTCTATAATGGTCACTATACTGTGTTAATTAGTTGGTATATTAGGGCAAGTGGCTGCTTAAAGCAAGGTGAAAGTAAAACAGAACGCTCCTACAGGAGCGTTCTGTTTTACTTTCATCTTGCTATAAGCAACCACCTGCCTTTAACACAAATACTGTAATTTAGTGGCCGTCATAGAGAGGTTTTCCTGTACATCGATAGTATATGTCCTTTTAAAGGGACACTGTGCACAAACGGGTTAACAGCTGATGGTTGTTGAATGCAGAATAAGAAATACATCAAATACTTCTTATGGTTCGTCTTGCATTATGCTACCATAACACTGTGTTTGATAGATATAACATTTGACGTCTTTGCAAAAACAGCTGACCAGATCAGGCGGCCCTGTTTACGGACTTATAGCTGTCGCGGCTAAAACCATTGTGTTCACATAGCATTTTAAAAATCATTTAATGAATATTTATGATGTAACTATTCTTACATAGATATTCACTAGGTAGAGAGTTATTGGCCCAGAATGTGACCTTGTTTTAGAGGTCGTTGTAGTTTTAATCGTTTTTAAAGTTATACTCTGTTCATTTGTTTTCGTATAAATGAATTTAACATCAAATAGTTGATCATGTCATGTCACGTCATGAAAGTTATGCTTAAGGGCCCATTTTTCCACGGTATATATGTATTCAGATAGATATCATATAACCGGTGTCCAAATATAGTAAAACTCCTCAAAACCAGAATTCTGATGGAGAAGATTGTCGAAACTTTTAGACAGGTGGCTGCTTAATGCAGGGTGAAAGTCACGCAGAAAGCTCCAGACTTTCCCCTGCATTAAGGTGCCTGGTTTAGAGGGTTCTACTGTATTGCTTATTAAGACAGAGAACTGCAGAAACTAATTGACATACAGTGAACCCTCATTATACCGGCATTCGTTACAATGGCACTCTCATTATACCGGCATTCGTTACAATGACACTCTCATTATACCGGCATTCGTTACAATGACACTCTCATTATACCGGCATTCGTTACAATGGCACTCTCATTATACCGGCAGTATGCATTGAACAAAATTACCGTTAAGTCTTTGATACAACCACTGAATAAATAGGTGCAATTCAATTAAGACAGATGGTCGCTTAATGCACAAGAAGTGCAAAAAGCTCCCAAAGGGTGCCTTTGGCACTTCATGTGTTCTTCATTTAGCGTTCGCCTGTTTGTACTAATTTAAAACTGGTCATATGGTTCCTTTCATATTTAATCTCGTTATAACGACAACCTCGTTATACCAGCAAACTGTCTGGAAACAATCACCTCCGTTGTAACGAGGGTTCACTGTATTTAAAGAAGCTCCGGTCGACTCCGAATCCATCTCAGAATAACGCTTTGAATATTAACCCTCTCCCTGTTCTATGTGTATACCAAATTTCAATACCAAGTTCAACTGAATATTCATGGACAAAATAATTATAATGAAATATGAAAGGTAGAACATTGTATTTTAGAAAGTAAAGAAACAGATACATCAAATTTCATTAGCAAACAGAGCAGACCCTTATCAGACATCTGATCTGGGTCTACACTGTTTGCAAATGCGTAAAACACGTTTATATGAGGGAAAGGGTTAAATACACACACCCCACTTTACACACACAAAAAATGAGTAGGTCTGGTCACATAGGTGGTTTTGTGACATATTCCAGTTATTCAAACTTTCTACCCTTTTTTATACAAATACCTTTTTTCTTACCAGCGCACATTTAGTTTCAAGTCACATAGATTCAGATTCTGAAGTCATTATTTAGAAAAAAAAATAGAATGACAGTGCTATGAGACAATGCAGAAAGAGAGGCCAAGTTCAAATGTTCTACAGTAAAACCCCGCTAATGCGACCACTTAATAAAGAGCCATTGGCGTCGTTTAAAGCAGGTGGTTGCTTAATGCAGGACGGAAGTTATGCAGAAAGCTCCTATAGGAGCTTTCTGCATAACTTCCGTCCTGCATTAAGCAACCACCTGCCTCTACCATCCAGAATTATGCCTATTTTTTGGTGGTCGCATTAGAGGGGTTCTACTGTACTTCAAATGTCTTTTCAGCAATTCCCGATGTGGTAAGGTCTTTGTTGAATATCATAATTGCACCATACAATTTTCCATTAGGTGTTTGTGTTCTGTTAAAGTCAGTATCGTATTGATATGTCTTAAAAGTCTTTTGTCACAGAAACTTTGCAACAGTAACGCAAGCAAATATTTTTTCAAACCAGATATGTGTAATACCTTTAACCAGTTTAAATATAATATTAGAATTATTTAGATACCCTTTAATAATCCCTGTTCTATGTTTATTCCAAATTTCAATACCTACTGAATATTTATGGACAAAACACTTATAATGAAACATGAAAGATGCAATATTGTAGCCATTTTAGAAAGTAAAGAAACACATCTATCAAATGCCGTTAGCAAGCAGAGCAAACCCTGATCAGACGGTTCCCAAATACTGGCCTAATTTAGCCTGTTATAGAATTGCTAGACATGCGTACATGTATCCCTTTAATTTTCAAAGTGGAATGGCCCGGCCCACTCAGTATAAAAGGCTTATACTTGCTATAGGAGTGGGAATGACAAACAGTGAAGAGCCTGATCCGAGGAGTTCACTAGGAGCCCTCTGGTGTAGGTCTACTCTGTTGGTTAACACATTGCCCCCTAGTGAAGCATTTTTGCGCCTCTATAAAATTCACATTGTGAAACCATTGTGATAAATAGAGCATTTGCTCCTATGGGAGCAAATGCTCTCTTTATCAAAATGGTTTCAAATTACAAAATTCTTAAAATAAATTCCTTTTCTCTAGTTAATGCTCCTTTTCGGTAGATTAATTCAAAAAGGTTGGATCTAAAAATAGCCTAGGAGAAAATGCGTTAATGTCAGTTCATGCATATATTTCGCTTTCAAATGTTTAGAACAGCCCGGCAGTGTTTATCTATAGTCCATGCAGTATGTCACTCTTAATATGCATAGTTACCATTTGAATATTTATCATGTAAAGAGTAACAAAGGGTTAATTTCATGTTTGAAGAAAATATACGTTTATCAATATTTCAATTCAACTCATTCCCATTATCATGTTGTCATTATTCCCAGTATTATGACTCAGATTACCAACCGAACTATACCAATGTCTGCAAGCAATGCAGATGTCCCATGCCGAAATTGAGGCGGTACTTACTTAAAACTTTTACTTCATATCTCAACTCTTTGCAAAGATTATTTGATTCGGTAACACACTGAATGGATTAATATGAAGTACGTCACGTGGTACTAAAAGGGTTAACCTGTCAAAACATTGTCAAGGTATGTTTAACCTTTAGCCTGCTATGGGCGGATGAGTGAATACCTATGCAAACAGTTTGGATCCATATGAGACGCCGAGTAACTCGGCGTCTCATCAGGATCCAAACTGTTTGACACCCTGATTGCATTTTGGTAGACAAATTCATTATAACTTGAAAATGAAGTAGGTGAAAAAAATGCAAAAATAATTTGCTCAGCAGGCTAAAGGTTAAATAGACGGGAAAGGGACTATGTAAACAGAGTAGACAAAGATCAGACGGTCCCTGAAGGAGCCGTCTTACCAGGGTCTGCTCTGTTTACTTATGGAATTTATATGGTGTTCACGTACGATTATAAATATTGAGCCAATTAATAGTCATAATACATTAGGTTATTTCTAACATTAATATTGAACAGGGAAATGGATAAGCCATTCCGGTCGATACATGTAGGCTATATAAACAAGAGCACCGTCGGAGTTACGACAATAGCTCGTGATTTCTTCGAAACAGACGAGCTAAAAACAGTTCTCAAATAGTGATCCCTGTCAACTTAAATCTGATGAGACACTTTTTACGCATTCACAAAGTAATCCCAGAACAGTAACTGTTAACTCTTGTAGAAACAGTCTGATCAGGGTCTGTCCTGTTTGCTTAGGAAATAATATAGATCTAATATGACGTCATAATATTATGACGCCATAAGGCACATACGTATGGTTAACACCAAAGGCGTTCGGCTCATGAAATATGTCTAAAATAAGTTAAAATGTCCCTAAATTAACGTTTTGTAACATTTGGGGCCGAAAAAATAAAGCTTGGGGCGTTTTAAGACAAAGCTGAAATTTCGCATATTCTATATAATATACGAAATTTCAGCTTTGTCTCAAAACGCCCCAAGCATTATTTTTTCGGCCCCAAGTGTTACAAAACGTCGATTTAGGGACATTTTAACTTATTTTAGACATATTTCATGAGCCGAACGCCTGTGGTTAACACATGTCACATACCTGGCTTAAATATTTCTGCTCTAGTTTACACCGGGCTAATTATGTTGTTGCCATAGTTATCATCACAAAACAGTGCACTGTTTTTCTTCATTCCTGTACAAATGTATAGGCCTATGCATATTCTATGATATGCATACCTAGTTTTATTTAGCTGATACCGTAAACCCATACGTTAGACTTCTTTTAGTGGTTGTTATCATTCTTCCGATGCGATGCAAGGGCAAACGTTGTTTTTTTTATATCTTAACCCTTTACTCTATGAATATTCGTATTAAAAATCATAACGTCATGAATATCGAATAAGTTTAACCCTTTCGGCGCCAAATTTCTATTTGTCGTCTGCAATCCAATTTTGTTAAATCATTCGGTAAAATAAGGAAATAAGATAAATAAATTCAAACTTCAAAGGAATAAAGCACAGATATATAAATAGAGTTTGAGACAAATAGTGCAGTCCCTGATCAGACGCCGCCTTGAAAAGTCGGCGTCTGATCTGGGCCTGCACTATTTGTCGTGGTGCATTTATGCGACATCGGCGGTGAAAGGGTTAATGTTGCATATTAACATGTGAATTTTTGAACGAAGCAGGATCTGTACAATCAGGATTTATATTATTCCAGATGCTAACAGAACAGACACTGACCCTGTAGGAGCCGTCTGAACAGGGTCTGCTCTGTTGGATTATGGTATAATACAGATCTGATTATACAGTTTCTGTCTGAGCCAAACCACCCTCGTCTGAAAACTTCAGCTAATAAATCTGCATGATGTCATTATTTCTTACATGAATGTTGAACGGGGAACTTTTATTAGTGACAATACGGTAAGAGAATTGGGTGTAGATCTACTCGTCCAAAACAGATTTTATAAACCAATCCATTTTTTTCATGGGGGAAGGGGGGGGGGGAGTCCTGCAAAAATAATATATATCCTGGTGACATTGTTTCCTTCAGGACCCGTCTGGTCTGGATATTAACCATTTGCCTATAGCCCATGTATGAGATGACTGGTGTTTGCCTATAGCCCATGTATGAGATCACTGGTGTTTGCCTATAGCCCATGTATGAGATGACTGGTGTTTGCCTATAGCCCATGTATGAGATCACTGGTGTTTGCCTATAGCCCATGTATGAGATCACTGGTGTTTGCCTATAGCCCATGTATGAGATCACTGGTGTTTGCCTATAGCCCATGTATGAGATCACTGGTGTTTGCCTATAGCCCATGTATGAGATCACTGGTGTTTGCCTATAGCCCATGTATGAGATCACTGGTGTTTGCATATTGCCTTGAGATGACTGGTGTTTGCCTATAGCCCATGTATGAGATGACTGGTGTTTGCCTATAGCCCATGTATGAGATGACTGGTGTTTGCCTACAGCCCATGTATGAGATCACTGGTGTTTGCCTATAGCCCATGTATGAGATCACTGGTGTTTGTCTATAGCCCATGTATGAGATGACTGGTGTTTGCCTATAGCCCATGTATGAGATCACTGGTGTTTGCCTATAGCCCATGTATGAGATCACTGGTGTTTGCCTATAGCCCATGTATGAGATCACTGGTGTTTGCCTATAGCCCATGTATGAGATCACTGGTGTTTGCCTATTGCCTATAGCCCATGTATGAGATCACTGGTGTTTGCCTATAGCCCATGTGTGAGATGACTGGTGTTTGCCTATAGCCCATGTATGAGATCACTGGTGTTTGCCTATAGCCCATGTATGAGATCACTGGTGTTTGCCTATAGCCCATGTATGAGATCACTGGTGTTTGCATATTGCCTTGAGATGACTGGTGTTTGCCTATAGCCCATGTATGAGATGACTGGTGTTTGCCTATAGCCCATGTATGAGATGACTGGTGTTTGCCTATAGCCCATGTATGAGATGACTGGTGTTTGCCTATAGCCCATGTATGAGATCACTGGTGTTTGCCTATAGCCCATGTATGAGATCACTGGTGTTTGCCTATAGCCCATGTATGAGATCACTGGTGTTTGCCTATAGCCCATGTATGAGATCACTGGTGTTTGCCTATAGCCCATGTATGAGATCACTGGTGTTTGCCTATAGCCCATGTATGAGATCACTGGTGTTTGCATATTGCCTTGAGATGACTGGTGTTTGCCTATAGCCCATGTATGAGATGACTGATGTTTGCCTATAGCCCATGTATGAGATGACTGGTGTTTGCCTACAGCCCATGTATGAGATCACTGGTGTTTGCCTATAGCCCATGTATGAGATCACTGGTGTTTGTCTATAGCCCATGTATGAGATGACTGGTGTTTGCCTATAGCCCATGTATGAGATCACTGGTGTTTGCCTATAGCCCATGTATGAGATCACTGGTGTTTGCCTATAGCCCATGTATGAGATCACTGGTGTTTGCCTATAGCCCATGTATGAGATCACTGGTGTTTGCCTATTGCCTATAGCCCATGTATGAGATCACTGGTGTTTGCCTATAGCCCATGTGTGAGATGACTGGTGTTTGCCTATAGCCCATGTATGAGATCACTGGTGTTTGCCTATAGCCCATGTATGAGATCACTGGTGTTTGCCTATAGCCCATGTATGAGATCACTGGTGTTTGCATATTGCCTTGAGATGACTGGTGTTTGCCTATAGCCCATGTATGAGATGACTGGTGTTTGCCTATAGCCCATGTATGAGATGACTGGTGTTTGCCTATAGCCCATGTATGAGATCACTGGTGTTTGCCTATAGCCCATGTATGAGATCACTGGTGTTTGCCTATAGCCCATGTATGAGATGACTGGTGTTTGCCTATAGCCCATGTATGAGATCACTGGTGTTTGCCTATAGCCCATGTATGAGATCACTGGTGTTTGCCTATAGCCCATGTATGAGATCACTGGTGTTTGCCTATAGCCCATGTATGAGATCACTGGTGTTTGCCTATTGCCTATAGCCCATGTATGAGATGACTGGTGTTTGCCTATAGCCCATGTGTGAGATAAGTGGTTTTTGCCTATAGCCCATGTATGAGATCACTGGTGTTTCATGAGCTGTAGATGGGTCAACTGCTGTATAAATCATAAATGATGTGCCTTAGCTCATCCCGTAGACAGTACAGCCTCCCTAATTCGAACACGCAAATGAATATTATTATCGGTGTCTGAGTCTATATATGATTAACATTCACGTCAGAATACAAGTAATGTCACCATGGATATTTATTACATGATTTCTATAATGGCATACATTATACATGAGCAAACGGAGCAGACCCTCATCAAACGGCCCCTACAGGGGTTGTCTGGTCTGTGTCCATTCCGATTGCAACGGCGTAAAAAATTCGTTTATATGGAGTAAATTGTTAAGCAGCCACCTGTCTAAACAGTTCTCAGTTCTCCTTTACTGAAAATGAATTTTGATAAGATGAGATCCTTCGAAAGGAAAAACAGCAATGCGAAAAGAGAAAATTGCAGCCAAGGTTTTATAGAGTCTGTTCATGAGCAGTACATGTACTTCCAAGTCAAGAGAAAATCAGTTTAAACTAAGCTGATGGATCGAAAGCAATTTTGCAGATGGGTTACCCGGTGAGCATTTCTTTTGAGTAAAATAGAACTTGGCCCTGACCGGAATTCTAGTAGAGAACAATTGAGATACTTATGGACAGGTGGCTGCTTAATGCAGGCTGAACTGAAAGTAATGCAGAAAGCTCCTAGAGTAGCTATCTGCATGACTTTCACTCTGCATTAAGCTGCCACCTGACTTCAAGACCTATGTTTATATTAAATTTTAATGTCCGGTTTAAAGAGGTTCTACTACACTCGAGTCGTTCTCTGGGTAAGAGCCTCATTGCATTGCAAACTGTAGACCCAGATCTGACTTTATGTCTATGATGATGTATCTGATCAAGTTTTATGCTGAAAATTGTTTGAAAATTACTACAAAAGCGATAAGTGTTAAACAGTGCAGACCCTAACAAGATGTTGTGTTGACTCTACACTGTTTTCTATACACTGAGGGCCCTTGTCCCAGAGTGACACATAAAGCAGCCATGTATTATCTAATATAGTATTAGTAGATTGTAGAGACACATATAGCAGCCGTGTATTATCTAATATAGTATTAGTAGACTGTAGAGACAAATATAGCAGCCGTGTATTATCTAATATAGTATTAGTAGCATGTAGAGACACAAACAGCAGCCGTGTATTATCTAATATAGTACTAGTAGAATGTAGAGACACACATAGCAGCCGTGTATTATCTAATATAGTATTAGTAGATTGTAGAGACAAATATAGCAGCCGTGTATTATCTAATATAGTATTAGTAGAATGTAGAGACACATATAGCAGCCGTGTATTATCTAATATAGTATTAGTAGAATGTAGAGACACATATAGCAGCCGTGTATTATCTAATATAGTATTAGTAGAATGTAGAGACACAAACAGCAGCCGTGTATTATCTAATATAGTATTAGTAGACTGTAGAGACACAAACAGCAGCCATGTATTATCTAATATAGTATTAGTAGACTGTAGAGATACAAACAGCAGCCATGTATTATCTAATATAGTACTAGTAGAATGTAGAGACACAAACAACAGCCGTGTAGTATCTAATATAGTACTAGTAGAATGTAGAGACACATATAGCAGCCGTGTATTATCTAATATAGTATTAGTAGACTGTAGAGACACAAACAGCAGCCATGTATTATCTAATATAGTATTAGTAGAATGTAGAGACATACATAGCAGCCATGTATTATCTAATATAGTACTAGTAGAATGTAGAGACACATATAGCAACCATGTATTATCTAATATAGTACTAGTAGATTGTAGAGACACATATAGCAGCCATGTATTATCTAATATAGTACTAGTAGATTGTAGAGACATATATAGCAGCCGTGTATTATCTAATATAGTATTAGTAGACTGTAGACAAATATAGCAGCCGTGTATTATCTAATATAGTACTAGTAGAATGTAGAGACACATATAGCAGCCGTGTATTATCTAATATAGTATTAGTAGAATGTAGAGACACAAACAGCAGCCGTGTATTATCTAATATAGTACTAGTAGAATGTAGAGACACAAACAGCAGCCATGTATTATCTAATATAGTATTAGTAGATTTTAGAGACATACATAGCAGCCATGTATTATCTAATATAGTATTAGTAGACTGTAGAGACACATATAGCAGCCATGTATTATCTAATATAGTATTAGTAGATTGTAGAGACATACATAGCAGCCATGTATTATCTAATATAGTATTAGTAGACTGTAGAGACACAAACAGCAGCCGTGTATTATCTAATATAGTATTAGTAGATTGTAGAGACATACATAGCAGCCATGTATTATCTAATATAGTATTAGTAGAATGTAGAGACACATATAGCAGCCATGTATCATCTAATATAGTACTAGTAGAATGTAGAGACACAAACAGCAGCCGTGTATTATCTAGTATAGTATTAGTAGAATGTAGAGACACAAACAGCAGCCGTGTATTATCTAATATAGTATTAGTAGAATGTAGAGACACAAACAGCAGCCGTGTATTATCTAATATAGTACTAGTAGAATGTAGAGACACAAACACCAGCCGTGTATTATCTAATATAGTACTAGTAGAATGTAGAGACACAAACAGCAGCCGTGTATTATCTAATATAGTACTAGTAGAATGTAGAGACACAAACAGCAGCCGTGTATTATCTAATATAGTATTAGTAGAATGTAGAGACACAAACAGCAGCCGTGTATTATCTAATATAGTATTAGTAGAATGTAGAGACACAAACAGCAGCCGTGTATTATCTAATATAGTATTAGTAGAATGTAGAGACACAAACAGCAGCCGTGTATTATCTAATATAGTATTAGTAGAATGTAGAGACACAAACAGCAGCCGTGTATTATCTAATATAGTACTAGTAGAATGTAGAGACACAAACAGCAGCCGTGTATTATCTAATATAGTACTAGTAGAATGTAGAGACACAAACAGCAGCCATGTATTATCTAATATAGTACTAGTAGAATGTAGAGACACAAACAGCAGCCGTGTATTATCTAATATAGTACTAGTAGAGTGTAGAGACACATACAGCAGCCATGTATTATCTAATATAGTATTAGTAGAATGTAGAGACACAAACAACAGCCATGTATTATCTAATATAGTATTAGTAGAATGTAGAGACACAAACAGCAGCCGTGTATTATCTAATATAGTATTAGTAGATTGTAGAGACATACATAGCAGCCATGTATTATCTAATATAGTATTAGTAGAATGTAGAGACACAAACAACAGCCATGTATTATCTAATATAGTACTAGTAGAATGTAGAGACACAAACAGCAGACGTGTATTATCTAATATAGTATTAGTAGATTGTAGAGACACATACAGCAGCCATGTATTATCTAATATAGTATTAGTAGAATGTAGAGACACAAACAACAGCCGTGTATTATCTAATATAGTATTAGTAGATTGTAGAGACACATATAGCAGCCGTGTATTATCTAATATAGTATTAGTAGATTGTAGAGACAAATATAGCAGCCGTGTATTATCTAATATAGTATTAGTAGACTGTAGAGACAAATATAGCAGCCGTGTATTATCTAATATAGTACTAGTAGAATGTAGAGACATATACAACAGCCATGTATTATCTAGTATAGTACTAGTAGAATGTAGAGACATATACAACAGCCATGTATTATCTAATATAGTATTAGTAGACTGTAGAGACAAATATAGCAGCCGTGTATTATCTAATATAGTACTAGTAGAATGTAGAGGCAAATATAGCAGCCGTGTATTATCTAATATAGTACTAGTAGAATGTAGAGACACAAACAACAGCCGTGTATTATCTAATATAGTACTAGTAGCATGTAGAGACACATATAGCAGCCGTGTATTATCTAATATAGTACTAGTAGAATGTAGAGACATATACAACAGCCATGTATTATCTACTTTAATATAGTGTAAGTAGACATGTCAACCAAGAAGCATATGCCCAAAATTCTTTCGAAATTGGGCCAACGGTTCTATTTTAATTTGTTTGCCATTGTAACCAGATTTCTGCACGGACGACGTATATTATCCAATATGTATACAGAATACAATTACCTCGGTGAATTAATAAATAATGAAACACCGTATTCAAAATGGAGAAAGATAAAAGGTCATTTACAATTTTATTATACAAAAGAGATAGTATTTCATCACCACCTCGACAAATGGCAAAATGTAAAATTCAAGGATTGCCTGAAACAGCACTATTATTCTTTATCCTTTTGAATGCAGGAAAGGAGTCTTATAAGCAAATGTCATTTGCAAAACGTGTACGCCCAGATCAGAGGGCTACTAGAGGAGCCCTCTGATCAGGGTCTATAGTTCATTCAAAAACCTCTTGCAAAGTGTACCCTGTAATACTTAAAGAAACATTTTGTTAAACAATGTTGGATCATTTCACTTTGAAAACGTCTGATCTGGGTCTACTCTGTTTGCAAATACATAGAAAGGCATATTTATGGAGTAAAGGGTTACAGTAATCATAGTGGTGACAATCTGACTTATTCAGCTTTACAAACTGGTAGAGAGGGAAGACTGGATGTCCTCAACATTAGGCTAAAGTACAAGGTATCAACAATTTACCTGATAAATATTCATGTTAGAAATAATGACATCATGAATATTAATTAGATGAATTACAATAGTGGCATATGAATGCAGGACGTTTTGACTATGGCAGAAACTGCAGAATCAGATTTATTTCATAAGCAAACAGAGTAGACCCTGATCAGACGGGTCCTACATGAGCATTCGGATATGGGTCTATTCCCTAGAAGCCAAAAGCTGTATCTATCAGGTAAACTGTTAAGAAAATCCAATACTTACCATTTCAAAATAAAAATATGACAAACCAGTGATAATATATGTACCAGTTTGTCAGCCACCATCTAAGTTTTAAAGGAACATAACTCTGCCAATCACTATAAGACCAATGGTAGCACATTGCACCCTTGCACTCAAAACAATCTATGTAGAATCTATGTATGGTCTGCAAAATTTGGAAGGAGAGATAATCAAAATGTGAGTGATGCTAGAGTTATGGTTCATGTATACAACACTCCATCTACTCATTATTAAGACTGGTGCCAAACTGTATATATGTTTGGCCAACAATTGCAACCAGCTTATAATTTTGACCTTTGACCTTGAAAAATCAAGGTCAAATAATAAGGACTCTTGGTAAAAAGATCCATTGATCAGAAAGCACATTTGGTCTATCGACTGACAGACATGTCTACCAGTCAATATGTGCAAAGCAATATGCTCAATAATTTTTTTTTTAAAAAAAAGGGGGCATAAACATAATGGAAAAGGGAGATAATTCAAACACAAATAATGATTTTTGTATGTGATACACTGTTTACTCATGAATAAGATGACATTGTATTCCCAATTTAAATGAAATCTGTCCATGCAAAAAACAGTTATACGCCGTACAAAATATATATAAGAAAAAGTTGGAAAAGGAGATCATTAGAATATGAGTAATGTTAAAGTTATGTTCCTTGTATGTGAAACATCATCTGCTCATTATTAAGATGTGTTATAAAAATACTGAAACTCATCCATGTGTAAAAAGTATGGTCCAGACAAAATCAGACAGATGCATGGATGCACATACATACATAATTTTATGAGCCTTTATCAGAATGTAACTCATTCCTTATCTTGCTAGAGCTCAATGAGTAATTTGATCTAACAATTCAAGTATCAGTTTACAATAAATTTAAATTTGTTGTTTTCAACAGCGAACAAAAAGCTAAGAATAAAACAATGTGGATCGAATAACATTTCTGTTTTATGTGATTTGTCAGCAGAAAATTATTTCCCATCTTTTCCTCTGGTATATCATTGCTATTACTAGTTTTTTCATTTTCTTATTTCTAGAACTTCTGAATCATCTGTTGCTTTCTCTACTTCATCAGTTTCAACCTTCTTCTCAGTCTTTTCCCCTGTAGTATCAAAACAATTTACATTTTCTTCATTTGCACCCTTCTCTAATTCCAGAGTTTCTACATCACCATTACCATTATTTCCAGTCTCAACATCATCCACATCGTTTAATTCATTTCCAGTCTTAACAACATTGCTATTCCTTGATTCTTTATTAGCATCCATGTCCATTTCTGGAGCTTCTGAAACACCAGTATCATCATTTCCTGTCTCATCTTCATGTTCTTCCTCTTCTCCATCAAGTACTAGTTCTCCATAGTAGGCTGTGATTGTCTTCAGTTTCTTGTTCAGGAAGTTCTGCTCCAGTTCCATCTTACCCCCTGGTCCAGCCAGGGCCGTCAGCTGGTGTAAACAAAATAACTAGATTAACCCTTCGCTTGCTGAATTTTAAAATATATTTCTCCTTCTTTACCCATGCCCTGTTGTATAATTACATATATCTTCACTGTGTACAAGTATTTCGCTGTGCAATCACTGCTATGGAGTGCACTTGTTGCACAATCAACTTGTAAATAGTGCAGACCCTGATGAGACAGCTCCTGCAGGAGCTGTCTCATCTGGGTCTTCACTATTTACAGGTAGGTATATTGATGTGAATAGCAAGCGAAGGGTTAAGACTCATCCTTATTGAACAATGTGCATGGTCAGTCAAAAAAATAAGGATGAGGGTATAAATATGGACAAGGGTATAAATATGGACAGGCAACCTGAATAAAGAACCATCCAGAGTTATCCAGACTGACCCTGACTTTTATCTACTGTAACCAGAACCATAAATAAAGAGACACATTTCAAATACTAAACTCATCATTTCTCTACTAAACCTGTTTATCATGATCACTCTATACCAGCATCTAGAAGGTGTAGAAATAAGGGAACAAAATTTTGAAATACATGTATGTTTAACCCTTTACTCCATATATATGCATTTTAACACCTTTGTAAACAAGGCAGACCTAGATCAGACTGCTCTTGTAGGAACCATCTGATCGGTCTGTGCTCTCTTTGCTTATGGCATTACATAGATTAATATGTAGTTTCAGTCATAGCTAAAAAAATATTGTTTTCATATGCAACCAAAAAAATTCAGCCAATAAATATTCATGATGTTATTATTTCTTCCATGAATATTCATGGCATGGTGCAATTTTGACTAGTTCTAATTCAATCAAGCTTTTGAAAAACTATTGTTAAACAGTTTGGATCCTGATGAGACCCAAAGTTACTCTGCCTCTGATCTGGATCCATGCTGTTTACATATGCCAGTCAAAACATGCATAGTGGGATAAGGTTTAACCCTTTCCCTGGTCTAGGTTTAGTCCAAATACCCATTGAATATTCATGAACAAAACAGTCATAATTAAATATGGAAGGTGGTACATTGTAGCAATTTTAGAAAGTAAAGACACAGATCTATCAAATTCCATAAGCAAACAGAGCAGACCCTGAGTCTGGGTCTACTCTGTTTGCAAATGTGTGAAAACACGTTTCTATGAGGGAAAGGTTTAATATTACCACCCACCTGGTTGATGTCGGCATTCCTCGGCATGAACAACGCAACATTGTCTGTTATCTGTCGAGACACCTTCATGATGTCAAATGTACAAAATGTTAAGGAATATATACATGTATATAGAAAATACAGTATAAATCTTTGTACTCCTCCAAACACCAACCGCTTGAATGGTGAATGTTCAGAGTTGGATGGTCCATCAGTGTTTAACCCTTTTCTCATTCTATGTTTATTCCAAATTTCTATACCTACTGAATATTCATGGACAAAATAGTTATAATGTAATATTGAAGGCAGAACATTGTAGCCATTTTAGAAAGTGAATATTATTTAGATTGTTCTAATAGCACATTGACACAGGAATGTTTTACCATAGCTGAAACAGTAGAATCATATCTGTATCAAAGCATATGCAAACAGAGCAGACCGTGATCAGACAGTTCCTATAGGAACTGTCTGATCTGGGTCTATTCTGTTTGCAAATGCGTGAAAAGATATTTGCAAGAAGGAAAGGGTTAAGGAGAAATATGGTGCCTAGGAAATCTAAACTACACTGCAAGTAAGACAACTAGGAAAATCCCATCAGCCAGTATGATAGAGTGAGACATTGCTCTTACTCCACTGTCAATTACAATCTTGTCCATTATCAGCTTAATTTTAATCCTTAAAATGCTGAATTTTCAAAGTAAAATGACCCAACTGAGTTTGACAAAAGAGTCCAATCAATATGAGAGGCTTATATTTGACAGAGGATTTTGAATAACAAACAGTGCATATCCTGATCAGACGGCAAATCCATAGGCCCTCTGATCTGGGTCTACACAGTTTGCAATGCCACTTGTCTCCTGAATTCAAAGGGTTAACTGGTTATTTCTAACAGACAGTTTGAAATTAAATGAACTTCTTTTCCTCCAACATATACGAGTCGTCTCATCAGGGTCTGCTCCGTTTGCTCATAAAATTTTATAATTCTGAGTTTACAGTTCCCACCATGGTGAAAAAAATCCCTTTTCTATATTCCATTTTATTATTTTGTCCATCAATATTAATAAGGTTATAAATTCTTTAAAAACTGTAACACTAGAAAGAGGGGTAGTCAGTAACCGTAGATAGATAGATAACTATTTCTCATAGGCTATTTTTAGATCCAACCTCTTTGAATAAATGTACCGAAAAGGAGCATTAACTAGAAAAAAGGAAACATTTAGAATTTTGTAGTTTGAAACTATTGTGATAAATAGAGCATTTGCTTCTATGGGAGCAAATGCTCTATTTATCACAATGGTTTCAATAGGTGATTTTTTTATTTATGGAGAAAAGGGTTAAATTTGCTAGGGGATTTTGGTCAGAAGACTCCTGTAGGAGTCCTCTGATATGGGTCTACACTATTTGCAAATGCCAGTGAACTCATTTCCCGAATTGAAACGGTTAACCCTTTCCTCGCTGGGTAATTCTCACCTGCAAACGAAAATGTTGCTGACTATATTTTTGCAAAGCGGACTTTCTCCATAAACACGCCTTTCTACACCTTTACGAACAAAGGAGCCTCCCTCTGACATGGTATAACCAATAGATCCAAACTGTTAGCAAAAGCAAACAAAAGTATGCCCACACAGTAATAGAAGAGAGAAAAGCAAATGCATATAGTAAAAGCTCGATACTACGAACACTCAAATACGTACCATTATTTATCTTTAACACAGGTGTCACCTTAATGCTGGGTGAAAGTCATGCAGAAAGCTCCTAGAGGAGCTTTCTGCATGACTTTCACCCTGCATTAAGTAGCCAACTGCCTACAAAGACATAAATTCCTCCTTACTAAAATTTCTTAGTTAAGAGTTTTTACTGTATATATAAAAGTTAATCATGCCACTTGCTATGTTGACAAATCTGAGTGGACAAGAAATTCCATCCAAATCCTACACTGAAAACGTATTTCAAACTAAAATAAATATCTTTTGTCTCATACATCAAAATAAATGTTATTGTTTTTGTAAGTTTAGAGAATTGATTTGTCTACAAGATAGAGAAAGGATATGTGTTGAGTCCCACCATTGTCTCTATATCAAACAGATCAGCGTTGAGGTATTGAGGTCCTCCCCATGGAGGGCTGAGGAATACGACATCAGCTTTAAGAGATGGTGCAATCTTCATGTAGTCACCAATGATAAACTCGATTCTGTCCTCGACCCCGTACACAGCAGCATTGTGTCTAGCAAAGTCAATCTTGACAGGGTCAATATCGACTGCAATCACTGCAAAAACAAAGAAGAATCTAAAATTAATTCTTAGCATTGCAGAATTTGAATTTCAAATTATTCTTGAAAAATTGTTGTCTGCTCTGCAATCATTGTTGTATGCATCAAATTGTCGTCTGCTTCAGCTCTTATAGAGAAAATATCTTCATTCACAGAGTGTCAAAGGGTTTTGGAATCCTGATGAGATGCTGAGTGTCTCTGCATATAATCACGATCAAAACTGTTTATACAGGTCATCAGGAATATGTTAACCCTTTCCTTCATATAAACACCTTTTCAAACTTTTGCCAACAGCGTAGACCCAGATCAGACAGTTCCTCTAGGAGCTGTCTGATCAGGGTCTGTTCTGCTTGCTTATGGAACTTGAGAGATCCGTGTCTTTTGTTTCTAAAATGGCTATAGTGTTACACTTTCCATACTTCATTAAACTATTTTGTCCATGAATATTCAGTAGGTATTGAAAAATGGATTAAATATAGAACAGGAAAGGGTTAATAGCTTGCTTCAAGTAAAATTCAATCTCCGTGTCAAAGGAAATTTGTTTACTTGAAATGTGAAGAGAAAATCTTTAAAAGGAAGTTAAATTTCAATTGGAATATTCCAGCATTCATGAATATTCAGGGATTTTTCTTAATGAATATTCATTAGAGAAATGAAACAATAAATGGCTATGAAATACATGTTCATGTAATATACGGTAGATATACTTCTACCGTTTCTGCCATTGTAATTCAATTCATTTAACCCTTTCCTTCATATAAACGCCTTTTCACACATCTTCAAACAGAGTAGACCCAGATCAGATGGCTCCTATAGGAACTGTCTGATCAGGGTCTGTTTTGCTTACTAATGGAATTTGATAAGATTTGTTACTTTAGCTTCTAAAATGGCTACACTATTCCAACTTCCATAGTTCATTATATCTATTTTGTTCATGAATATTCAATAGATATTGAAATTTGAAATAAATACAGAACAGGGAAAGGGTAAACACATTGAATGTTGAATTTTCAAAGTGGACTGCTCCATCTTCATATAAAGATACAGTCTATTCACTATGAAAGGATCTAATTTACACCAGGATTCTGAATGAAAAACAATGCAGACCTAGCTCAAAGGGGTCTACACTATTTGCAATGCCAGTACACTCGCTTTTCCCATTTAAACCTTTGACCTCACACATATGCCTTTAACATCTTGTAAAAGGAGTAGGTCCATATCAGATGGTTCCTATAGGGGTCATCTGATCAGTTTCTGCTCTTTTTGCTTAACCCTTTCCTCCATAAATACGCCTTTCTACACCTCTGTAAAAGTCACCTGTTGTAACCATTGTGACAAAAAGAGCATTTGCTCCTATATGAGCAAATGCTCTATCTATCACAATGGTTTCAAACTACAAAATTCTAAAAAAAATCCTTTTCTCTAATTAATGCTCCTTTTCGGTAGATTTATTCAATGTGGTTGTATCTAAAAATAGCCTATGAGGTAATGGGTTAAAGAATGATATAGAAATGATTCAACAGTTTGTGTCATGGTCAGAATTTGTGTTCAAGAGTCATTACAAAAATGGATTTAATTATTATTCATGATGTCTGGCTCCCAAAGGGAATAAATCTTTTTCTCATCAGATTCTCATCATCACATTATTCATTTTTCTGATCATTTGAAGTTTGTTTTTTGTTGGGTTTTTTCTATGAAATTGAACAAAATCTACTTTGACAAATTAGGCAGGTGACATTGTTTTGCAAATTACAAAGTGTGCAAAGGGTTATAGAGAGCTAGCATGAGAATGATGGAACCAGACAGGCTAATCTACACAAGAGACACATAAAATGGTTATTCCAGATTACAAACACCATTTTCTATTTACTGATGGTAAAAACTAGTCCCTCTGTGTCAAACCAGCGTCTAATAAAAGAGGAAAACATACAATGACATGTCCTCTGACACACGCATGCCAAGTTTCATTGAAATTTTGCAGACAACTCTCAAATCTAAGCATTCTATTGCGGTGACTATGTAATAACAGTGGCAAACAGTTTTGATCCAGATCAGATTCCAAGCAATTTTAATTTTTATTCTTTGCTTGAGAGACACCTTTTGACACCTGGAGCCATTCAATCTTGGTGTGTTCTGAAGGAGCACATTTGTCTCGGAGCACATTTGTCTTACGTAAGACCGATGCACATTTCCAATTTATCGCAAATATGAATGTTTACGAGCACATCAGTCTCACCTCTTGAGACAAATGTGCTCCGAGACAAATGTGCTCATACAGTGCTCTATTTGCTTACATTTTACAGATTCTCCAGTTTACCATGGCAAAAAAATAACCTTATTTTATATTTTTAACCCATTCCCTAATAAGCTATTTTTAGACCCAACTTCTTTGAATAAATCTACCGAAAAGGAGCATTTACTAGAGAAAAGGAAAATTTTAGAATTGTGTAGTTGAGAAACCATTGTGAAAAATAGAGCATTTGCTCCTATGGAGCAAATGCTCTATTTATTACAATGGTTTCAAGAAGTGACTTTTACAGAGGCGCAGAAAGGCTTATTTATGAGGAAAGGGTTAATACAAGAATTAAAATAATATTCGCAACAGATGGTGTCATTCATCAGGTAAAGGGTTAAAGAAAAAGCAACTTTAAAGTTACAGCATAGTACAAAAGATGATATTTTGCTGACAAATCCTGTCATTTACAAAATTTGTCCTCTGATTAAAAAAATTTGTCTTCCCTTTTTTCATAACTCTTTGCATGCTAGCGGGGGATTTAAGACCTGTGCAAACAGATTAGATCCAGATCAGAACCTACAAAATGTGGGACCTGATCGGAGATTGTAACTAAGGCAAAACTACTGCAAACAAAAAATCAGAAGGAAATTAGTATTTATGAAAAGGATGCAGATGGCATTGGAGCAACAAATGACAAATAAGCAGACGACAAAATTATTTAGCATGCAAAAATCTATAAGAGCAGTTGGGTACTAAATGCAGGATGAAGGTAATTAAGAAAGCTCCTCTAGGAGCTAGCTTTCTGCATAGCTTTCATTCTGCATCAAGCTACCACCTGTCTTAACCCATTACTCCATAAATATGACTTTCTACACCTTTGCAAACAGAGAAGCCATCTGATTAGGGTCTACTCTGTTTGCTTATCATATAATATAGATATGAATTTACACTTTCTGTCATGGCCAAAAATTCATGGAATATGTGCTATTACAACAAATTAATGTTATTAACATTCATGATGTCATTATTTCTTACATGACTATTCATAGAGGAAAGGGTTAAAAAACAATATTTTAACTTATTTGGATGGTCGCTGTAGACAGATGTTACAGTAGAAAAAAACATACAATTGTAAAAGTGATTGCAGAGTTGCCAACAAAGAATTAAAGCCAAAGAAATGGAAATCTGCCGTGTCATATTATATGTGTCATGTTAGATGTCTGGCATAGCAATTATACCACAATATAACCCTGCCAAATCTTTTAACAGATACTGCACATGCCTGATTTCTACATACAAACAAGGTAACTGAAGTCTTGCCCATAAACATATGTGTCTGGCAGAGTTATTGAGCTGGGAAATAAAACGCAAGAACCTTTAACCCATCAAAAACAGGAAAGAGTGTATGTCTATCATTTGCAAATAGTGTAGACCTGGATCAGACTGCTCCTCTGATCAGGGTCTGCACTGTGTCACTAACAATCCATTTAACCCTTCGCTTGCTATTCGCGTCAATATACCCACCTGTAAATAGTGAAGACCCAGATGAGACAGCTCCTGCAGGAGCTGTCTCATCAGGATCTGCACTATTTACAAGTTGATTGTGCAACCAGTGCACTCCACAGCAGTTATTGCACAGCGATATACTTGTACAGAGTGAAGATATATGTAATTATACAACAGGGCATGGGTAAAGAAGGAGAAATGTATTTTTTAAATTCAGCAAGCGAAGGGTTAAGCCTTTCTTACTGAATGGACTCTAACATTAAACACTGATAGGTCATCACACATTGAAAATGCAGCATTCAAAGATCTAAAGTAATAGTCAGTGTTTGTCTGAAAAATGGAAAACAAACAATGCCTTTAAGTCTGCTGATAAGAATGATTAACAAGGCTGTAGTTAAGAATGATTAACAAGGTTGTAGTTCTTTTTCAGAATGCAGCCTCTTAACCCTTTACTCCTTAACCCTTTACTCCATAGGCTATTTTTAGACCCAACCTCTTTGAATGAATCTACCAAAAAAGAGCATTAACTAGAAAAAAGGATTTTTTTTTAGAAATTTGTAGTTTGAAACCATTGTGATAAATAGAGCATTTGCTCCTATAGGAGCAAATGCTCTATTTATCACAATGGTTTCAACAGGTGATTTTTACAGAGGCGTAGAAAGGTGTATTTATGGAGGAAAGGGTTAAATCCGCCTTTCTACACCTTTGCAAACAGAGTAGACCGAGATCAGATGGCTCCTGACCTGACACTCAATTAACCCTTTCAGTATTGGTAACATTTGTAACAACATTTCCAAGAGTTTGGATCTTGATGAGATTCTGAGTAACAGCTCCTAGAGAAGTCATTTGATCTGGGTCTACTGTGTTTGCAAAGAAGTGAAAACATAAAATATGGAGGTATAGGGTTGAGGAACAAACAAGAACTACCATTCAAGGTGATGAAATACCCCTTCATTATTGATGCATATGCAACATTTGATATCAAATCAAGTCACAAGAAAGTGTTGAAATGCAATCAATGATTCATCTATAGCAAAAACATGCTTAAGTATTTCAGTGCAATACACAAGTGACTAATGTCCTTTTGAGGAAATAGGTTCCTATGGTTAAGTCACAAGATGTTTAAGTCAAATCAGGGGCCATAACTCTGTAATGTTTCGGAAGCCGTGAAAAAATTGTGTCAAGCACATCTACACTTCATAATTAATGCATATGCAAAGTAAGATGTAAATCGGTAAAGAAATGTAGAAGTAGTTTGCGTCAAAAGATTTGTGCCAGGTTGTGCCACGGATAGACAGACAGACAGACCAACCGACCGACCAACATACTGACTCCTATATACCCCCTCTCAAACTTCGTTTGCAGGGGTATAATGAGGCAGGGAAATCTAGAATTATAACAATGGAATATTTGCAGCTTTAGTATCATTGTGTAGCCATGTTTTAGCCTATGACATGGGTAATATATCTTATTATATACTACTAGGTGCAGAGCTACAGATAACGGTGCATACTCAAATACTAAAATCGTCATTTCTCCACCAAACACTATGTTGTGACCACTCTTTAGAATCGTCTCTAAGAGACAATTCTAAAGAGTGGTCACAACATAGGGTTTGGTGGAGAAATAAAGAAGTTATATTTTAATTTACGCATCTTATCTGGAGCTCTGTAGGTGTATATCAACTTCACTTAATGTATCAAGTACATGTATAGCTATGGTGCAGCCTAAGACATGGGTAATATCTCTTATAAGACTACTAGGTGTGTATCATAACCATACCCAACATGTCAACCTTCACTTATGTATCAACTGTAGCTATGGTGTAGCCTATGACATGGGTAATGTCTCTTATACTATTAGGTGTGTATACCATACCTAACATATCAACTTCACATAATGATCAGCCATCCTGTACAGTCAGGCATATTCTGTGTTGTCCCTTTATATCATGTCTATTAACCCTTTACTCCATAAATACACCTTTCTGACAGAGGCAGAACTGTAGAATCAGATCTACATGTATATTACTTAATAAGCCAACAGAATAGACCCAGATTAGATGGCACCTACAGGGTCTAGTCTGTTTGCATTGGCATTTAAAGGTGCATATATGGAGTAAAGAGTTATGTAAGATGGAAAAAATGTGACTGAGGAATGTATTAAAAAACAAAGGTAAATTTTTTATACCCCACCCACTTTGATGAAATGAAGCATAACAAATGAGAAATTTCTGAGGAACTAATGTGTCCAAACTAATGAGACACAACTGAATATGAAAGTTTGCCAACTGACATCATTCCTTTTAGAGAAGGGCCAAATGCAATAAATATGTCTATTTCACAGACAATATTAATGGATTCCATTCCATGGAAGCCATTTTACCAGAATACACTGTCTGATAAATCTAACCGAAGCCTTGGAAAGTTCACAAAAGCATTTGTTGTCATTCAAATTCAAAGAAAATTGTATTTTCACCACATTGCAGATACTGACACATCTCCTTAACCTTTTCCCTCATATAAATGTGTTTTCAAGCATTTGCAAACAGAGCTGACCCAGATCAGACAGCTCCTAGAGGAGCCATCTGATCAGGGTCTGCTCTGTTTCCTCATTGAATTGGATAGATCGGTTTCTTTACTTTCTAAAATGGCTACAATGTTCCACCTTCCATATTTCATTATAACTATTATGTCCATGAATATTCAGTAAGTATTGAAATTTGTAATAAACAAAGAATAGGGAAAGGGTTTACACTTTCTGTGCGGGAAACAAGTCAATAATGTCTTTTGCAAACATTGTAGACTCAGTTAAGAGGGATCCTAGAGAAACCCTCTCATCAGGGTCTACATTGTTTGTCACTTTTTAACCCTTTCCTTCATAATTATATGGTGTACATGTAAATGCATTTTCACATATTTGCAAACAGAGAAGACTGTTTGCTGATGGAATTTGATGGATCTGGTTCTTTACTCTCTAAAGTGGAGGTTACAATGTTCAACCTTCCATTTTTCATTGTAACTATTCATTAACTATTGTTCATGAATATTCAGTAGGTATTGAACTATCTTCTACTTTGTTTATTGTTCCTAAAAACAAAACAGACAAATGTACAAATTTAAAAAAGTCAGCAGACATTAACTTTAGCAGAAGACAATTACTTAGTAAGTCAAGATGTTGTCACAAATCATATGATAGCTAATATCACTGGGTCAGACTAGCTGGATAAAATTGTCAAGCAAGATCAGCGCTAGACACTTTTGTTTTCCAATTTTCATTTAACCCTTTCCTTCATACAAACACTTTTTCACGCCTTTGCAAACAGAGCAGACCTTGATCAGATGGCTCCTGCTCTGTTTGTTAACCCATTACCTCATAGGCTATTTTTAGATACAACCTCTTTGAATAAATCTACCGAAAAAGGAGCATTAACTAGAGAAAAGGAAAATTTTACAATTTTGTAGTTTGAAACCATTGTGATAAAGAGAGCATTTGCTCCTATAGGAGCAAATGCTCTATTTATCACAATGGTTTAACAAAGGGACTTTAACAGAGTCGTCAAAAGTCGTCATTGTGAGGGAATGGGTTAATGAAATTATTATATATGACTACAGTTTCTATCAATACCAAATATTCACATGCGCATATACCATTATAAAAATTCAGCAAGTAAGTATTCATTTGCATTCTGAAGAGATAACAAGTTACCCGGTGTCTCATCAGGATCCTAACTGTATGTACGGGTTATTGCAAAGTGGAAAACCAGCTTTGATCATGAGGAGATTCACCATGAGTTTTTACTTGGATATAACTCCTTAACCCATTACCTCATAGGCTATTTTTAGATACAACCTCTTTGAATAAGTCTACCTAAAAGGAACATTAACTAGAGAAAAGGAAAATTTTAGAATTTTTTAGTTTGAAACCATTGTGATAAATAGAGCATTTGTTCCTATAGGAGCAAATGCTCTATTTATCACAATGGTTTCAACAGGTGACTTTTTCAGAGGCGTCAAAAGGCGTTAATATGAGGGAATGGGTTAAAAAGGCTATCTATCACAAAATCATTCAATAGAAAGTTGGCAGATTGTTTGAACAAGGAAATTGGGACATCAGGCTTCATATTCTAATCCATTTCTTTGTAACATAATTATATTCATTGTAAAAAAAACAAGAATATACATTTAGCTCTTTATATATCTGTAATGAACATTCATGTAAGAACTAAAACAAAGACATCATGGATGTTTATTAATTGAATTTATAAAATGGCATATGAACATATGTCACTGACTGGAATTGCAAACTCAGATACTGTATATATCTTTATAATTCCATAGCAAACACAGCAACCCCTGATCAGACGGCTCCTGAAGGAGCTGTCTGATCTAGGTCTACTCTGTTTGCAAAAGTGAGAAAAAGGCATAAATATAATTTGTTAATGCTGGATAAGTACAGTAAATCCTCTAAAATGTTTGGGATTTTCAGACAGGTGGTGGTTTAACCCATTCCCTTATATTGACGACTTTTGAAGACTCTGTAAAAGTCGCTTTGTGAAACCATTGTGATAAATAGAGCAGTTGCTCCTAGAGGAGCAAATGCTCTATTTATCACAATGGTTTCAAACTACAAAATTCTAAAATAGTCCTTTTCTTTAGTTAATGCTCTTTTTCGGTAGATTTATTCAAAGAGGTTGGGTCTAAAAAGAGCCTATGAGGTAATGGGTTAATGCAGTATGAGCTTGTAGAAAGCTCTCATTACTTTTGGCCTGCATTAAACAGTCACCTGCATCTTAAGACTCTTATGTTTAGTGAATCAACAGTCTCTTAAAACAGGTTTTCTTAATGTTCATCAGAGAAAAATAGTTGTTCATTTGTGCGAGTCTGAAGTAAATTCTCCCACTGGTGTATGAGAAGTTGGACAAACAAAATTTGTGGGACATACATACGTGTGGATGAATGCACCAATGCAGGGACAACAGCAAAGCTATATGCCTCCTACCTTGCATAACAAATTTGAGACTTCTAACCTTTAAATTGTCTGCTTCAGTGCTTAAACATACAGCAGGACCCCTCTAATGCGGCCACTTAAAGGATAAGCATAGCTGTCTTTATAAGCAGGTGGTTGCTTAATACAAGACAAAAGTAATGCAGAAAGCTCCTAGAGGAGCTTTCTGTATTACTTTTGTCCTGCATTAAGCTACCACCTGCCTCTGCCAGACAGAAATATGCCCCTTTTTGGTGGTCACATTAGAAGGGTTTTACTGTAGTTTTCTTGCATATCAGTGTCACATAATCTGGATCCTAATGGGTCACTGCTATACTCAACATCTCATCTGGACCCCAACTGTTTGCAGATCAATGATTTGCCTAAAGAGTGCTCAAGGTCAAAGTACATGCATGTTTAACCCTTTCCTCCATGGATATTCATGAAAGAAATACTGTAATGATGTCATGAATATTAATCAAACTAATTTGCTGTAATAGCACATGCACACAGGAATTTTAGCCATGACAGAAACTGTAGAATCATATCTATATTATGTCATAAGCAAACACAGAAGGCCCTGCTCCTATAAGAGCCATTTGATCTGGATCTAGTCTGTTTGTCAAGGCATAGAAATGCATATTTATGGAGTAAAGAGTAATAACAACATACCTCTCTCACAGGTGAAAGCAAACTGGATGGTGTTTCCACCAACACCACAGAAAGCGTCAACAATCACATCACACCTACATCGCTCTGCAATATGCTCTGCAATCTTCTCTGGTGTCACCGAAAACCAACCCTCTACAATGTAAAGTCAGACAGATTTAACATTAAGCTCTTTCATGAAATCTGTGATAACAACTACAAACAGTCTAGATCGAAATGAGACAGATACATGGCAAAAGATACATGGTGTCTCATCTGGATCCAAAACTGTCGGGAAACTCTCATTATTTTTTAGACAGAAATTGAAGAATACTGAACTTTAAATCCTGAAACAGACAACAAGCTTAGCACACAAATTTATTTGGAATCGAAAGCATTAGTAAAAGTGATTTTGTAGATCTATACAATTAAATATCAAGATGGAAAAACCTTTTTAATACCCTGGATTCAATGTTTGGTTTTTTTCTCTCGACCTCTAATATTTGTGTTATTTGCAGATTTGTTTTTTATTGTGATTTTTTTTTCAAACAGAGTGGGTCATTTGGGTACTGACTTCTGTACATTTATAATTACATGTATACACTTTATATTTCAAGTAAAAGCATGATTTTTTTAGGATAATTGGTTTGATTTCAATGATTGTTCAATAGAGAAGGACCAACAGTTGTATTGGTGGATATTCCCAAAGTCCTCAAGTTTGAAACTCAACATTATGTTCTACAGTAAAACCTCTCTATAACGGCCACTAAATTGTGTTAATTAATTGTTTTTTAGGGCAGGTGGCTGCTTAAAGCAAGGTGAAAGTAAAACAGAATGCTCCTATAGGAGCCGTTTTACTTTCACCTTGCTTTAAGCAACCACCTGCCTTTAACACAAAATACTTGATGTAATTTAGTGGCTGTTAAAGAGAGGGTTTACTGCAGTACCACAGTTACCTCAGGTTTCAGGACACCCTATCACCACAATCCAACTGTTTGTAAAACTGAATAATTCAATTTTGTACCATTTTGGCATTTTTAACCCATTATCTCATAGACTATTTTTGACCCAACCTCTTTGAATAAATCTACCGAAAAGGAGAATTATCCAGAGAAAAGGAAACTTTTAGATTTGTAATTTGAAACCATTGTGATAAATAGAGCATTTGCTCCTATAGGAGCAAATGCTCTATTTATCACAATGGTTTCACAAAAGTGACTTTTACGGAGTCGTCAAAAGTCGTCAATATGAGGGAATGGGTTAAACCTTTACCTCATGAGCATTCTGTAAGCAATATTGAAACCATAAATATTAATTAGCTAAAGTTTTATATTGGCACTATGACCATTTGAATACTGTACCATGGCAGAAACTGTAGAATCATATCTACACATTTTATAGGTAAACAGAGCAGATCCTGATCAGACGGCTCCAACATGAACTTTATGATCTGGGTCTGCTCTGTTTAAAGGGTGAGAAAGGGTGTTCATATGAAGTAAAGGGTTAACTCTTTACTCCTTATATATGCTTTTCTAAGCCTTTGCAAACAGAGTAGACCCAGATCAGACTACTCCTGTAGGAGCCTTCTGATCAGGGTCTGCTGTTTGCTTACGAAATAATATAGATCTAATTCTACACTTTATGGCTTGGTTAAATATCTAAGTGTTCATGTGTTATTTTAAAAATATAGCAATTATGCATTATGTCATTACTTCTTACATGAGTATTAATGGAGTAAAGGGTTAACCCATTCCTCCATAGGCTATTTTTAGACCCAACCTCTTTGAATAAATCTACCCAAAAGGACCATTTACTAGAGAAAAGGAAAATTTTAGAATTGTGTAGTTTTGAAACCATTGCGATAAATAGAGCATTTGCTCCATAGGAGCAAATGCTCTATTTATCACAATGGTTTCCTTAAGTGAATTTTTCAGAGGCGTAGAAAGGCGTATTTATGGAGGAAAGGGTTAAATTAAACTTAATGAGTAGCAAACAGAGTTGACATTGATCAGTTGATCTGGATCTACACTATTGCCTCAGTTTGTCTGGCCAAATATTCATGGTAATTATAGCATTCTAATAGAAGCTGGAGAACAACATATGTTTGAAAACATTTCCGAGTTTAATTCTTTACCTGATAGAGACGCAATCTCACACCTTTGCAAATGTAGGTTCAAATCAGATGATTCCTGTACTAGCTGTCTGATCAGGGTCTGCTCTGTTTGCTCATGATATAGTATAAATATGAATTCTCATGATATAGTATAAATTTGATTAACCTTGATCTGCTATGGGCGGATGAGTGAATACCAATGCAAACAGTTTGGATCCAGATGAAACGCCGAGTAACTCAGCGTCTCATCAGGATCCAAACTGTTTGACACCCTGATTGCATATTGGTAGGCAAGTAATTATAGGTTGAATTTCGAAAATGTTGTAGGTGAAAAATTATGTAAAAATGATTTGCTCAGCAGGCTAAAGGTTACACAGTTTCTGCCATAGGCTTATAAACTCTGCTAACTAACATTCTTTAAGTCATTATATTTCTTAATAAATATTCATCAGGTAAAGCGTTAAACATATGAAGCTTTGAAACTCAAGAGGAAAACGAATTACCTCTGTCCATCTTGATGCCCTCATCAAACCTGGAGAACAGTCTGTATCTCTGTCCCCAGTACTTCCTCATCTCAGGGTCATCTAGAATCTCAGCTGGTACCTCTACAGTCGACTTTCTCTTCTTCTTCTTCTTCCTTTTCCTAACACTCTGACTGCAGTTTTCTGTTTCCGGGACTTCATCTCCTTCTACAGTGTCACCCCACAGGTCAAGATCATATTCAACAGCTTCTCTTTCATATTCAACAAACATATCATTTTGCTGATTTGAAACACCTGATGTTTTAATATTTTCAGCACCAACATCCACAGACTCTTGATTTGAATTCAGATCAATATCTTCGACTGCAGGAGAATATTTGTTCTGCAAGTCTTCTTTATTTGTATCAACAGAAACAATTTCATTCATGCTTTCTCCTACATCTTCTGTTTGCATGCTTAAACTAGAAGTCTCCAAATCATCAGTCCTTGGCTCTGACCCCACTTTACCTACAATCTCCACAGGTTTGTCATTTGTTTCAGCTGCGGTGTCCACAATTTCATCATCAGAGGCTGTTTTACAATCTTCAAGAAATTTCCTACTGCTACTCAATTCATCAATTTCAATTGTTTCAGGTTTAACAGCCTCTAAATCTGCTTTGAACAGAAAGTTTTTCACTTTGTTCAGGGTTTTACTGGGTTTTATGTCTATTATATTGCCATCTGGATCAAACTTGGTATGGGTAGGTTTCTTGCCCATGTTCAGGCTTTTGGATTTGGAATGTATGTTTTTTGTCTTGTACTTCACCTGACCACTCATAATTCTCGGTTTCTTTCTTTGTGAACTGTGAAAAAGTACTAGAATTAACCCTTATCCCACTGTAAAGACCATTTCGAAAATTTGAAAAACCATTGACTGATGAGACACCCAGTTAATCTGCTTCTCATCTGGATCTAACCTGTGATTTAGTTTGTAGCTAGCAGGATAAGGATTGTAAGCTGTTCTGCATTTCAAATTACAAAACTCCACCATTATCTCAATTGCAGGGTCAATTAACCCATTCCCTCATACTGATACCTATTGACACCATTGTTAACCCTTTACCTCATGAATATTCATGTAAGAAATACCATAATGACATCATGAATATTAATTAGAATCATTGTTATAACAGCACATGGCCACCGGAATTTTTGGCCATGGCAGAATCTGTAGAATCATATCTATATCACATCATAGGCAAACAAAGCAGACCCTGATCAGACGGCTCCTACAGGAGCAATCTTTCACAGAGGCACCAAAGGCATCAACACGTTAACCCTGTACCTGATACAAATGTTTTTTCACACCTTTACAAACAGAGTAGACCCAGATCAGGCAGCTCCTATAGAAGCCATCTGATCAGCAGGGTCTGCTCTATTTCTTTGTGCAATTATATAGATTATATTCTACAGTTTCTGCCAATACCAAAAAATCTTGTGCTCAAATTCAGAACATTAGTATTCATGATGCAATTATTTCTAACATGAAATTCATTAATAGATAAAGGAAAAATATCTACAATTAAGACTTAATTTGAGTGGTCGCTTTATCATATGCCTGTTATTGTAGAACCTGTTTAATCAGAGCTTGCTCTGTTTGCTTATGAAATAATACAAATCTGATTCTACAATTTCTGCAATTGCTAAATATTTTCTATATTCATGTGCCATCATACAAATTCATCAAATTAAAACTCATGATGAGATTATTTCTAAATCTTGCATGAATATTCATGAAGTAAAGTGTTAAAAGAGTCATTTTTGTACAATCAAAGTTTATATGCCTCTCTCTAAGGGCATAAAACCCTTAAAAAGTAATCAATGGCATATCAAAAAGCTTCTGTAAGTATATTATATAAAGAATATGTGATTACCGGTAGCTTGAATAATCAGTGTCAGTTTATAATAAGACCCAATGCTTATGTGAGTCTCAACTGGATCATAAACGTTGTAAAATCAGAGAGTAAGTACAGTAAAATCTCTAATGCAACCATTATACACAGGTCTATTTCTGGGTCTTAATGGCAGGTGGTAGCTTAATGCAACCATTATACACAGGTCTATTTCTCGGTCTTAACCCTTTCCCTGTTCTATGTTTATTCCAAATTTGAATACCTACTGAATATTCATGGCCAAAATAGTTATAACGAAATATAGAAGGTGGAACAGTGTAGACATTTTAGAAAGCAAAGAAACAGAACTATCAAATTCTATTAGCAAACAGAGCAGACCCTGATCAGAGGGCTCCTCTAGTGAAAACACGTTTGTATGAGGGAAAGTGTTAAATGAGTCTCAACTGGATTATACACAGGTCTATTTCTGGGTCTTAATGGCAGGTGGTAGCTTAATGCAGGATGAAAATTATGCAGCAAGCTCATGCATTACTTTTGTCCTGCAATAAGTTATCACTTGTTTTTAATGACATACAAGTTATAAAGTGGTAATTTTAGAGGGTTTTTAATGTATCATGGCTGATACCTACCATTCTGTACTGGTAGACAATGTAAAGCCCAGCATGGTGAGTGCTCCTAGAGTATCTGGTGGTTCATGGATGTCCTTCTCCACATTTTCTTGATTTTCATCTATCACATCTGTCTCATGACTGGAAATACAATTAAGTTTCATTCTGAACTCTATCATCATTAAGTAACTTCAGTATCCAAAAATAAAATGTCATCTAAAAAAGGAGGTGGGTGTAAGAGGGGGGGGGGGTCTGTCAAATCGATGAGAAGCATCTGCTAAATAATACATTTTGATACTCATACTGTAAATACTCTTTTAAGCCTTTCCCTCATATAAATGCCTTTTCATGCCTTTGCAAACAGAGTAGACCTCCTATAACAGCCATCTGATCATGGTCTGCTCTGTGTGGTAATGGAATTTGGAAGATATGCTTTTTATCTTTCTAAAATGTCTACAATGTTCTACCTTCCATAATTCATTGTACTATTTTTTCCATGAATATTCAGTTGGTATTGAAATTTGGAATAACAAATGAATAGGGAAAGGGTTAAATCGACCCATATCATGCTAAGTCATTGTTTTTCATAAAGAATTTACCTCTACCTTAACTTCAATGTCCATTTCTCTTTATTTCACTTTCAAATATTCAATGCATGTATCAATCAGTTTAGATCCTGATGAGACTCTCGCTCTCTGCATCTTATCTTGATACCTATCTTGCTAGTATAGGTCATCAAAAGCTCACTCCTCACATGCTTAACCCTTTCCTCCATTAATACACCTTTCTACACATCTGTAAAATCACTTTTTTGAAAACATTGTGATAAATAGAGCATTTGCTCCTCAGGAGCAAATGCTCTATTTATCACAATGGTTTCAGAACTACACAGTCTAATTTTTTCCTTTTCTCTAGTTAATGCTCCTTTTCAGTAGATTTATTCAAAGAGCTTGGATCTAAAAATAGCCTATGAGGGAATGGGTTAACTTGTGGAATCAGTAGCATCAAATGACTTGTCATTTAAAAGGTCATTTTTCACTTCAGCAATCATCTGATATGGAGATTTGTAAAAAGCTCAAAGTTCTCAACCTGAATAGATACCTTAATTACTTTTTAACACTTTCCTCCATGAATATTTATGAGAAAAAAAAGATGACATTTATTATGAATATTAATTAGATTGATTTTTAAAATGGCATATTAACACATAAATTTGTTGCCAAAGTAGAAACTATGGAATCAGATCTATATTATTCCAAAAGCAAACAGAGCAAACCTGATCAGACAGCTCCTTGAATATTCATGTCAAAATCATGACATCATGAATATTAACTGATAATAATTTGATGTTTTAAAATGTGAAATTAACAAGAGTTTTTTTACCACAACTGAAAATGTAGAATCATATCAATATTATAACATAAGCAAATTGAGCAGACCCTGATCAGACAGTTCCTACAGGAGCCATCTGATCTGGGTCTACTATGTTTGCATAGGCGTAGAAAGGTGTATTTATGGAGTAATGGGTTATAATTTTGTCATTTATTTGATACTAAATAGTCTTAATAGTCAGAATATACTGATGAATTTTGACCAAGTACTGACCTATGTGGTAGGTCAATGGGCCTGTCCTTCGGAGGGTCATCATCTCCACCAGCACCCCCAGTCTGCTGCTGACCTCTACTTCGGTTCCCTACAATGCAATCAAACAATATAAGGGAAACAACTCTTACTTCAATGTCTAGTACGATAAGGGGAGTTATGTACCTCAAACAATCAACACACTAGCTGAAGGTGAAAGAGCTCCAAGATATCCGTTTACCACATGAATATTTATGCAAAAAATAATGAAATAATGAATAAATAAATATTTATTTGCTTATTTTTATAATAGCATAATTATGAACACAGGTTTTGTTTGTTTTTTGTCATGGCAGAACTAGAATCAGATCCATATACATGTACATGTAATTCTATAAGCAAACAAAGCAGACCCTAATCAGATGGCTCCTACAGGAGCCATTTGATCTAGGTATACTCTATTTGCAAAGGCTTTAAAAGGTAAAGAGATAAAAGAAATATTTATGAAATGTATGATATTTGAGTTCCATATACAGTAGAACCCCTCTAAAGTGACCACTTAATTAATAAACATGGGTGTCTTTATAAGCAGGTGGTTGCTTAATGCAGGACACAAGTAATGCAGAAAGCTCCTCTAGGAGCTTTCTGCATTACTTTTCTCCTGCATTAAGCTACAACCTGCATCTAGCACCCTGAATTATACCTCTTTTAGGTGGTCTCATTAGCGGGGTTTTACTGTATCTCTATAGAGGTTTAACTGATTGTTTTCCATTATAATTGCCTATCTGAGGAAACTGTAATAAATACCAACAAATCAGAACTTTGAACATTAATGTAGAGCAAATATGCTGGTTATCTTCACATCTGGCTGTATCTCAGTATAAAACATCATTTTCTTAACTGTTTACCTAATGAATATTCATGTAGGAACTAATTAATGTATGAATATTAATTAGCTGATTCTTATGATGACATTATGAACAAGGTATTTTTTACCATGGCAGAAACTGTAGAGTCAGATCTATATTACTTCATAAGTGAATAGAGTAGACATTGATTAGAAGGCTCCTACAGGAGCTGTCTGATCTGGGTGTACTCTGTTTGCAAAGGTGCCAAAAGGCATTTCTATGAAGTAAAGGATTAAAGAGTAGAAACAAGTCTTGTTATACAAAAATCAACCAAAGTTAATTTCCAAAGTTTAACAGGTCCAGATAAGATGCATAGATTTCCAACGTTTAACTATTCTTCAACCATACCTGTGCCAATGCTGCTTGATATTGTTTCTTGTTTACTTGCTTGCTGTTCAGTATTTCTCTCTCTTTGTTTTCTTTTCTTTTTGCTTCCATCTTCAGGCTCATCCATTTCAGTATCAATTTCTTCAGTCTCTACACCATCTGGACCTTTGGTCATCTCACCAGAAGAATCTCCATCTCTGTCATTCTTATTTCCTAATTTAACATTATCTAGTCCATGTGCAACAGAATCAAGACCTTTTCTTACTTCATCACTTTCGTATAGATCTACATGCTTATCACAATAGTCATCATTTAATTCACTGCGGTGTGTTATTTTCTCTTGTAGTTCAGCATTACTTTCTTCTATGTTACAAAAAGTATCTTCAGTTCTTGTATCAATAGTATCATTGTTCACGTTGCAATTATTATCCATACCCTCACCAGCATAGTTAGCATGTTCATGCTTTGTAACACTACAATTCATTATGTCATTTGTAGTATCATGTGTTTCACATGGTACCCCATCAACAGTTGCTTCTGTATTTTCAGCCAAAGGACCACTTACAATCACTAGATCACCATGTTCATTAACAACAGCGAGTCCCTCTGTTACAGTTGTGTCTGTGGCAGATACTAGTTGTCCAAACTTCTCCATAAACTGGTTATAGTGATACCAGTAGGTTTCAGTGTAGTGTTCATTCCAGAGTTCTTCCCACACTTTACTAAAATCTTCATCATTATTACCTTCATCTAAACCATCAGCTGCCATTTCAGTTGTTTGATCAACCTCTGTTTCAGTTTTATCTGTATTCCTTCCATCATCAACCCTACCAGTACTGGAGTAACAGTGCATCATACCAATCATTTCAGTCCTTTTATTAGCCAAGTTTTCTGCATCAGAATCATATTCTATTTCATCAAGGTTATTTACAGTATTTTCAGGTTCACCAGATTCAGCATGTCTCTGCATTGTAGACACAATATCAGCACCACTAAGCATCTTGAAATTTGGTGAGAGATACTGCATTGGTGAACATGGATTTCCAAAGTCAGAAGTCTCTTCGTTGGAGACTTCATTACCCACACCAGGAATTTCTTCTTTTCCACTTGTTATTCCCCTGGTAGCAGCACAGTTTTCATCTTTTTTGTCTGAGCATTGTTCTATAACTTCATTATCTGCTTCCACTGTTTCATCACTTTTAACATCAGCTGCATCTTCACTGTAAGGACCTTGTTCTGGTAATTTCTCAGTAGGTTCACTTGGATTTTCTGTTTCAACTTCAACCTCAGCAATAGCAGGCACAGCCTGCAGTTTGTCTAGGTCAATCTGGTCAGGGTATTTCTCCACCCAACCTGCCCATACAACATATTCCCCATACTTTCCCCAGTAATCTTCCCATGCCAATGCAGGATCTATCTCAGCTAATTCAGGGTTGATCCCATTTACCGAAGGGAGATTATGACCTTCTCTAACCTTGCACAGTTCTCTCCCTTCAGGTTGTTTATCAATGTAGTAGCTATTATCTCCTGGCTGTTCTTCTGTAGCTAATCTGTTCTTCCTCTGCTTCTGTCGTTTCCTTTTGTGTCCATGATTTTTCTTTTTTGGTTGCTAATAATAATATAAACATGTTAACAGTTTTGCAGCCATTGGAACTACGTGTAATTTTGAAGAAATCTTTATTCTGTGCTAATTAACCCTGTACATAAAGAAATTCAGGAATGTTCATGCAAAAGACAACTTGATGAATATTAATTACCTAAATTTTGACACATCTTTTGCTCATAGCAGAAATTCAGAGTCATCTATATTACTTCATAAGCAGAATAGACTCTGATCAAACATCTCCTGCATGTCTACTCCGTTTTTATAGGCATAAATAGGCAGAATTATCAAGAAAACCGTTAATGTTCATATTTACCCTAAATATTTGACCAGATTAACCTTTCTCTTGCTGAATTTTAAAATACATTTCTCCTTCTTTACCCATGCCCTGTTGTATAATTACATATATCTTCACTGTGTACAAGTATTTCGCTGTGTAATCACTGCTGTGGAGTGCACTGGTTGCACAACAAACTTGTAAATAGTAAATAGTGCAGACCCTGATGAGACAGCTCCTGCAGGAGGTGTCTCATCTGGGTCTTCACTATTTACAGGTAGGCATATTGACGTGAATAGCAAGCGAAGGGTTAATTTGGACAATAGTGAAAAAGAGTAGCAGCTTTATCAGTGTCTGCACTATTTGCTACACCACAAGATTAATTTGAAGTTATCGGAACAGTGTAGATACAGACTCATTAACTCTTTCCTTGTTTTATGTTTATTTCAAATTCCAATACCTACTGAATATTCAGAGACACAATAGTTATAATGAAATATGGATGGTGGAACATTGTAGTCATTTAGAAACTTAAGAAACAGATCTTTCAAATTCCATTAGCAAACAGAGCAGACTCTGATAAGACAACTCCTATAGGAGCCATCTGATCTGCATGAAAAGGAGTTCATATGAGGGAAAGGGTTTACATATTGGTGGAGAAGGGAAACTGTGTGTCCAAATATTAACCCTTTCCCTGTTCTATGTTTATTATGAATTTCAATACATACTGATTATTCATGGACAAAATAGTTAAAATGAAATATGGAAGGTGGACTTTGTAGCCATTTTAGAAAGTAAAGACACAGATCTTTGAAATTCCATTAGCAAACAGAGTAGACCCTGATCAGACGGCTCCTCTAGGAGCCGTCTGATCTGGGTCTACTCTGTTTGCAATTGCGTGAAAACACATTTATATGAGGGAAAGGGTTAAGGGTATATCTGTTAATGTAAGATTTTCCAAACAATGAAAACTTAGAGCACACAGACAAAACACTCACATTGTGGTAAAAAGTCCAAACTGAATTGTACAAACATATGTATACTATTTATGCATTTTATATTCAACTCACTTATTTCATGCTTTACTTTATGAATATAGTATAGATGTCAAAACTCTAGATCAATATAGTATAGATGTCAAAACTCTAGATCAATATAGTAAAGATGTCAGAAATAATGACAATTATGAATATTAATAAGATGAAGCTTTATAATAATGGTATTATGAACAAGGGAATTTCTACTACGGCAAAAAGTAGAACAGGTCTCTATCATTCTATAGGCAAACTGAGCAGACCCTGATCACATGCGGCTCTTACAGGAGCCATCTGAACTGGGTCTTCTATGTTTGCATATGTGCCAAAAGGTGTCTCCATGAAGTAAAGGGTTAAATCATTTTTAAGACATACAATGATAACTACTGAAGGATCATCGAAATAATTTCAAGCATAAATGTGTTATACTTTAGAGTTTAGATTATAAAATACTTATCATTTGCACAATAACGGCAATCTGTCATTACCTATGTAAACAGTCTGGAGCTAGATGAAATACTATGAAGGTTGGAGTCTCATCAGAATCCAAACTGTCTGACACTCTGACCACATTTATGTAAACAAAATGGAAGAAAAATTAACTTTGAACATTGTGACACAAGACAATTTTTGCAGATGACAATATAATTTAACCCTTTACCTGATGAATATTTTCCGAATGAAATAATGACTGTATAAATATTTATTAGGCGATATTTTGTAGTGGTATATGAACACATGGCAGAAACTGAAGAATCAGATCAATATCATTTCACAGGCAAACAGACCAGACCTTTATCAGATAACTCCTACAGGAGATGTCTGATCTGGATCTACTCTGTTTGCAAAGGCGTGAAAAGCCATTTCTTTCTGGTAATGATTATTTAAAATGATGAAACAGTCTTACACTACATAAATTGACCTACTTTCGAGCAATTTGATGAGAAAAACTCCACTGGTATACCCATGGCCTTCATCTGCTCTATCTCAGCAAGCTGGTCCTCTGTTAGAACTAATTCAGCCTCTTCTTCACTTTTCTCTTCATCTTCTAATGTATCTGTACAATCAGTCTCTCCACATTCTTCAATAACATTTGGCTGATCTGAAATATCTAGAAAGTATGTATGCATCGAGTCATAAGAAACTTTTCAGATACATGAATATCTAGGAATCTTAGTTAACCCTTTACTCCATAAATATGCCTTTCTATGCCTTTGCAAACAGGGTAGACACAGATCAGACAGCTCATATAGGAGCCGTCTGATCAGGGTCTGCTCTGTTTGATTATGATATAATATAGATATGATTCTACAGTTTCTGTCATAGTCAAACATCCATGTGTCCCTGCACTACTATAACAGTTTATCTAATCAATATTCATGATGTCATTATTTTTCACATTAATATTCATGGAGTAAAGGGTAAAAAAAACAATAATCTTGCACCATATAATCTACAGGAGCTGTCTGATCTACTCTGTTTGCAAAGGCGTTGAAAGGAGAATGTAAAAATTGACTTATTGACCTTTAAAAATCCATGGAGAAGGGATATTGGATGTCTGAATCCATAGTTTTACTAGGATATAAGGCTGGAAAAATCAAGTGCAGTTTGATATGGGTCTGCACTAGTTGCCTAGATTAAAAACTTATCCACAAGTCTATAAAAGAACAACTAGTTCTTTTCCGAAATGCATACTGTGATTTCATCTGCATCCTTACCGACTCATCAAACTGATGGAAAGGAATTTATATAAGGGAAAATGTTAAAGAAACATCACTCTGTAAATAGGCATGATACACTTTTCTGACTTTTGTTCCATGGCCAGATGTTGTTTCAAGTCTGTTTGCCCTTTAGTCCATAATTACACCTTTCTACCCCTGTGCGAACAAAGTAGACCCAGATCAGATGGCTTCAACAGGAGCCTTCTGATTAGGGTCTGCTCTGTTTGCTTATGAAATAATATAGATATGATTCTACAGTTGTTGCAAATGCCAAAATTTCCTGTGTCCATGTTTCATTATAAAAATTAATATATTTAATATTCATGATGTCATTATTTCTCACAAGAATATTCAAGGAGTTAAGTCTTATATGGCATCTGAAGCATCTTGATTAAGGTTTATGTTCTAACCCTTTCCTTCATATAAACACTTTTTCACACATTTTCAAACAGAGTAGACCAATATCAGATGGCTCCTATAGGAGCAGTCTGATCAGGGTCTGCTCTGTTTGAAAATGGAATTTGATAGTTCTGTTTCTTTACCTTTTAAAATGGCTACAATGTTCCACCTTCCATATTTCATTATGACTTTTTTGGCCATGAATATTCAGTAAGTGTTGAAATTTGGAATAAACCAAGAATATGGAAAGGGTTAACAACACCATTGACCAAGATAGAGCTAGCACAGAGAAGGCCTTGGTAGAATGCATCTGAAAAGAAATCAAGGGAGATAAACATGTGTATCTCACCATTATGTTCATCTATCTGGGATTCTTCCTCTTCATCTGTTTCTTCAAAGTCATCTTCAAAATCGTCTTTTAGACCTAACTTGTACAAATAGCCATCACTGAAAAAGTTGAATAAAGTATTGTACTCACTACTCACCCTTAGCAGAAAGTATGCCCAAGTATCTGATACGGGTGGGCAAAATGACTAAAAGTATGGTCACAAATATAACAACCCTTTCAGTATTGATTATTCAAAGAAGAATGGTCCATCACTATTTAACCCTTTCCTCCATAAATGTGCCTTTCTACGCCTCTGTATAAGTCACCTGTTGAAACTATTGTGATAAATAAAGCATTTGCTCCTATAGGAGCAAATGCTCCATTTATCACAATGGTTTCAAAGTACAAAATTCTAAAAATTTCCTTTTCTCTAGTTAATGCTCCTTTTCGGTAGATGCATCCAAAGAGGTTGGATCTAAAAATAGCTTATGGAGGAAAGGGTTAATTATAGAGTACATTCAGTATGAAAGGTTTAAATTTACAAATGGAATCTGAATGACAAACAGTGCAGATGCTGATAAGATGGTTCATCCTCAAATGTGATAGTAACCTTGTTTCCTGCATTCAACAAGACTCAGACTTTCACATACAACTACACAGGTACACATTTCTGTACATGAGAACTTGACCGGACAAGAATGAAGATATGTGAGAGACAGACAGACAGACAAACAACTCTAGCAAAAACAATATGTAAAGGGAAATAACTAAAAATGTTATGGACTTGATGAATGATACTTCCCCTCATTATGCCCTTTCCACACCACATTTTCAGGAAAAAATGAAAACAGCTAATAACTCGAAAAATATTGATACCAGAGTTATGGCCTTTGTGCATTTCTACAGGAGTTATTGATCGGACAAAAAAATGTAACAAAGGCAATAACTCCAAAAGTAATGAAGCCAGAGTTATGGCCCTTGTTCATGACACTTTCTCTCATCATGCTCTTTCCATGTATGAAGTTTCAATACAATGGCATGAGCCATGTAGGAGTTATAGTCCAGACAAGAAAGTGTTAAACAAATGTACAAGGGGCAATAACTTTCAATTTATTGAAGCCAGAGTCATGGACTTTGTGCATGACACTTCCTCTTATCATGATCTTTCTATGTATCAAGTTTCAATCCAATGGCATGAGCCATATGGGAGTTATTGTTCATTCAAAGAATTATGAAAACAATTACAAGGGGCAATAACTCCAATATCAGTGAAGCCAGAGTTATGGACCTTACACATGACACTTCCTCTAATCATGATCTTTCCATGTATGACGTTTCAATCCAATGGCATGAGCCATATAGGAGTTATTGTCCGGACAAAAAAGTGTGAAAAAATTACAAGGGGCAATAACTCCAATATTAGTGAAGCCAGAGTTATGGACCTTGGACATGACACTTCCTCTTATCATAATCTTTCCATGTATGAAGTTTCATTCTAATGGCATAAGCTATATATGAGTTATCATCCTGAAAAACAATTGTAATTTTTTTTACAAGGGGCAAAAACTCCAATATTAGTGAAGTCAGACCTTATGCATGACACTTCCTCTCATCATTATCTTTCCATGTATGAAGTTTTAATCCAATGGCATGAGCCATACAGGAGTTATCGTCCGGACAAAAAAGTGTGAATTTTATTTACAAGGGGCAATAACTCCTATATTAGGGAAGCCAGAGTTATAGACCTTGTGCATGACACTTCCTCTCATTATGCTCTTTCCATAAATATGGGGGGAGAATAATTCCTTAAACAGTATAAAGTGACATGGGAAAATGGCACTAAGATATTGAGAACAATGCAGACCAAACATTACATTCCCCTACACATATTACACAAATTAATAAACAATTTAAGGCCATTTAATCAATACACATATAATTCATATTTATATTAAATATGATATTTATTACTTGAAAATTATTTCCATGTGTGTACATGTATATTGAATCATTTACTCAAAAATAACCATGTTACGGTAAGATACCTCTTAACTTCCTAATGCCTGGTTTACATTTGCCACGGAGGCCGTACGATTTCTTTGTCTGCATTTTCCTATGACATTTTTTTACATCGTAGAAGTCTATGGACTGCGATGTTTGTGTTTACACTGTCTACGATCATCGTACAATTATTTGTGTATACTGATCGCAAATTCACAATGAAGAAAACATTCCAAAAAGGGAATTAATATACATAAATATTTGAATTGCTCTGATCTAGTACTTCAACCACTAAGGGCCTTTTATTCTCTTTGATTTTATGGCTGAATGCATGTAACAAAAATGTGACGTGCATTTTGACATGATAATCTTTGAAAAAGGTCCTTAGTGGTCGAAGTATTAGATCAGAGCAATTCAGGTATTTATATACTGATCGGGGCTTATACGTACGATGACTGAGCAGAGACCGTACAGAGATTGTACGATCTCTGTGCAGTCATCACGCTGTCTCCACTTGGATAAGGCAATCATACGGAACCCGTATGGAGCCTGTGTGGGTTCCATATGAAGACCAGCAGGGTTGTTCCATATTCTATAGCTAGACAAACTATTAATGCGGTAAATGTCAAATAAATATGCAGCCATCAGAAATCTCAAAATCCCCGCACAGCCATTGTGTGGTTGCTGTGAGATTGCCGCAGGATGACCGTGTGATGTATGTATGATTTCATAGTTATTGCATGGACAGCGAGCGGCAGCCATGCGCTGATCATGCGTGGACCGTACGATTTTTTTGGCTATGTCATGTCCACCGAATATTGGTTGTTTTCCACACAATCCTCACGCGGACTCCATACCATGCCTGTGCGGAGGTCAAACGATGCCAGTAACCACGTGTTTACGGTCTGCAGGCTTTTGATTTTTGAAAAAATGTGTAACTTTTTTTATGACAAATTGTAGGGACTGCGGCGCCTGGGAATCCGTACGAAAATCGTACGGCCACCACCTGCCTCCGTGTGGAGACTGCAGGAAATGCCCTAACAACAAGTCTATGGGCGCCATAAATTCATTGCAAGGCAAATGTAAACTAGGCAAAAGTGACTACTAAATGCAGTGTCAGAGAAAATTTATGAATAAAGCTCCCATAAGATCCCATTTTTTTTATAGGTGTTGCTTATAACAACTTTTACTCTACATATTTGGAGCTTGATTGATGAGACACTGTCATAACTAACAAGTGTAATGAAAACATAAATACCCTATAAATGCTCTGGTGCAGTGACATTTAACGGAACATTCATTGTCTTCATTGGCCAGCTGCAGGTTAAGTTCAGCAAGGTGATTCCATCGATAACACATTTTGTTTATCTGTCAACACAATGAAGCACAAACTTTTACATTCACTGAAATTAACCAGGCTATCCCTGTTGTCAACCCTTTACTCCTTAATCAGCACATACCAACTAAAACAACTCATGTAGATCATTTGGGTGCAAATCTAAAGCTTACAGAAACCCCTTTGTCATAAGGCTGACATGTTTACAGATGTTTTTTAAATTTGTACATGAATACTCCTAAACGACACGGCTAAGTATACACGTTACTAATGTGCAACACAAATAATTTCAAGCAACGTAAACACCATTACCTGGAAAAACTTGTAAACAAAAAAATATGCCGCTATTACATTTTCATGTTGATAAATACACTTAGTCACTAAGTATTAACTCACATTAAACTATATTCATCTCGTAGTCTATTTTAGGCAGAATAAATCTATTGAAAAAAAACTAATACAAAAAGAAAGCGGATATGACATCACTCCAAGTCCCAACTCGATTTGTCGCTACCATTCATTTAATTTTCAGAATATTTAAGTCAAATACATGCTTAATTCAGCAAACAAACACAATTTACGAGAGTGAACAAACCATGTGCGTCATTTAATTCCACTAACTAGTTTATTTTGAGAGAAAGGTAAATAATCTAACACTTGTCAGAAATAAATTCGAAGTGCGGAGGATGAACTTATAAAATTGACTCGCCACTGATAAACGTGCATATGGGCACTTTCATTTCACCAATATATCAACATCTCAGTCACAGATTTTATTTACTAGTATATAAGGATGATGCCAAAGCTGCTCAAAGCAGTGTTCTCATTAGGATTGAATTTTACCGAGTCCCTGGGACCCAGGGCATCAACAAAAGTTGCGTCCCAAGCAAATACAACTTGAGTCCCAGATAATTTCACTTCTGCTTTTGTAATGGAGCTTTTTTGCACCATTAAATGTAAAGGTGTATCATTTAACATCAAAAAGATTTATAAGTATTATAAGCACTGTATAATAAGGTATTTCTTGATGCTTTGATTTGAAGTGCACGACGATGAGCATCGTTTGAGTGAGCTGCGCTGAGCATCACTGTATCCGCTGGTACCTAAAAGCGGTTTTCACTTCATTTTCAGTGCATACAAAGCATCACATGGTAATTCTATTGGTTTCAGGGCTAACATCATTTACTTACAAGTCTTTAAACTCACGATCTTGCACCCATAACGCTTTAAAGTTCCTGGCGTGTTCAACTTTTTACGCCATCTTTTTTCAGTACCCAAATGTCATTACTACGCGACAGGACGGTTCTTATAGAATATCATAATTTTAGATGCTGACATTAGGGTGGAAATCGTAACCAGTCGATGCAGGTGCCCTCCTACGTACCTGGAATAACCCAGGACTCGATATTAACCCTTCGCTTGCTATTCCCGTCAATACACATACCTGTAAATAGTGAAGACCCAGATGAGACAGCTCCTGCAGGATCTGTCTCATCAGGGTCTGCACTATTTACAAGTTGAGTGTGCAACCAGTGCACTCCACAGCAGTGATTGCACAGCTAAATACGTGTACACAGTGAAGATAAGTGTAATTATACAACAGGGCATGGGTAAAGAAGGATAAATGTATTCTAAAATTCAGCAAGCGAAGGGTACGTTGCAATTTCGGAAAAATGTCAAGAAAACGGAGTGAGATTCACTTTGTTTATTGATCCGGATTGATGTAAGACTGAGTATCAGTTGTTAATTTACCTGGATTCGTTTAAATCCGTAAAATTTCGATCATTGATCTTGCGTCCCATGGACGCAACGTACTTGACTATTTTGCGTTCCAACGATTTTCGGTGCGTATTTAGATATGATTACGACGTAAACGGGAACACTGTCAAAGGTAGTATCTCTTTGTGATAAACACATCAACGGGCTGTATTTTGTAATTTGGGTTAAACTATTTCAAATTTAAATGGAGAAACGAGTAATTTTAGAGACCGTGTACATGGGTCCGCGAGTTTGTAAACGTTTACTGTTTGTAACCGAAACGGTAGTGTTTACCCGTGTGTAAACGTGACAGCCTTATTGACAAATACCATTTTTATCAGATATGAAAGATTGATATGTGTCTCATTAAAGCACCATACACAACTGCCCAAGGTACTGTCAAAATGCTAGGGAAATTTAACAATATTCTCCGAGGCATGAGAATGCTGTCGCGAAAACTGATGACAGTTTAACAATACACACTTTTATGGCTATGTACAGGTGTCACACAAACATGTTAACATATTTAATTGTTACGTGTGTGTGTTCTATAAAATTCAAAAACAGGTATTTTATAAACCCCTACGTTTATATCTTTACTTTGTCTATCTTTTCATTTTATTGATCAAGGTAGCTGGAAGCTTACTTCTGAAGGCAAAGTCTAAAACATGACTGCGTCTCGCTATATATGAAAAAAAAGTATGTTGATTTTTTTATGGACCCTGGGGTAAATAAGACATTTATAAATAAGACAAGTTTTATTTAACTTCGGATATTCATAACACAATAACATAAACCCTGATGGGCTTTTATTCCGACAAATAAGAGTAGAAAAACAAATACGACAAAATAAAAGTATCAACATGCAGACAGAAAAATATCACATAGAGCATGCATAAAAAAAAAAGTATCACAGTATGTACATTCACATGGAACTATCACGGTTTTGATGGATAATTATGTTATTTTAACTAATGCTTTCCTTCTATACGGATATGTGGAAAGTCATAATAGACCCAGCTAAATGACCAAAATATGGCACAACTTTAAAATCTCAAAACACATTACTCAAAATATAACAATTAAGATTTACCTAGTGTTAGGTACATATGATATGTATGCAATGTGTTGCAATAGTTTTTTTCGTTTTCAATAATCAGAAATCAATATAGCATACTGCTGAAATATACTCAACAAAAATATTTAAGGGTCAATGGTACTTTTCCCATAGGGTTTATACAATGACCTTACAACTTTGGCATCCTGTATTTCCATATACATTTATAAATGAATTTCGACAACATTTACAGGAAGTATTGTCAAAATGTCCAACTACAGATTCCAGTGAGATTGAGTTATGCCAATGTAGGACATTGGAATGAAAAAAAAGAAAATTGGGAATTTCTGATATTCTCCAAAAAATCAATTTCATTTTACTCTTATCTGGAATACCAATAAACATGTCTTTGGTATGTCATTCATTTTGGTAAACCTGTCCATGTTCAATTATTTCCATTATTGATTTCCGATTTCCAGAGCAAGGAAAACTCCTGTTGAAAATTATGCATTTTTTTGTGAAAAACATCGTTTTACATTTTTTTCTCTACTGAGGTGCATAAGACTCCCGCAGGTATAATTTTTATCTGCACCCATTAATTGAAACTCTAACAATGATTTCTGCAAATTTCGTTGGGATTAAGCGACATTTGTGAAAGATACGAAGTACCAAAGTTGTGTAGTGAATACATTGAGCCCTATGGGAAACTGACCAGTAACCCTAAATTATTTTGTTGAGTATATTTCCTGAGTGTCACCAATACGAAGTGTACAAAGGTAACAAATCAAAGGGACAGGGAAGGATTTTCTTCTGTCTGTAAACAAAAGGGTTGTCTCAGAATAGCAACCGCAATTAAAACCCGGTTCAGATTCAGTTCGTAACATGGTGTGGTCCTAGCTTTCCAATCCAGGTTTGAGGAACATAAATTTTATTTGTCCCCCTTTTATAAGCCCCACGCACACAATGAAATCATTTTGTTAAATCTATGGAAGTCACTTCAGGATACAATGCATACCAAAGCAGTGTTGCATATGTAGCCGGGTAGAGATTGTGGTGAAATAAGTTGATAGGCTTTCCGTGTCTGCAATTTTCTCTTTTTGCATTGCTACTTTTGCTTTCGAAGGATCTCCCACTTTCAGGATATATTTACTTCACAACATCAGATGTCAAGTGCTTGTGTGGCGGCCGTAAAAAGTCGCCCCGTACTTCATTCTCAGTGTTGTTATAGTTTCTGGTCCTTCGGGATCATTAGTTTTGATGTTATTAGTTTTAAAAAATGAATACTGCTTAAGCCGGAGCTAGGGGCATGAGTAGTGTTGCACTTTTGATTACTACTCATGAACAGACTCAATAAAACCGAGTCTGCAATTTTCTCATTTTTGCATTGCTACTTTTGCTTTCGAAAGATCTCCCACTTTCAGGATATATCTTCTGTGTGGCTTGGTAGCTCAGTCGGTAGAGTGTTGGCATGGTAAGCCAGAGGCCCTGGGTTCGAGTCACAGTCAAGTGACAACTTTTTCACCATGTTACATGTGGCGCCCAACGTAAATAACCCACAGGGTGATCTATATGAAGATTATATGAAGATAATTTGTAATAATAAGAAACTCATGGAAGGTTCTTTGAGTAAAACTTCGGGACCAATTCTTGTGTAGAGGGGTGTGTGTAGCCGGGTAGAGAGTAGATAGGCTTTAATGTGTGGCTTGGCAGTTCAGTCGGTAGAGTGTTGGCATGGTAAGCCAGAGGCCCTGGGTTCGAGTCCCAGTCGAGTCACCGTGTTACACATATAGGTTCTAGGGGATTCTAACATGCCAGAAATCAACTGACACCATCAACGACATCGTGTTAGTCTAAACCTTTGTACGAACAGTTCGTCGACTTACTAATTTTACTTTGGAGCAGATAGTTCAAGGGCATACTATTAGCCTTCAGAATACCATAGACCTGTATCTACCAAACCAGTCACGTCAAGTGCATGCTACAAAAACTGTTTCTAGTCTAGGCTCTTCAGGCCATTGTACAGTTTTTTTAATGAATTAAAGATCCAAATTAGAATACCCAAACAAGTCAAGCGGGAAGTGAAACAGTATATAAAGACAGACTGGGGCTCATTTAGATCAGAACTTTCAGACCACTATATAGAGATCACTTTTCAAGTCTGCAGGACGAAAACCCCAACCTTTTATGGGAACATTTCAAATGTATACTGATCTGGGTCTCTGTTTGCAAAAGGCGTAATTTAAACGGTGTGTATATGAAGCAACACGTTAAATCGTTATTTCTGTCGATATTTGATACACCAATGAAGAAAAATGTGACAACGATTGTAATACATGTATTTGAAGTTCCATGTTCTAATATCATATTTCTATTAAAAATCATAGCAGACAATATTCATTATTTTTAGGTTTCCGCTGACCAGTTTAATCTGATTTTCCAAGTTGATACATAACCTAGAAAAATATTCTTCTAGCTCACCCCATTTCATGTAAAAGACCCACCCAAGCACACATTGAAAGCTGCCAAACATTGATTCCTCGACCTTGAACTTTTATAAGAAATTTTCAAATAAAATGAATTTGAACCATTTTCCTTGTAGACACGCCTTTAAATTTTCACATTTTTTTTATCAGAGTAGACCCATATCAAATGGCGATTCATGATCTGCTGTTTGCTAAAATAATAATGTAGATCTGATTCTATCATTTCCGAAATTTATTTTGCTACTTTTGATTTCGAAGTATCTCCTAGTTTTCAGAATTTATTCCTTTGATCATTGACCAAAAAATACGTTAATAAAGTTTTCTAATGTGCCTGAAGTCTTGCATTAAATATGATTTCAAGACTATGCAAAAAAAACCATTATGGATGCGAGACTAACAATGAAAATATTTGAGCTTCTTTATATTATTTTCCAAAAGAATATGCTGTTAAAAGTGTGTCTTGTGCGCTTAGCACTTATATAAATCTTAATATTTACGGTGTCTTGACATAGCCGCAATTGCGTTAAATATGATTTCAAGACTATGCAAAAACCCCATTATGGATGCGAGACTAACAATGAAAATATTTGAGCTTCTTTATATTATTTTCCAAAAGAATACGCTGTTAAAAGTGTGTCTTGTGCGCTTAGCACTTATCTTAATATTTACGGTGTCTTGACATAGCCGCAATTACATTCCAAGAAGTTTCTTTGTTTTAGTCATAACCCTAGTTTAAGTCACAGTATCAAGAGCGTCCAACACACAATGATTTGCAGCGGGTTGATTGGCCGTTTCGCTTTGCATGACCTTTGACCTTAGCATATGTACATAATTACCGCTGCAAGAGTGTCATGAAATGAGTCTGAGAGTGTTTAAATGGATTTTTTACAGGACATGGATACTTATTTGACATACAGACCAGGTATTATGCACCACTAGTGATATTTATGTTTGTTTTTACTCAGTGTCATTTGCGATATCTTTATAAAATGAGGTTTCACACAGGTAATTGGTGTCCCCCTCCTTTAGCAGAACATGATTCAGAATCTGTCGCTGTCATATGTAATTGTATTGTAATTGATTCTATTTACCAAAAGAAGTAAAGTCATGTGTATGAAATTAAATAATTATTGATGTATGTTTAAATCGGTAGAAGAGGTTAGAATGGTGCAATTAGATACATTTCAAGGCATTGATTTAGTGACTATTATGACACCCAATTAATGACAGGTAGAATTTCCCACCTCAGCAACGTTTACTTTGAATCTGCATCATATATTTCTTTTACCAGAAGTTAACTGGTTTCAATAGACTGTAAGTATGCCTGGATTTATGTGGCAGGGTACAAAGATAACACCTACACGAGGGATCAAGTGAAGAGGTTTAATTTTCTTGTTTTAAATGACTGCTTTTTTCACCTAATGGCATAGTGTTTAGGGTGGAAAACATTGCATCATAGAGGAAATATAGAGAAAATGTTAGCAGTTAAATCCGAATATTTAAATGCCTTGACCAGCAGACCAGTAACAACCTTCATCTAGCATGTCTCTGCATGTAAGTTTGAATATATCAATGATTGCATTGACATCATACACAATCAAGAGTCCCATCTGTCAGGTGAAGACTGCAAATTGGTCCTAAAACAGCACTGAATTATGAACCCATTAATTACATATATTTAGATATGAACAACATTGACTGAAGATTGTTTTTCAGATCGTGTTCTGGGTAGGCTTTTACCTTAACTTGAAAAATGAAAAAAAAGCTTTTTGCACCCAAATCATGCCGTCAAACTATTATCTGACCAGGATTATAAGTCTTAAAGATGACCGGTCATATAATGTTAAACTGCTGATGTGTCCAACAACTGTGTATCAGATAATGTTCTGGCAAAGCCCATATATATATGTTGAACAAACAATTAGTGTGACAGATATCTTATGACATGATCATGGTATCTCTCAGTTTGTCTTATCTTATCATTTGTTACATATATTCATAATGCTGACAATTTGACAAATATATATTGATTTATATATATGATATATATAATTATATATCTGTTTACAGAGTATAGATAAAGGTGTGTAAACATACAAATACTAAAATCCTCATTTCTCTACCAAACCCTATTTTGCGACCACAAAAGTGAGTTGTTACATGTAGTTTGGTTGAGGAAAAAATAGCTATTCTTGAAAATGTTGAGTTGCACATCCTGTCAAGGCCTCTGTGGTTATGTGAAATACCACTATGACTATAAATAGACAGGTGTAATTCTGAATGAATGCGCGAAATCATGTAATGAACCACTAAAATTAGGGATGTGATAAAACATTTGAATATAGCAGAACCTGCCTTAAGCGGCAATCAAAAAGAAGATATATTGTTGGTCTGTAAGGAAGGTGGTTGCTTAATGCAGGTCAAAAGTAATGCAGAAAGCTTTCTGCATTACTTTTGCCTTGCATTAAGTGACCACCTGTTTTAAGATTCCTACGCTCAATAAATGAATGACTGCTGAAGATAGAAAGTACATATATCTTGATCTGAATTCCTCCAAAAAATCATGCAACAGCAACTTTGCTAATCCTCATTGATTATCAACTGAACCTGGTCATGTTTATCAAATATAAAGTTTTCACTGTCAGTGTATCTATAGCTTGTTTGTTTTGCAGTTGGTCTATGATTTGAGGTGATTTTTATTTATAATAAATTAGATTTGTAAATTCCTTAGTAGATTTTAATGCTGGTACTGTATTAGGCAAGGCAGAGCTTGGCAGAGAAATAAAGAAATTGTTTGTCATAGATTTACTAAATTAATCCCAGGGGTCTGGACCGCTTCATGGGGGTCTATATGTACTAATATAATAACATTATTATATAGTACATATAGACCCCCATGAAGCGGTCCAGATGCCTGTGAAATTAATAATGTCATCTTATTATCCAAATTTCTGATATTTGTTAATGAAACATTATCTTATTTAGAATAAATTGTATTCAGTGAGTATTGCTAAAAGGTAACTTGAAGTAATGTTAATGATGACACTGATATCTGTTTTTTCTATTTCATTCTTTATGGCAAATTGTTATTGTGATATGAAAGATACATACAATGTGGTTTTAAAAAGTACAAAATGCAATCTGTTAAATGTAAAACCCTATTTATCCTTAAGTTTTAGATTGTCAGACTCATCTCCAACGGTTTTTAAAGCTGAATGATACAATTTGGCATTATTTTCATTACTTTGGATCAGACTCTGGCACTACGTAACCTTTTTAGTGTCACAGTGCCCTAAATATTTTATGTTTGTGTTCGAACAGGCAAGGGAGGTCGTGTGTGAGCGCGCATTTACTTTGTACTTCTGTGTTGCAGTGCATTATCATGCATCATTTTCAAATGACCTTCCAGACCTCTATTCTATTTTTATGAGCAAATTGTGTAAACTTAGATCAATTGACTCTTTCATGAGCTGTTTGATCTAGGTCTGCACTGTTTGAGTATGTTTGTCAGAATGCTTAAAGTTATTAAAGTTATTGTGCAATAGGCTGAGCATTCTGTATCAGAGAGGATCTCTTTGTTTAAAAAACAACAAATATGTCTCATCATATTAACATATTTGAAGAAACTGTTTCTAGGTCAGTAACATGATATTTTAAAATCATAACATAGTAACTGTCAGCATGAGTCCAGATGAGATGCGAATATTAAAATATTTTCAAGAATAACTTCTTTATTTCTCTAACAAACACTATGTTGTTACCACTCTTTTAACCCTTACCTCCATAAATATGCCTTTCTAAGCCTCTGTAGAAATCACCTGTTGAAACCATTGTGATAAATAGAGCATTTGCTCCCAGGGTTCTTGCGAGGGCAAGAAATTGGGACATTTTCCCCATCAAAATGAGAAATGTCCCCATTTTTTTACTGTCATTGGGACAAATGTCTCAAAAATGTCAGTTCTTACCAGAATAGTCTAAAGTAACCAGATCAGATTTAGAACAAATCAAACTGTGAATATGATCAGAGAAAATATTTACATATTAAGGAAATCAGTCATAGATCCACAGATTCATAAACATTGCATTTTCATAATGAATAATGGTTGAAAAAATATTTTCACACTTGTCGGTGTCTCACAGATTTTGAAAATGTCCCTACTTTTTAACTGTCAATGGGACATATGTCTCAAATATTTTCAATCCTCGCAAGAACCCTGGCTCCTATAGGAGCAAATGCTCTATTTATCACAATAATTTCAAATAACAAAATTCTAAAAAGTTTCCTTTTCTCTAGTTAATGCTCCTTTCCAGTAGATTTGTTCAGTGATTGGATCTAAAAATAGCCTATGAGGGAATGGGTTAAGTATTTAGAATCATCTCGAAGAGACGAATCTAAAGAATGATCACAATGTTCACAGGGTTTCTAGGAGAAATGATGATATTTGAGTACGCACCTTTATCTGTTGCTCTGCATCAGTATCTCTACCTATACTGTGCCTACATGTGTCAGTATCTCTAACTATACTGTGCCTACATGCGGGTCAAGGTGCCTACATGTGTCAGTATCTCTAACTATACTGTGCCTACATGCGGGTCAAGGTGCCTACATGTGTCAGTATCTCTACCTATACTGTGCCTACATGTGTCAGTATCTCTACCTATACTGTGCCTACATGTGGGTGTGCCTACAATGTGTCAGTATCTCTACCTATACTGTGCCTACTTGTGGGTGTGCCTACAATGTGTCAGTATCTCTGCCTATACTGTGCCTACATGTGGGTGTGCCTACAATGTGTCAGTATCTCTACCTATACTGTGCCTACATGTGGGTGTTCCTACATGTGTGAGTATCACTACCTATACTGTGCCTACATGTGGGTGCGCCTACATGTGTCAGTATCTCTACCTATACTGTGTCTACATGTGGGTGTGCCTGCATGTGGCAGTATCTCTACCTATACTGTGCCTACATGTGGGTGTGCGTACATGTGTCAGTAATTCTCTACCTACACAGTGTGCCTACATGTGGCAGTATCTCTACCTATACTGTGCCATACTGTGCCTACATGTGGGTGTGCCTACATGTGGCAGTATCTCTACCTATACTGTGCCATACTGTGCCTACATGTGGGTGTGCCTACATGTGTCAGTATCTCTACCTATACAGTGTGCCTACATGTGGGTGTGCCTACATGTGTCAGTATCTCTACCTATACAGTGTGCCTACATGTGTCAGTATCTCTACCTATACTGTGCATACATGTGGGTCACTGTTGCAGTGGCAGAAGACACCGGAGTGTAACATTCTAATGTAGTCACTTGGTTTAAAATTTAATAAGATGCAGTAATTGTCTGGAAAAATAAAAATAGCAGTTGTTCTGTTTGGTACTAAACCTCTAATTGCTTATACAGCTGCAAACTACAAATCGTGGTAAAGGGATTTGTCTCTTCACACTATTACCATATAAATAGGTGTTTTGAGTTGAGATGTTTCCAAATTTATACTATTGTTTCTTTTTCACCATTGGTCATAATTTTGTATCAGTTCCAAAAAGAACAGGTGGTTGCTTAACCCTTTCCCTCATATAAACGTGTTTTCACGCATTTGCAAACAGAGTAGACCCAGATCAGACGGCTCCTATATAGGAGCCGTCTGATCAGGGTTTACTTTGTTTGCTGATGGAATTTGATAGATCTGTTTCTTTGCTTTTAAAATGGCTACAATGTTCTACCTTCCATATTTCATTATAACTATTTTGTACATGAATATTCAGTAGGTATTGAAATAAGAAATAAACATAGAACAGGGAAAGGGTTAAAAGTAGGGTAAAAGTAATGCAGATTAAGTTCCTTTTGGGAACTTTCTGCAAATTATTTTATTCTGCATTAACTTAAGCTACAGATTGAACAGGAATTAAGATTTATTTTTAGTGATTGAAATTATATTTTGTCTAATGGCGTTGCAGTATTTTTCAAATTCTCTGGGTGGTTTGTTTTAGTAAATCAGCCGTTAACCGACCACTTATTTAGTTAGTGTCAATTTACCAAAGTGACAATTTACCCTGTAAGTCCGTCTATATTTTATATTGCACCTGAGTTCAGAATCAGTTTAGGGACAAGATGTAATAGCGGCTAGCGGCTAGCGACTGGCGCCTGGCGCCTGTTGGAGCAGATGAAATTGACATGACGCATCGATATTCAAGGTTTTGAAATTATTTGGGGAAACAAATGACACAATTATCACATTAAATATTAAACTGTTTTTGATCATAAGCACAACATATATTAACTCTGGACGTTAACATTGAACAGAAATGAAAAATAAACTAAATTAAAAGTCAGTAATCATTTTTTTTGCAGTCTGTTTTAACGAAAACAATGTTTTGACACTGATCTCCACAAATTGATCACTTCAGGAATATTAATAAACCAATTTTTTTTTATATAATGTAAAATTTTCAAGGGAATTTTAGGCTCAAACAAAAACTGTCAGATCAGATCTATATAAATTTTCATACGGAAACAAAGTGGACCCTGATTAGAAGTCTGGTCTTTGTCTACCATGTTTGCGAGGACACTAAAAATCGTTAATATGAGGGAAAGGGTTAAGATCGTGTTTTCTGGTTTGAATCTAGACAGAGTTGATAAACTACTGTTGCTGCCAATTTTGCTGACGGGGACACCAAGCTCTGCTAATACATGTAACATCAATGGCATGTTTTAACCCTTTCCCTGTTCTATGTTTATTCCAAATTTCAGTATAAAATAGTTATAATGAGATTGGGAAGGTTGAAAATTGTAGCCATTTTAGAAAGTAAAGAAACAGATCATTCAAATTCCATTAGCAATTTTTCTGCAAACAGATAGGCCCTGATAAGATGGGTCCTATAGGAACCGTATGTTCTGGGTCTTCTATGTTTGCAAATGTGTGAAAACGCGTTTATATGAAGTAAAGGATTAAAAGATTTATAGACATGTGCATTGACGAAAATGAATAAATAATCATTCTTGATAATCCAATCGAAATCATGGGAAATCTCTGCAAAGTTAAATCACCTACCAGTTTTATTAGTGAAATTCTCAAGCGTGTTGGACAGTATTTGGGTGATTCTTCAAAAATTTGTAATATGCTGTCCCTCTCCTTTCACATGATTTAAAAGTCATAAAAATTTACTTTTAAAAGAATATTTTATCTTTTCCTAGTTAATATGACATACCTTAGTGAGAATATAGTGATAACCAGTGAGAATTTATGTTCATTTTCTTGGAATCGACTTTCAAGTATGAAAGGGGGTGCAAAATTCCAATGTCCCTCATCATACAACACATAATAGAATGAGATATCTTGACCTTAAATCATCTTAAATTTGATAATTTTTCTCTATTGATAATGTCATTATATTATCATAGAATGAATGAATACAAAATATAGCAGCTGTTAATTTAATCTTTAGTGGCTTTTTTTAGCTGCTGATTTTTGTCCCTCGTTTTCCTGTCAGTACCGAAACGGTATGGTGTTTTAGCCTGTACCTATTTTATCTTGAAATTGAGGGAAATCACTTCTTACGTCATCAGAAGGTTTTCCCCATGCAGTCATTATAGGGTACACTTCGATTTAGCAATCCCGGTTCTATTATGAGAAATGGCCTCCCGAACATCTATTTCTATTGATTATGTTTTTAGGCCGTCAGCACCGAAACGCCCTCAAACCAGGCAAGCTGAACTATAAATTCATGTTAACAGACCTTGTTGTATACGCTGTGTGTACACGATGCTTAAATGCATAAAATAATTGAAACATGTACTGGGTAAATGCCTGAAATTATGAAAAATAAACAAAATTGTCATTACCGAAACGGTCATTACCGAAACGGCCTGTGTTTCGGTACTGACATAACCCTTAATTATTTTGGTATCTGAACAACTATTTTGTGAAAATACGACTTTGGCTTGCATCCAAAAACAAAATAAATAATATTTCTGAATAAATTCAGTACCATTTAGCTTTACTTTTTGCTGTCATTACCGCAACGTCATTACCGAAACGTCATTACCGAAACGTTTTTCATTCATTTTTGGCATTTTTTTGCCATTTTTTAAAGTTGAGCAATGGAAATGTTTGAACTGTATACTTTTACGATAAATTAGTCCTAAAGCTAGTATAAATCATGCTTTTAGTTAATTAAAAGAAATTTAGCAACACTTTGGAGACAATTTTGATACATCAAAATCTTAAAAATTAGCTGTTTCCGTCACCTTAAGAGAAATTTTTTGATTTTGCAAGATGTATTACTAAAAGAAACAGAATTACGTTATTCATATTCACAATTTACACACATCTTGAACGATAAACACCCTTTAACCAAATATTTAGATAAAACGAGGTCCACTTTTACATCGTTGCGGTAATGACATTTTCAGGTCATTGGTAATTTATAAAATGTAAAAAATATTTTTTCTATTGAGCAATCAGCACGGACATTACTCTTTATAAGTCGAAGACAGTTCATAGTTATGGTATACGTGTTAAGCAAACGGTTTTATAAGCAAAATGTTTTTGAAAAATTTGTTGGCAAAATTACAAATTTTTGAACAATCACCCATTTGTTCATACATATTTCAATAAATCAAAATCCTCCATTTATAATTTGCTTGAATATCCATTGCTATTTTCGGAAAACTGTGGTGTTGCTGTCGGAAATGTATCGAGTCTCAAGTACCATGTGATTGCCGCATTATACTAGCTGTACATGTTGTGGCTAAAGATGTGGCTGGTGGTGATGAATATGTAAATTACATAAGCGTGTGGCATTTTGTAAACAAAACATAGTTTCAATCACTAAATTGGTTAGTGCTTGTTAATCAGCATTTAAAAAATAAATCGGTTGCGGGGCTGTGCCTCGCTAGACAGATTTATTAGCTCATCTGTACGAGCTATATTGTATTTCCGGCGTCCGCGTTGTCGTTGTACGAAATCTTAACATTGACCATAACTCGAAAAGTATAAGAGGTAATATGTATCATCATGAAACTTCATTAAGGGGAAGGCCCCAACTTAGAACCATACATTTTGGAGTTATGGCCTTTTATATTTTTCAAAAATGTTTAATTTAGCTGGACAAGCACCAAGTCAGACGAGCATTGGCGCCGCACGCGGCTCTTATTGGTATGCATGTTCATCTTGACAAGGCCTATCCACACATACCAAAATGATAACAGATGAGCGTTCACACCTGCTTGTGATGCTCTTGTTTTTATAAATGCTGACTAACTGTTGCCAGTAACCTAACATAATGCTGACTAACCTAACATAAAGACGGCTCCTATCGGAGCCATCTGATCAAGGTCTGCTCTGTTTGCTTATGATGTGATATAGATATGTTTCTGCTATGGCCAAAATTTCTGGTGTCCATGTGCTATTATAAACAATTAATCTTATAAATATTCATGATGTCATTATTTCTCACATGAATATTCATGGTGTAAAGGAATAGATTTATAAGGCAATATATTACAAGATCATGTTTGCGTTCCGTGACACTCAGAATTGATCACAATTCGTTGGTTCCTGGTAAACAAAATGCCATTGTTGTTATATTTGTTATTCCCAAATCATTGGTTTCCACAATTAAATTATCAAGGACATATGTGAAAATCAATCTGAAGTATTGCTTATTTTAATTCTATTGTTTACCAGTGAAATAAATCACAATGATGTTGTAGAGGGATTAATATCAATATGCCTCTTTAACCCTTTCTCTTTTCTGTGTTTATTACAAATTTCAATACCTATGGAATATTCATGGACAAAATAGTAATAATGACATATAAAAGATGAAAAATTGTAGCCATTTTAGAAAGTATATAAACAGATCTATCAAATCCATTAGCAAACAGAGCAGACCCTGATCAGATGGCTCCTATAGGAGCCGTCTGATCTGGGTCTACTCTGTTTGCAGATGCGTGAAAAGGCATATGAAGGAAAGGGTTAAAGCACATTTTTATGCCCTATTGAGGATAGTCAGGGTGCATATTGTGTTTGCCCTGTCTGTTTGTCTGTCTGTTTGTCTGTTTGTCAGCAACTTTAACATTGGTCATAACTTTTGAGCCAGTACAGATAGAGACTTGATATTTTAATGGCATGCATATGTATCTCATAAAGCCGCACATTTTGAGGGATGACATGTCGAGGTCAAGGTCATCCTTCAAGGTCAGATGTCAATTATATGGGTCAAATCACCAACTTTAACATTGGCCATAACTTTTGGACTAGTAGAGATAGAGACTTGATATTTGGCATGCTTGTGTATCTCATGAGGCTGCACATTTTGAGGGGTGACATGTCAATGTCAAGGTCATCCTTCAGGGTCAAAGGTCAAATTATCTGTTACTTTGTCTGTAACTTTAACGCATTACCTTAACATTGGTCTTCACTTTTGAGCCAGTACAGATAGAGACTTGATATTTGGCATGCATATGTATCTCATAAAGCCGCACATTTTGAGGTGACATGTCAAGGTCAAGGTCATCCTTCAAGGTCAGGGGTCAAATATATGAGGGGGCATAGTGTTTCACAAACACATCTTGTTAGGTATACAATAATTATAATTTCCAGTAACTGCAGAATTTTATTAGCTGCAAAACAAAAGCAGAAAGTTTGAAACATGTGTTTAACTAAACTAATCATTTTTCTAACATAATTTCTAATTCATTCATTCATGCATTAATTAATTCATTTACCGTTGATTGTCAATTTGATTAAATCATTAATATAATAATTATATTATATGTAATTGATTCATTTATCAGCTTTTAAGAACAGGCTGTCTTTTCCTTGTAAATACTCATGGCAGACTGCACACCTTATGAATTATTAATCATTTTCTTATATTATTATATATAAACGAGTGAATATTAAATACATTGTTTTGATTAATAGTATAAAATCATTTCTAAGATATTCAATAACCCTTTCCTCCATAGGCTATTTTTAGACCCAACCTCTTTGAATAAATCTACCGAAAAGGAACATTAACTAGAGAAAAGGAAATTTTAGGGTTGTTTAGTTTGAAACCATTGTGATAAATAGAGCATTTGCTCCTATAGGAGCAAATGCTCTATTGATCACAATGGTTTCAACAGGTGATTTTTACTGAGGCGTAGAAAGGCATTTTTATGGAGGAAAGGGATAAGCAAACAGCAGACTCTCATCAGATGACTCCAACAGGAACAGATCTGCATCTATTGGGTTTGCCATTGCATCAGAAGGTTTATCAATAGAGTAAAGGATTAACCCTTCTAGGGCTGCAACGATACGCCCATGTAGCGAATACGAATACGTATCACGATACAGTATAACGAATACGAATAAATATTCACGAATACGAATACAGTTACATAAACATGCTATATGGCATAAGGCTTCCATAAGCTAATAAGAGTTACTTAACCAAAGCATGTCCAGACTGAGTCCATATTTAGGATTAGGAATCTTTAAGCTTATAATGAAAATGCTACTGGACATGTGCTGATGAGCAAGGGAAAAGTATTAGTTTAAATATTTAATTGGCAAAGTCACATAAACTAAAAACACTGAATAGAAACTTGTTCAAAAGTAAACTGATCAAGTCCTATTGTAGTCTTTAGTCAATATGCATAAAAATAATACTTATTCAAATTCAAGCACCTTTCAAGCGCCATCAAAATACAGTGCATTACACTGTATCTAATTGAATATAGACTGCTGACTTCGTCCATTTCTGGTGAATCGTGAACGAACTCAAATAAATGTGGTCAATAAATGTTGGGTAGGTTCAGATATTGGGGTGCTCCGATAACCAACCGCTAGAGCCAACAACTGGTAGTATTACTTCATTTCCTGGTGGCACACTTTACAAACAGTGATTTCATTGTTGGTTTTTCCTTCTGATCCTGTCAGAAACCCTAAATGATTCCAGACGGCGCTTTTATATTTGGTTAGAGCCTGAAAATCTCTTTCGGCCAGACATTGTTATTAAACAACAGTTTGTGGTTGTCGTAAAAACTAAGAATTAGTCCTATCAAAACAAACTTGTTCTCAGTAATTGTTTCGTGTATTTGAATCATTTGACTACTTTTCTGCAAAGAGTGAATGCAAGAGTACAATTATTAAGCCTGTTGAATCCAACAGGACCAACACCCGGTGTCGTGATTTGTAAACATAAGAAGTCATCAAGAGTCATCTCCCTTTGTTTCACTGCAAAAAGACGTTTCGCAGTTGGAATGTTTCGCTAAGATTTCAATTATTTCTTGCAAAAATATGTTGTTTTTCTTTTAATTTTGTTAATTTCCTATATGGTCTAATTGTATTCGTCAATATTCGGTTCTTTGGGTAGCGAATATGATACACTCACCGCCAGAAACAAATTCGAATAATTCGAATACGTTAGTGTATCATGACAGCCCTAAACCCTTCGCTTGCTGTTCGCATCAATATACCTACCTGTAAATAGTGAAGACCCAGATGAGACAGCTCCTGCAGGAGCTGTCTCATCAGGGTCTGCACTATTTACAAGTTGATTGTGCAACCAATGCACTCCACAGCAGTGATTGCACAGCAATATACTTATACACAGTGAAGATATATGTAATTATACAACAGGGCATGGGTAAAGAAGGAGAAATGTATATTAAAATTCAGCAAGCGAAGGGTTAAAAATGAAATGTAGCAAATTCCTAGCTCAGAGTATCAAAGACCTGTATTTATATACACTAAAAACTTCGATTACTCAAACACTCAAATAATTACCATTTTTGATCTTTAACAAAGATGGTACCTTCTCAAGGAGCTTTCCGCATTACTTTCACCCTGCATTAATCCTTTTCTTCATATAAACATGTTTTCACGGCTCCTTGATCAGGGACTGTTCTGTTTGCTTTTGAAATTATAATATTATATGTTTAACACTACATTGTTTCTAACAGTACCAAAACGATCCTGTCTACAAATGCCTTTGTAAACATTCAGCTAACATTGGTAGTCATAGTATTATTTCTTTCATGAATCCTGAATAGGGAAAGGATTAAGCAACCACCTGCCTTCAAAGACATAAATTTTTCATTACTAAAAAGTTTGTAATATCGAGTTATTACTGTATATCATTTGCATGTAAAAGTTTGCCTTACAGTTTCTTTTTACGGTAGATGCTTTTTCACTTCTTTGCAAACAGAGTAGACCTAGATCAGATGGCTCCTGTTTAAATTTTTAATGTAAATTAAATTAAAAAATCGAGGGAAGTTTTTGCTTTGACAAAAACTATAGGATTATATAATCTATATCATGTAATAAGCAAAACAAAGCATACCCTGATCAGATGGCTCCTACCGGAGCTGTCTGATCTGGATCTACTCTGTTTGTAAATGTGTGAAAAAGTGTTTATACTGAGGGAAAGGGTTAAAGTTTAATAAAGAATAATAAAGATCTGATTCTACAGAAAAAAGTCCTGTGTCCATATGCCATTATAAAATTTCAGCAAATCAATATTCAGGATAGCATCATATTTCATACATGAATATTCATCAGGAAAAGGGTTAATATACTTTGATTTGGGTATTGTGAATTCTAGTTCCTGATTTTATTCTGTTTCTACAACTGACCATCAACACCTTGGTTAAATGAGTATTGATTTCTCAGGGAGAGTGAGATTGGTATGTGTGTGAGTGCCATTTGCTATTGGCGTAATATTGGGAAATATTTACCAGGTTGGTGGGCTGAAGAATTTATAGCATTGTCGTAGCTGAAAAAAAAAAGATTTAAAGCGATACGTCAGTGCATTGCTCAAACGCATAAGATAACATCATATGACTTGGTATTTGATATGTTCAATCATTGTTATGAAGATTGTCGATTCGAACTTATATAAAAAAAATTATGTAACATATTAGGAAACAAAGCAGACCCTAATCCCTTTCTCTGTTCTGTATTTATTCCAATTTTCAATACCTACTGAATATTCATGGACAAAATAGTTAAGATTAAATATGGAAGGTGTAACATGGTAGCCATTTTAGGAAGTAAAGAAACATATCTATCAAATCCCATTTAAGCAAACAAAGCAGACCCTGATCAGACAGCTCCTGTAGGATCCATCTGATCAGGGTCTAGTCTTTTGGCAAATGCGTGAAAAGGCATTTATATGAAGGAAAGGGTTATCTGACGGCTCCTGCATTAGGCACAAAGAGGTGGGATTATCAAGTAAAAGGTTAATCCTTTCCCTTCTGAATATTCATGTAAAAAATAATGACATCATGAATATTTATTAGCATAGTATTTATAATGGCATATATGAACCTGCATTTTTAGTATTGGTAGAAACTGTAGAATCAGATCTGTTAAATTTTCATAAGCAAACAGAGCAAGCCCTGATCAGACGGCTCCTGAGCCATTATAATCAGGCTCTACTCTGTTTGCATAGGTGTGAAAAAGCGTTCATATGAAGGAAAGGGTTATACTGAGGGGATGGAATAAGTGTGAGGTTGGGCGCCCATAAACCGGTTTAACCCCCCAGTGACTTTTGTCACTGACCGTTCCAAGGCGGTGCTTCCATCTTCCCCCTATTGTGTGTTTGTTTTGTCTTTGTGCGTCTCTTGTTGTTTTTATAGTTATGTACATTTGCTGTTTCCTTGTGTTGCTGTTCGGGCGACTGTTTGTTCCGTATGTGGTGTTTCCTGCATGACTCATTTTTGTACTTTTAAATGTATTGATTACAGTAAAAACCCTTTGAATTTGTGATACACATGCAGGCACATTTTCAAATAGTGTAGACCAAGATCAGAGGACTGCTTGAGGAACACTCTGATCAGGTTCTGCACTGTTTGACATTCAAAATCATCTAAAAGTTTCACACTGAGTCTCAGGACTCTTGAGTTCACATGTACACTTATGGGCTATTAACTGATTTGGTTAAATGACCATAATAATATTAACAGTCTAATTTTGGGCCTTTAACCCATTACGCCATAATTATGCATTTCTACATCTTTCCAAACAAAATAGACCCAGATCAGGTGACTCCTATAGGAACAGTCTGATCAGGGTCTACTCTGTTTGCTTATGTTAGAATATAGGTATGATTCTCCAGTTTCTGCCTTGGCCGAAATATTTTGTGTCCATGAGCTAAATAGTTTCAAATCCAGTCAGTGAGAGTTTTAAAATGAAGTAGCCAGCAGTTTCAAATGTTTAGTTACAATGTTTACACTTGTACTATGTAAACTGCAAGCAGTGTACATCATGATCAGAATTGATTAATTTGAGTTTATTAATTAAATAAAAATTACTAAAATGAGGGTTTAGTGTAATATGGTCATACATGCATCAGATTTTAATAAGCACTTGTGATTGTCTTGCACTTAACTCAGGAAATGCTGCATCTTGGACATGATGACTAATCTAGGTTCTATACTGATTGCGGTTGAAAGTATAATATATAAACTCATTTTCCCATATTATTTCTCATATTTTATTGTCGCATAATACATACACATTTTTTTAATTTGATTGAAATTAAATATGACTTGACAAGAACTAATATATTGTTTTTATGTTATCTTTGATTATTTTATGTGTTCTTATTTTACCCTGATTATTAATCAGGGCTTTATATTGCTTCATTAGTTATGGAGTCATATAATGGTTATTATGATACATTGTATATGTGCCCCCTCCAAACCCACAAAGTTGTGAGGGGTGTACCGGAATCAGCTTGTCTGTCTACTAAACCAATCTATTGTCTGCACAACCTCGCTGGTATGATCACATTGATCAGTACCACTTCGTTTATTTATGCATATCATCATGAACACTTTCTGTTTTTGCTGACTTATAAGCTTAGTAATTAAGTTTTTATGGGGTGTTAATTCTGTAGGGTTTTTTAATAGGAAGAAACGTCTTGATGTAAATGAAGTGTTGATCTTACAACTTACCTGATGAAGTATTGATTATTTATTAACTTATATGACTGAAAAAACTGTTATAGCGACTTAATCCTTTACTCCATAAATGCTCCTTTGCAGAGTAGACCCAGATGAGATGGCTCTTGTAGGAACTGCTCTGTTTGTTTACGATATTATATAGATTCTGCTGTTTCTACCATAACCCAAAAATTCCTGTCCATGAGCTATTAAACACTCTAATATTCTTGATGTCATAAATTCTTGCATGAATATTCATGGAGTAAAGGATTAAAATCCTAAAACAATAATTGGCAGAAAAAAAAATCTTGAAACATTTTTAGGCAGGTTTTCTTAGGCGGATATTTCCAGAAAATAGTTAGCTGGTTTCCGCCCAAGAAATCATCTGCTTAGGCGGGATTCGTCTTAGTATATTTTTAAGGTTTTTAGCTCACCTGAGCCAAAGGCTCAGGATGAGCTATTGTGACCGCTATTTGTCCGTCGTCCGGCGTCCGGCGTCCGGCGTCCGGCGTCTGGCGTCCGTCCACATTTTCAAACGACATCTCCTCTGAAACTGCTGACCCGATTTTAACCAAATTTTGTCAGAAGCATCAGTGGCTAGGGGGAACGAAATGTTGTTCACATTATGACCCCTGGGCCAAAAATGGCCCCGCCCAAGGGCTTATCAGTTTTTCATAGGAAATTTTTAAAAAATCTTCTTCTCTGAAACTGTAAGGCCTAGACCTTTGATATTTAGTATGTAGCATGATCTTATGGTCCTCTACAAGAATTGTACAAATTATGACCCCCCGGCCAAAAATAGCCCCGCCCTGGGGCTTATCAGTTTTTCATAGGAAATTTTTTAAAAATCTTCTCCTCTGAAACTGTAAGGCCTAGAACTTTGATATTTGGTATGTTGCATGATCTAATGGTCCTCTACAAAAATTGTACAAATTATGACCCCCGGGCCAAAAATGGCCCCGCCCAAGGGCTTATCAGTTTTTCATAGGAAAATCTTTAAAAATCTTCTTCTCTGAAACTGTAAGGCCTAGACCTTTGATATTTAGTATGTAGCATGATCTAATGGTCCTCTACAAAAATTGTTCAAATTATGACCCCTGGGCCAAAAATGGCCCCGCCCAAGGGCTTATCAGTTTTTCATAGGAAATATTTTAAAAATCTTCTTCTCTGAAACTGTAAGGCCGAGACCTTTGATATTTGGTATGTTGCATGATCTAATGGTCCTCTACAAATATTGTTCAAATTATGACCCCTGGGCCAAAAATGGTCCCGCCCAAGGGCTTATCAGTTTTTCATAGGAAAATCTTTAAAAATCTTCTTCTCTGAAACTGTAAGGCCTAGACCTTTGATATTTGGCATGTAGCATGATCTTATGGTCCTCTACAAAGATTGTTCAAATTATGACCCCCGGGCCAAAAATGGCCCCGCCCAAGGGCTTATCAGTTTTTCATTGGAAAATCTTTAAAAACCTTCTTCTCTGAAACTGTAAGGCCTAGACCTTTGATATTTGGCATGTAGCATGATCTAATGGTCCTCTACAAAGATTTTCAAATTATGACCCCCGGGCCAAAAATGGCCCCGCCCAAGGGCTTATCAGTTTTTCATTGGAAAATCTTTAAAAACCTTCTTCTCTGAAACTGTAAGGCCTAGACCTTTGATATTTGGCATGTAGCATGATCTAATAGTCCTCGACAAAAATTGTTCAAATTATGACCCCCGGGCAAAAAATGGCCCCGCCCAAGGGCTTATCAGTTTTTCATAGGAAACACTTTAACATTCTTCTTCTCTGAAACTGTAAGGCCTAGACCTTTGATAGTTGGTATGTAGCATGATCTAATGGTCCTCTACAAATATTGTTCAAATTATGACCACGGGCAAAACATGGCCCCGCCCAAGGGCTTATCAGTTTTTCATATGAAAAATCTTTAAAAATCTTCTTTCTGAAACTGTAAGGCCTAGACCTTTGATATTTGGCATGTAGCTTTGGCTTGTGGTCCTGTGCCAAGATTGTTCAACTTACGACCATGACCTCTGGGCGAAACTTGGCCCTGGCTTATCAGTTTTCATGGGAAAACTATATCATTTTTCTCTGAAACCATAAGGCTTAGACCTTTAATTAATGGCATACTGCTTTGCCTTGTGGTTCTCTACCAAGGTTGTACAAATGATGGCCCCGTCCCTAGGGTATCTCAGGTGAGCGCTTCAGGGCCTCATGGCCCTCTTGTTTTTGTACTAGCTGGATTTTCTAAGGCGAAATATTTTCCTGCTATTTAGCAGTTTTCGCCTTGCTAAGCGTAAAAAATTTGCATATTTCGAGCCCTATTCTCATTCTGTCTAAGAGCTGCTAAGACGGGAATTTTTCCATGTATTACGCGGATTTTATTCCATGTAAGTCTTTCTTAGGTGGAAAATTAGGTGGATTTTTTCCCCTGGTATTTAGGAGGTTTCCGCCTTTTTAGGGGGAATATTTTTCCTGCTATTTAGGCGGTTTCCGCCTTGCTAGGGGGAAAAAATTAGCATATTTCGAGCTCTATTCTCCCTAAGAGCCACTTAAGACGGCATTCATTCACATTGTAAGTTAAGACGGAAAACGCTTAAAATTCAGGGCGTACTCCGGTTAAGTTCCGGGCGTACATTTTCGTACGGGCAGCATCAGCTACATAATTAGCCTTTCCCTGTTCTATGTTTATTTCAAATGTCAATACCCACTGAATATCATGAACAAAATAGTTACAATGAAAACTGGAGGGTGGAACATTGTAGCCATTTTAGAAAGCAGAGAAACAGAAATATTCAAATTCCTTTAGCAAACAGAGCAGACCCTGATCAGACGGCTCCTATAGGAGCCGTCTGATCTGGGTCTACTCTGTTTGCAAATGCGTGAAAACACGTTTATATGAGAGAAAGGGTTAAAACAACTAATCTAATTAATATTCATGATGACAGTGTAACTTCTTACATGAATATTCATGGAGTAATGGGTAAAGGCAGGTGGTACATTATATTTTTTGTTTTTTTGTTTTTTTGTAGCTATATTTTGGGCCTTTATTACAGTTGATAACTAAATACAGGATGAAAATATGAAAACTCCTTACTGCATTTAACTTTATCCTTGCATTAAGCAACCACCTGCTTTGTAAAACTACTGTGTTCAATAATAAATTTGTCTTTTGAAACAGGTTTTACTGTAAAATGTATATAATATAACTGAAGTTTGAGTGCCGTTATATGTCATTGGGAGTGTAAATTGTGTGTCAATATTTGCCACTTCTGTCAGCGCACAGAATATGCCAAGTTTGTTTACATTAACCTTAATAATGCTGGCAAAAAGTTAACTACATGTAGTATTTGCAAATCAGTGTAGATCCAGATCAGAGAGTTCCTAAGAAGGAACCCTCTGATCAGGGTTTACACTGTTTGCCATTAAAAGTCCTAGAGCAAATATTATTTCTCACCAAACTGACTGTATCGACTTAAGTTATGATGGATAACTTACCATTGAAATGTCTAGCCTTTATTTCGCCGAGCAGTCAGTCATCTTCTAAATTGTAAACTGCTTCAGTTTCCCTGAAAGACGAATGTTCTTCCATTTCTACTCAAACTCATGACCTAAAGGTCCAATGTTTGGATTAAGATCTGTATGAGATACTGAGTTAATAGAAGATTCATCTTGATTCAGACTACCTATCAAATGCAAACATAATCACAATTATAATGCTCACATGGTGTTAAATGTTAAAATTTGTTCAAAGATGAAAATAGCCGTAATTGTTAATTGTTCCGTTTCTGGTTCTTTGATGTCCGACCTCTTTGATAAAATCTGAAATCAATGACGTTTTCCGTATTTGAACTGTTTACAGAAGTAGAGAAAGTGTTCTAAGGAGTGGTGATTGATTATTTGCATTTCAAAGATATTTCAACAACAGGCATTGCTGGTATCTTATTAGCATAAAGGTATTGCATCATCTTTTCAAAATTGGAGGTCCTGGGTTAGATCCTATATACTGATATATGTACAACAAAATCTCTCTTTTTTTCTGCCAGACCCTAGTATCTTGTACACTGGAGAGGCGATTTTATTGAGTTGCAGCAAGATTGGGTTTGGTGGAGAAAAATTTAAAAAAAATGTTGATCCCCCAACAGTCCTCGAAATACAGTAAAACTTCTCTAACCCGGAATTTTAGGTGAGAAGAATTTCGATACTTTTAGGCTGGTGGCTTCTTAATGCAGGGTGAAAGTCATGCAGAAAGCTGCTAGAGGGGTTTTCTGTATGACTGTTACCCTGCATTAAGCTGCCACCTGTCCCTAAGACCGATAGTTATACTAAATTTAACATCCGGTTTAAAGAGGTTTTATACTGCAAATATACTGTAGTATTGTCACGTTACAGGAAAGCCTTAGCCCTTAGAACTTCTACTTCTTACACCTTTTACCCAGATGAAAATAACTACAGTAAAACCCCTCTAATGCGACCACTTAATAAATACACATGGTTGTCTTTATAAGCAGGTGGTTGCTTAATGCAGGGCAAAAGTAATGCAGAAAGCTCCTCTTTGTCCTGCATATATCACCCAGAATCATACCTCTTTTAGGTGGTCGCATTAGCGGGGTTTTACTGGATAAGAAAACTATGAAATGACATCATGTATGTATATTAACCCTTTAGAATTATCAAAGTGGAATAGCCCATGGATCAGTGTTTAAGTATACACTGTTTTCAAATGACAGTGCGTGTATGTCCTGCAGGCCTTTCTGAAAGGATTGAAGATTAATTTTTATAATAGCATTTATTATGGACACAGGAATTTTTTAGCAGTGGCAGAAAGAGTGGAATCAGATCTATATGATTACATAGATATAACACATCAGACCCTGATTAAACTTTGGCTTCTAAAAGAGTCATCAATGGTCTGGGCCTATCCTGTTTGGTTAAAGGCTTTAAACATTTTAACGCTGAATTCTCAGAATAGAAAAGTCCATCATTGTTTATTGTTAGAGTCCTACAGTATGAAACGGTAAAATTTACGAGAGAATTTCGAATGACATATAGTGCAGACCCTGATCAGAGGGCTCTCTAGCAGCTCTCTGATCTGGATCTATACTGAATGCAAATGATAGGGCACTCATTTCCCACATTATGATTCAGAAGGTTTAAACCCATTCCCTCATAGGCTATTTTTAGATCTATCCTCTTTGAATAAATCTACCAAAAAGGAGCATTAACTAGAGAAAAGGATTTTTTTTTTAGAATTTTATAGTTCTGAAACCATTGTGATAAATAGAGCATTTGCTCCTTAGGAGCAAATGCTCTATTTATCACAATGGTTTCTAAAAGTGACTTTTTGTAACAGAAGCGTAGAAAGGCGTATTTATGGAGGTAAGGGTTAAAAGGTATGATCATGAGATAAAGGGTTGAGACTTTTTTTATGGTGTGTATAGCTTAGCCCCATCAAATTTCACATGCTTGCTTAACCGTTTGAAAGCTTGAAATGTGTGTACTGGCACTAAGTGCCGACAGTGTAGACCCAGATCAGAGGGCTCCTAGAGGAGTCTGCACTGAAATTGTCGTTCAAAATCCTCTTGCAAATTTATACATTCATACTGAGATGACTTTTCCACTAAACAATGATGGACCGTTCCACTTTGAAAATTCAGCATTCATAGGGTTTATTACTGTCTTAAGGGCCACACTCTTAGGGCTTTGAATTATTAGAACACAGAGTATTGAAGACAAGAGACATAGCTGTTACGATATTGCATAAAAGCACATCTTTTTCAACTTCAGAGAAAGTGCAAGATAAGTACTTCTTCTGTGTACAGGTGCAGATGAACCCTTTAACTCATGAATATTCATGTACACTTCCACCCATTTTGAACATTAACCCTTTCCCTGTTCTGTGTTCAGTCCAAATTTCAATACCTACTGAATATTTATAGATAAAATGATTACATGTATATCGAAATATGGAAGATGGAAAATTGTAGCCATTTTAGAAAGTAAAGACACAGATCTTTGAAATTCTATTAGCAAATAGAGTAGACCCTGATCAGACGGCTCCTCTAGGAGCCGTCTGATCTGGGTTTACTCTGTTTGCAAATGCGTGAAAACACGTTTATATGAGGGAAAGGGTTAATCAATCTGATTCTTCTATACATGTATAACACAAGGAAATTTTATGATTGCCCTTGCAAACAGAAGAAAAACCTGTAATTCATAATGAAACACTGAACAGACAGGTCCACTCTAGATCTGTCTGCAAACTGCAAAGGCATAAAAAGGTGTCTGTATAAAGTAAAAGGTTATCATTCAAAACCTAATCTAATAAGTTAACCCTTTCCCTGTTCTATGTTTATTCCAAATTTCAGTACCTACTGAATATTCATGGACAACAAAAAATATAATTAAATGTGCAAGGTGGTGTATTGTAGCCATTTTAGAAACTAAAGAAACATTTCTATCTAATTTCATTAACAAACAGAACTCTGTTTGCAGATGCGTGAAAACACATTTATATAAACTTTAAAGGAAAGGGTTTACCGTTTAAAACCTAAATACATGTAGCTTAAATTGTATGCAAAAATTTTCACCTGCTCAAAGTACATTAATAAAATATCCCATTGTTTTCCCAAACACTGTCAGCTGAGTGTCAAACAGTTTGTATCCAGATCAGATTCAAATAACTCTACTTCTGATGTGGAGCCACATTGTTCGCATTGGTAATCATGACTTAAGGCTGCAAAGTAAACAGACTGCCCTGTTTACCCAAAGTGTTCAGACAGACAAGCTTTAAGGCAAATAGTGCAGACCTAGATTAAGCAACTCCTGAAAGAGCAGTTTGATCTGGGTCTACGTTATTTGCTACAATGTCAGTGAAAATGGTGCCATCTTGGTTAATTCAGCTATTACTCTCAAATAGAGAGGGGAGATTGTCAGCGACTGAATATTTAGAGTAAATATGGTTATCGAGTTAGTGCTCTTAAAACAGCAGTGCAGCATCTCTGAATGAAAATCATTTGAAGTAGAAGAAAGGCACATGGCCTGCCTGTTTTTACTCACGTAACTTAATTTTTGCAACTTTTCCAAACAGCTGTGCAGCTCTCAAGAATCATCTGGTTTTCAAAGTTTGCATGTTTGTCTTTATGGTCAACCAAGGACTGCCATTCTGCTTTATGTATACAGTATTTAATGCTGACAGTGCTGGACACTGGTCATTTAAATGTCCTTTGCAAAGGAGTCCTCTCATCAGGGTCTGCATTGTTTGTCATCCCTAAATATATACTCACCATATGCTTGACTTGTTTGAATGTTGAAATAGTCCATTTGAAAATTCAGCTTTGTAAGGATTAAGTATTAAGCCTCTATTTGATGAATTTTCATGTAAGATAGAGTGCAACTTCTATGTGTCTACCTAATCGATGTGTCGACTTTCTCGATGTGTCGATCATCTTTCCAAGTTCCGAAATTTTTCCTTATATATTGTGTATGAAAATCCATTTATGTGTCCATTTTATATGAGTCGATCTTTTCAATGTGTCGATCATGTTTTTCTGTCCCGTGGTATTGATCCAATGGATTTTTATGACCACTCTTTGAGATGATTCTAACGAGTGGTCACAACATAGGGTTTGGTGGAGATAATGTTATACTTGAAAATACTTTAGTTTATACACGTCTTATCTGGATCAGCCCTGAGAATATTCCAGTCTTTGTTGAAAATTGTTAATATCATAAAATCAACAACAGTGCAGCTCTTCTAAATAATAATACTTACAGAATTATATAGCTAGGATACTTCTAAATAATAATACTTACTTACAGAATTATATAGCTAGGATACTCATGTGTTCATGTGCCATTACAAAAATTCAGCTCCTAAAATTTAATACTCATGATATTGTTATTTCTTGCATGATTATTCATGAAAAAAGGGTAAAATCGTGCTGGATTAGTCATAATTACAGTATTAACCCATTACCTTATAGGTTATCTTTAGATCCAATTACCTCTTTGAATAAATCTACCGAAAAGGAGCATGAACTAGAGAAAATGATTTTTTTTAGAATTTTGTAGTTTGAAACCATTGATAAATAGAGCATTTGCTCCTATGGAGCAAATCGAGGGCTTGGTGCAAAACTATTCTAACTCCTTCACTAAAGTGAAGGAGTTAGAATAGTTTTCCACCAAGCCCTCGAAATGCTCTATTTATCACAATGGTTTCAAGAAGTGACTATTACAGAGGCATTACAGAAAGGCGTATTTATTGAGGAAAGGGTTAAACAGTTTGTCTTATCTTGTATCATTAACTCCCAAGTCGGAGTGGCTCTAATGCTATACTAACATACATGTATTGGTACATCAATGACTTTTACACTATCAATGACATTTACTCCATGGGCACAGATTCCTATCAAATATGCATAATTTTGCATGTTGAGGGATTCAACACTATGGAACATGTTTTGATGAATGATAAGTTTTGTAAACAGTTTTGGTAGGCTATTCCATTCTGATAATTCATGGTTGAAAGATTAATAAAATGTAGCAACATTAAAAAAACAAACCAATACAATATTTAATAAATACAGTGACTGACATTTTAGTCATTTATGGACACTAACATCTGACATTTGAATATTTTTATCTTTGATCTCAACATAAAATTCTGTGTTTTATTATCTTTTACAAGTCTTGGTGACGGTTATTAACTCTTACAATGTGAGAAATGAGTCACTAATGTCCTTTGCAATCAGTGTAGACCCAGATTAGAGGAGTCCTCTCACCAGGGTCTGCACTGTTTGTCATGTTACACTTTTTTTTAGAATAATAGGTCTTGGAGACAGGTAGCAGCTTCATGTAGGTTGAAAGTCATGCAGAAAAGCTCCTAGAGGCCACCTGCCTGAAAAGTATCTAAATCCTTAGCAAATAGAATTCAGGTTTAGAGAGGTTTTACTGTATTTTTTCAGCATCGTTAGAGTTAGTATGTGACTTTTTTTTAAATGCAATTGTAAAGAGTTCACACTAAGATCAGACCCTAAAATGTTATGGATGCGGTCTAATATCAGACTCTTCAGTGTTTTTATCATCAAATTGTAGTATAATATTGATTGGACTAATTAACTGTGAACAATGCCTGATTATTCAACTGTTAACCCTTATCCTTCTAATAGAGACCTGTCTAGTCTCCCTTGGCTAACAGCAGAGCAATAGATAAAAAGGTGCATTCTCAAATACTTAGATTGTCATTTCTCCACCAAACCCTATGTTTTGACCACTCTTTAGAATAGTCTCAAAGAGACGATTCTAAAGAGTGGCGACAACTTAGGGTTTGATGAAGGAATAAAGAAGTTATTCTCGAAAATGATTTAATCTACTTATCTTCATAATCTGGACCTCAGTGTAACAGTACTATGGATCAAAATGGGACTGAATTATAGCTTAATAGTATCTCATCAAGTCCATTAACTGTTTGCCACTACTGGTCGATAGTTTCTCAAAACCTTGAACGAAAATCGGGAAGTAAGACAAGCTTGACATGTTTTTGACTGCCCCATAAGGGATAAAACTCAGCACTCAGAGGTTTAAACCTATTTTTTATTGCGTCCCAGAAATGTTCATGAATGAAAGAAAAGCAATAAATAGACTTTACTTCGGTTAGTAATAATTTATTTATGACTTCTAGTGATGGATATCAGTTTATAATGTCTGAGCCATGAAACTGACTTGTTTCATTAAATATTGATGGACACAGAAATTGTTTATTTTGACAGCCGATATATGTTTAACCCTTTGAATGTTGAATTTTTAAAATAGAATGTCCCATTAGTATTAGCTTTACAGTCCAATCAATAAGAACGGCTTGAATTTGCTAGACTGTTGAGGAATTTTGAATGGCTTCAAACAGTGCAGACCCTGATCAGATGGCTTTAGTGATCTGGGTATACACTGTTTGCAAATGCCATTACTATTCATTTCACTCATTCGTAGGTTAAATATTGTCATTTCTCGTGAAGCAGACTCAAGTATCGATAAAGAGAGTAAGACTATTTATATTTATAGACTACTGGTAGTAGGGGTTCAGCTGATTGTTAAGTTGGTAGCAGTTATATTGAGTTGGTGTTAATAATGAGTGAACAGGGCGCCTGTTTATGTAAGTTGCGCAGAATAATGTTTCACTTATAAATAATCTCAAACTTATACCTCATATTCTTGTTTGAAATTGACTCCATAAATATGCCTTTATACGCCTTTGCAAACAGAGCAGACCCAAATCAGATGGCTCCTATAGTAGTTGCCTGATCAGGGTCGCTGCTCTGTTGCTTAATTATGAAATTATAATATGAGAATTAGATAAAATGGGATTAGTTCTGGTTAAACTCTCAATTGTCCAATATTTGCCTGTCTGTCTGTCTACACTTGGTAATTTGGCAAAGAGATTTTTATGTATGGTTTTGAATCAGTTAAAAGGAGCATTAACTAGAGAAAAGGAAAATTTTAGGAATTTTGAATTTGAAACCATTGTGATAGATAAATAGAGCATTTGCTCCTATAGGAGCAAATGCTCTCTTTATCACAATGGTTTCAAGAAGTGGTTATTACAGAGGCATTGAAAGGTGTATTTATGGAGGAAAGGGTTAAATATTTATCTATATGTATCTATAGATACAAAGCTCTAGTATGCAAATAAAGCTGAAAGCTACAAAATGTCAGATGGTTTGTTCTATGTAGGGCTGTAGTAGGTCATTGAACATGAATATCTTATGTACAAATGTATAAAACATTCAGCATCATTGTGACCTTTCAATGTTTTGCCCCTGGTAGTTTTGTACTATTATACTTTTACAACTTAAAGATGTATGCTGCGCAAATTTCCGCAAATTTCCGAACTGACTTCTGAATTGGAATTGTACCTTAACACTTATTTAACCCTTTCCCTCATATAAACGTGTTTTCACGTGTTTGCAAACAGAGTAGACCCAGATCAGACGGCTCCTAGAGGAGCCATCTGATCAGGGTCTACTCTCAGTTTGCTAACAGAATTTGATAGATCTGTTACTTTGCTTTCTAAAATGTCTACAATGTTCCACCTTGCATATTTCTTTATAACTATTTTGTTAATGAATATTCATTAGGTATTGAAATTTGAAATAAACAGAGAACAGGGAAAGGGTTAATGCTAAACAGCACGGTCAGTAAATGGTTGTTTGTGTCGAAAAAACTAGAAAAATGGATTGCTACGGAAACCAACGGAACAGCCTTTGCCATTGGCCGGAATCTGTCATAAGATTCAAATTTACATACCGGAAATAATCATTTGATGTATATGTATTATGTAGGCCAACAACCAGTGTCAGTCATTGCACATGTGGTAACAACCTATTTAATATTCAAAGCGTTGTTTGGAGTCATTCAGAACTTGGCCGAAGATGTCCGCTGAATTCCGTACAAAATCCCCGTTTCTAAAAAGGAGGCTCCTTTTAAAGAATTTAGCAGTATTCGGATAGCGATAATATTTAACTGAACAAATATATCCTGTCGGAAAATGGGTTGTAAGCATTATTTTCATTGTATGTATACGTGTACAGCTTCTGGTGTTGATTGATTAATATGAAAAATGCGCATAATACATCTTTAACCCTTTCTTTATTATAAACGCTTTTTCACACCTAAAATGGTCCAACCTTTTATTCATAGACACGCCTTTTATTATCTTTGCAAAAAAAGTCGACCCAGATGAGACAGTTCGAATAGGCGTCGTCTGATAGGGTATACTCCGTTTGCTTGTAAAATATCTTAGATCTGTTTTTGTACTATCTGGCTTAGCTATGTATTCACTTGTTTTAGAAAACAATGTAAAGTAAATAGTTAATTAATGTTTATGGAGCCTTTTGCATGTAATTTTGCCCAGCATTATAAAGCAACTACCTGCTTTTTACACTCCTGTGTTCAATAAATGAATGGCCAATTAGTACAGGTTCTACTGTTCCTATTCTAGCTGATTGTTTCATTTTTACACAATTTCTATTATCAATGTCACTGTAAATTTACACTAATTCACTTTAATCATTTTCCTGTTGAATATTCATGTAAGAAAAAATGACATCAGGATTATTTATTCGCTGAATATAAATTATGTTTCTGATGGCAATTGTATACATGCATTGTTGGCATAATGGTAGAAACTGTACAGTCATTATATATTAAGTTCATAAGCAAATGGTTCCTATAGGAACTGTCTAAACTGGGTCTACTCTGTAAAGGCATGAACAATCCATTATATGAGGGAAAGGGTTAAACATTTGGACAGTCGACAAACTTAGGCAAATAGTGCAGATCCCGATCAAAAGTTTCTGAAAATGTTGCTCTTACAGAAAGATAAAGACATTAGAGTGTGTATGTGTGTGTGTTTGTCTGTGTGTGTGTGTGTGGGGGGGGGATTGGATGTCAGAATACTTACTTAATTAAGTGAAACATGGTATTAAGCCATTCCCTCACTGGCTATTTTTAAACTCAACTTCTTCGGATAAATCTGCTGGAAAGGAGTATTTACTAGAAATAAGGAAACATTTTGTATTTTTGAAATCACTGATAAATGCTCTATTAATCATAATGGTTTCAATAAGTGACCTTTACAGAGACATCACAATAATGTCAATACATGTATGAGGTAAAGGATTAAAAGTGAGTTTACAGAGAAGGAGGAAGTGATTAGGGCCCGGCCTTGTCTAGTAAGGAATTGTGTGAGAAACTGACTTCTCTCCGAGAAATTCGAAATTCGGGAGGAATTCTGTTCCAGGATAATCATAGGCAAAAAGATCGTTAATGGAATTAACTGGTAATTGAGGGTAGACAACAGAAGAGAAGAAATTAGGAATTGGTTGCCATGGGAATAAAGATGAGGCTGTAAATTTAGTGTATCATTTGTTAAAATTTTAACCCTTTCTCCTGCTAAGCATGTCTTGACTGGCATTTGCAAATAGTTTGGATCCTGATGAGATGCCAAGTTACTCATCAGGCTGTTTGGCACTTTGTCAATAGTTTCTCAAAAGCTTCATTAATCAGGAAGTTGTCTTAAATTCCACTGTGTCTAAATTTGAATAGACAGATTTTTACAGCTGGACAGGGTTACTGTTTAAACCCTAAGAGACTGTATAAACCAAGGTTCTGATGTATCAGTGCTTAAATACACTGAGCATGTAAAAGGACCAGAGACACCCTAGCAATAATAAGAGTAGGATATCGCACACGGGTTTCTCTGTATCCCCTCCAGGCCTCTCTCTGGTTTGTCCAATTGGCCAATAGTTGGCAGAAACAGATGCTAATTATAAACACAACCAACCAAGTTTCATAATCTACAAAACTTTATTGGTAATATTATCCTACAGTTTTATTCTACTTCTGTTCCAAGGTTTTTACCCTTTACTTCATGAATTATTCATGTAAGAAATAATGACATCATGAATATAAATTGGATTAATTGTTCTAATAGCACATGCACACAGAAATGTTTTACCATGACCAGAGCTCCAGATAAGATGCATAAATTATAACATTTTCAAGAATAACTCCTTTATTTCTCCACCAAACCCTATACTGTGACCACTCTTTAGAATCGTCTCTTCGAGACGATTCTAAAGAGTGGTCACAGTATAGGGTTTGGTGAAGAAATGATGATTTTAGTATTTGGGTACGCACCTTTATCTGTTGCTCAATACCATGACAGAAACTGTAGCATCCTATCTATATTATATAATATCACAGGCAAACAGAGAAGCCCTTGATCGGACAGGTCTTATAGGCATGTTTATGGAGTAAAGGGTTAATCTGGGTTCTGATTGAGATACAGTTACTCAACATTCCATTTGGAACCAGGTTGACTGGAAAATTTATCAGAAATTCACCCTCTGTTGTATGGAAACTAATGTATTTGCCAAAATCAACAGTCTTTACTCTAAATACTTAAATCTCAGCCTGTTTGTAAAGCTAAACAAGTCTGTTTGGCATAGTTATGATACTGGTATCTTTAACCCTTTCCTCCATAGGCTATTTTTAGACCCAACCTTTTTGAATGAATCTACCCAAAAGGAGCATTTACTAGAGAAAAGTAAACTTTTTGAATTTTGTAGTTTGAAACCATTGTGATAAATAGAGCATTTTCTCCTATAGGAGCAAATGCTCTATTTATCACAATGGTTTCAAGAAGTGGTTAGTACAGATCTAGAGGCGTAGAAAGGCGTATTTATGGAGGAAACGGTTAAACTCTTTGAATATGGGAAGCGAGTGTTTTGTCATTTGCAAACAGTGTAGGTCCAGATCAGAGGGGAGCACTCTGATCAGTGTCCTCACTGTTTGTCATCCAAAATCCTCAAGCACATTTTACCCTTTCATACTGTATGTACCAATAAACGGTGAAAGACTATTCTACTCTTAAAATTCAATGTTAAATTTTGGATTAACCATATAAATGCGTTATCACGCATTTGCAAACAGAGTAGACCCAGATCAGATGGCTCCTATAGAAACCGTCTGATCAGAGTCTTGCTCTGTTTACTAATGAAATTTGACAGATCTGTTTATTTACTTTCTACAATGGCTACAATGTTCCACCTTCCATATTTCATTATAAATTGTTTGTCCATGAATGTCCAGTAGGTATTGAAATTTGGAACAAACATAGAACAGGAAAAGGGTTAACCCATTACCTCATAGGCTATTTTTAGACCCAACCTCTTTGAATAAATCTACCGAAAAGGAGCATTTACTAGAAAGTAGGAAAATTTAGAATTTTGTAGTTTTGAAACCATGGTGATAAATAGAGCATTAAAAATATTTTGCTCTTATGGGGCAAATGCCCTATTTATCACAATTGTTTCATAAAGTGAATTTTACAGAGGCGAAGAAAGGCGTATTTATGGAGGAAAGGGTTAAACAAAACTAATTGAGTGACAAACAGACACTATATGATAAGATGTGTAGATAAAAAAAATTCTTTTCTTTGTTTCTCCACTAAACTCAATGTTGGTACCCAACTCTTTGGTTTAACCCTTACGGCCATGAATATTCATGTAAGAAATGATAAAATCTTGAATATTAAATGAATTAATTTGTATTTGAACACATGAGTTTTTAGTCACAGTAAGAAACTGTAGAATCAGGTCTACATTATTTCATAAGCAAGCAGAGCAGACCATGATGTAGGTCTTTTCTGTTTGCAAAGGATCCCAGGAGTTCCAGACAAAAATTGCTCTAAGCTGAGAAATAGAGACATTATGTGTTCAGTAATTACCGGTAGTACATTGTATTTAAGTTACTGTTTATATAGTTTCTGTTTTGTTTTATTTCAGTACTGGTGAATATTTGGATTTTTTTTGCAATTCAACTCTGAACACTTAACCCTTTCCTTCATATAAAAGTGTTTTAACACACTTGCAAACAGAGAAGACCCAGATCAGAGGTTTCCTATAGGAGCTGTCTGATCAAGGTCTGCTCTGTTTAATTTGTTAATGGAATTTGACAGATTCGTTTCTTTACGTTTTAAAATAATGTTCCACCTTCCATATTTTATTAGTACTAGTTTGTCCATGAAGTTTTAGTAGGTATTGAAATTTTGAATAAATATAGAACAGGGAAAGGGTTAAATTTAGGACAATTTTTTTATTACATTTCAAAGAATTTTTATCTGGATGAGATGCTGAATAAATCAACAATTAATTGTCTGACAATATGATGGTATGTTGAACAGAAATTAAAAAAAAAAAAGAAGATAATTTTAACAAAAAAATAAAAATAAAAACTTTCAGAATTGCAGTAGACAATGATTTTTGTAAACAACAATTACTGGTACTCAACATGCAAAGAGTTATAATTGGTTATTGATGATTAGGAAATGGTGGGAAACAATCCACAATTATTACAAATTGAAACAAATTAGGTAATAACGCGAGGTAAGGTAATGAAAGTATCTTAGGGCAAGTTTCTTCTACACAAATTGGTCTTCAAATTAAAGTTTTAGAGTCAATCGATAATATTCAAAACCAAAATGATGCCACTATAAAAACTAGGATCATCTGAGGTTATTGTAACCCCTCAAAAAACAAAAGTTTGAGTTGATATACTCGGGAATCATCCAGCTGGTCAGCTGGTCCGTCCGTAGTTGGTACTACAACACATAATAACCACAAACAGTTGATGTACAGGATGTAAATTTCATGTGTTTAGCCCAAGGTATTGCAGAATTATCTCCCTTTGAACTTTGAGTATTTTTGTCATTTTGTCATAAAACTTGAGTAGTTGCCTTCAATTTGAAAGTTATATATATACTTGCCATACATGTACATACTAACCACAAATATCAGATGTGCAAGATACAGTGTTCATGAATTGCAGAATTCATTTGAATTTTTGTAACGAAATATCATTATGAATACAGGATTTAGTGGCCATTTCAACATTTTCAATAACAGCTCCTTTATTTCTCCACAAAACCCTATACTGTGACCACTCTTTAGAATCGTCTCAAAGAGACGATTCTAAAGAGTGGTTACAGAATAGGGTTTGGTGGAGAAATGACGATTTTAGTATTTGGGTACGCATTGTTATTTGTAGCTCTGGAAACAAATCAGATCAAATGGCTCCCGTAAGAATCATCTGTTCAGGCACTACTCTGTTTGCAAGCATGTTCAAAAGCATCTCTTTTAGGTAAAGGATTACAGACACTCTGAAAAATCACAATCATGTTCAAAGTTACATTGTAACTCAGTTAACATCCTAACTAAAGAAATTGTATATTATGGTGGTAGCACAAAACTGCCCGGGGTTAATTCATTATACACAAATTACTTGAAATTGTTTTAGTGATCTTCAGAGCTATAAATAAGAGTAGTATTTAGCCCTTCCTTCATTAATCACCATTTTTGTACCTTTGCAAGCAGAGTAGACCCAAACCAGACAGCTCCTTCAGGAGCTGTCTTGATCAGGGTCTGCTCTATTTGCTTATGGAATTTTGTTAAGTTTTCCATGTTCCATTTTATTGATTCTGCCCATGAATATTTATGAGGTGGCAAAATCTTGAATAAATGTTCAAACACCTAAGAAATAATTAACCCTTTCCTCCATAGGCTATTTTTAGACCCAGCCTCTTTGAATATTTCTACCCAAAAGGAGCATTTACTAGAGAAAAGGAAACTTAGAATTGTGTAGTTTTGAAACCATTGTGATAAATAGAGTATTTGCTCCTATGGAGCAAATGCTCTATTTATTACAATGGTTTCATTAAGTGACTTTTACAGGGGTATAGAAAGGCGTATTTATGGAGGAAAGGCTTAAGATTTAATCTCAGTGAAATAGTTACACTGTTTCTCTGCCATATCCTATCTTGCTGCTACTCATTAGAAGAATTGTCTCTCTTAATTCTAATGAGTAGCAGCAAGAGTTTAGCTGAGAAATAAGAGATATTGATAAATCTTATTATGCAATTCTTTTCTACGATGCCTTTGGCAGGACCTCGATCTGCATAATATAGGAGCTGATTCTACAGTTTCTGGCGTGGTAAGACAATCCCGTGATGCCATAATGAAAGTTCAGCTAATTAATATTCATACAGATATTATTATTATACCCCCACAAACAGAGTTTGAGGGGGGTATACTGGAATCAGCCTGTCGGTCGGTCGTCGGTCGGTCGGTCGGGCGGTCTGTCTGCAAAATCTTGTACGGCGAACTCCTCCTTCAGTTTCAACCCGATTCACTTGATACTTGGCATAATTGTTAATCAGGAGTAGTAGATGTGCAAGACACAAATTTCAGGTCTCTGTGACCTTGACCTTGACCTTTGGCCTTGAAATTGGTCTTGAAATTGGCAGGCGAAATCTTGTACGGCGAACTCCTCCTTCACTTTCAACCTGATTCACTTGATACTTGGCATAAATGTTACTCAGGAGTAGTAGATGTGCAAGACACAAATTTCAGGTCTCTGTGACCTTGACCTTGACCTTTGGCCTTGAAATTGGTCTTGAAATTGGCAGGCAAAATCTTGTACTTTGAACTCCTCCTTCAATTTCAACCTGATTCACTTGATACTTGGCATAAATGTTACTCAGGAGTAGTAGATGTGCAAGACACAAATTTCAGGTCTCTATGACCTTGACCTTGACCGTTGGCCTTGAAATTGGTCTTGAAATTGGCAGTCAAATTCTTGTACTTTGAACTCCTCCTTCAATTTCAACCTGATTCACTTTATACTTGGCATAAATGTTACTCAGGAGTAGTAGATGTGCAAGACACAAATTTCAGGTCTCTGTGACCTTGACCTTGACCTTTGGCCTTGAAATTGGTCTTAAAATTGGCAGGCAAAATCTTGTACGGCGAACTCCTCCTTCAATTTCAACCTGATTCAATTGATACTTTGCATAAATGTTACTCAGGAGTAGTAGATGTGCAAGACACAAATTTCAGGTCTCTGTGAACTTGATCTTGACCTTTTGCCTTGAAATTGGTCTTGAAATTGGCAGCCAAAATCTTGTACTTTGAACTCCTCCTTCACTTTCAACCTGATTCACTTGACACTTGGCATAAATGTTACTCAGGAGTAGTAGATGTGCAAGACACAAATTTCAAATCTCTGTGACCTTGACCTTTGTCCTTGAAATTGGTCTTAAAATTGGCAGGCAAAATCTTGTACGGCGAACTCCTCCTTCAATTTCAACCTGATTCACTTGATACTTGGCATAAATGTTACTCAGGAGTAGTAGATGTGCAAGACACATATTTCAGGTCTCTGTGACCTTGACCTTGACCTTTGGCCTTGAAATTGGCAGGCAAAATCTTGTACTTTGAACTCCTCCTTCAATTTCAACCTGATTCACTTGATACTTGGCATAAATATTACTCAGGAGTAGTATATGTGCAAGACACAAATTTCAGGTCTCTGTGACCTTGACCTTTGTCCTTGAAATTGGTCTTGAAATTGGCAGGCAAAATCCTGTACTTTGAACTCCTTCACTTTCAACCTGATTCACTTGATACTTGTTTTGGCTTGTAATATGGGGAGTTGGTGTCGCAAACTCCTCCTTCAGTTTTAAAGTTACTGAATTTATATTTGGTATACGTAATAGTCACAAATAGCAGATGCGCAAGACACAATTTTCATGTGTTTACGGTCAGCCATTGTAGAATTATCCCCCCCTGAACTTTGAATATTTTTTGTCATTTTTGCATGAAACATGGGGAGTTGGTGTCACAAACTCCTCCTTCATTTTCAAACTTATTAAATTGATACTTGCCATACATACTAAACACGAATAGTATATGTGCAAGACACAATTTTCCTGTGTTTGGTGTTAGCCATTACAGAATTTTCTCTATTTGAACTTTGGGTATTTTTGTTATTTGGTCTTGTTACATGTTCAAAACTTGGATTTGCAATCAAGGCTGCCGTGTGGGGGTATTCATCACCTTTAGTGATAGTTCTAGTTTCTTCCTTGAATATTCATGAAGAAAATGGTCGAGCTTTAAATATTTCTAGCTCACTCAGTACGATTATCATCTGAGTGACCCAGTGTGCTGGTCATTTATCATCATTGATTGTCATCTGTTGTTGTTATCAAATTCAGTAAAGAACATAATACATTAACAGCACACAGTTTTACGAAAATGCATTTTAATAATTGGGATTTTTTTGCGGTTTAAACTCAATGATTTGGAGAGCATTTTTGGTTCTATTTTAAATTATTTTGCAATTTTTTTAGCATTTTGATCAAAAGTTGGTCTCCATTGGGATATTTTTTTCCAAAATAGGGAAAATGTTTAACGGACCCATATGTTACAGACACTCTAAGAAAAAGGTCTGAACAAGTCTGTGAATTTCAACTCATTACTTCACAAGTATTAAATTTTATGTAAGAAATATTGACATCATTAATATTGATTAGATGATTTCTTCATACTTATTGCTTGCGAGGGAACTTTGGCCGTGTGGAATATGTAGAATCAGATCTAAATATCATACCAAAATATATTATTCCATAAGTTAACAGAGCAGACCGTGGGTGGTCAGAGGGCTCCTTCAGGAGCTGTGTTCTCACTTTGCAAAGGCATTAAAAGGTGTATCAATGGAGTTAACCCTTCGCTTGCTATTCATGTCAATATACCTACCTGTACATAGTGAAGACCCAGATGAGACAGCTCCTGCAGGAGCTGTCTCATCAGGGTCTGCACTATTTACAAGTTGATTGTGCAACCAGTGCACTCCACAGTAGTGATTGCACAGCAAATTACTTGTATACAGTGAAGATATATGTAATTATACAACAGGGCATGCATGGGTAAAGAAGGAGAAATGTATTTTAAAATTCAGCAAGCGAAGGGTTAAAATGTCACAAATTCACAGAAAGTGACATTTTTGGCTTCCGATCCTTTATATTGTGCTCATCATAGTTATGACAGCAGCTATTCAAGCTCTGGGTGGAGAAATCGGTCAAATATCAGGTAACAGTAAACATAAATAAACTATGACAATTGAATATGTCTTGCTTAGTTTGCTTTGCAATAAGACCCAATGATGTCATGTGAGCTTTTTTCCATTAAATGGTTGTTTAAGTCAATAGCCATTGTCACTGTTGTTTTTCCATTTCCCCTGTTTGGTGTTCGTATGATCTATGCTGATTGTAACTTTGTGTTAACCCAATACAATGCGGGAGCCAAGTTTGATAGCCTTTGTAAACAGTGTAGACCCAGATGAGAGGGCTCATGATCAGGATCTACACCATTTGCAATATTTTGTGGTTTGTGAAGAAATTAACCCTCAAGAATTGGTATATTATATAAGACAGTCCTTAAATTGTCAAATCTGAAAGAATCACTGAAACTTAACGTACTCTATCAATGATAAGAATAGGGCTCTATTCCTCTCTCTCTCTCTCTCTTTCTGTGGGCCGTCCGATTAGCCCTGGATAGTTGGCAGAAACGGAATCGTTGACACAACAGCAACAACATTTCTGGAAGAGTCAATTTGAAAGGTTGGTGTTGTAAAGGTTAAACACGCAACTTTTTATTGAAACATTTGCATCAAGATCATGAGATGAGGTCAGGTAACTAGAAGCTTAACCCTTTCCTCCATAAATACGCCTTTCTACGCCTCTGTAAAAGTCACTGTATGAAACCATTGTGATAAATAGAGCATTTGCTCCTATAGGAGCAAAATGCTCTATTTATCACAATGGTTTCAAATTACAAAATTCTAAAAAAAATCGTTTTTCTTTAGTTAATGCTCCTTTTTTGTAGATTTATTCAAAGTGGATGGATCTGAATATAGCCTATTGAGGAAAGGGCTAAAAAATAAAGATAATATTATAATATTAATAAGATTAATTTTTGCAGTGGCACATGAACACAGGAAATTTTAATCATGGCAGACACTGTAGAATATCAGAAACATTTTAAAGCAAGCAGAGCAGATCCTCTAGTCAGAGGGCTCCTACGTATACAGGAGCTGTCTGAATTGGGTCTTCTCGGTTAAATGTGTATATAATGGAGCAAAAGGTTAAAGATTTTGAGGCGAAGATATTTTGAAGAAATTGTACTGAGCTGCTGATGCAAATATGTAGGTTACAATGCTGAATAAATCAATTGGATAGTTTTAATAACTTTAAATTAAACTTATGGAATATCAAAGAGTGTAGAACCTGATCAAGTTGTTCCTTGAGAAGAGTTTGATCAGTGGGCCTACACTAATTGGGAAGTTAATCTTTGTCTGACCAAATATTTAGAGTAGTGACGAAAGTTTCCGATGATTATAACATAGCTAAGCAAAGAGCATTAACATGGCTTCATTCATAAATAATTTACAGATTTTCAGTTGTGGTGAGTTGTTTTAGTCAAATACAGTATATTAACCTCTCTATAACGGCCCCCAAATTACATCAAGTATTTTGTGTTAAAGGCAGGTGGTTGCTTAAAGCAAGGTGAAAGTAAAACAGAACGCTCCTATAGGAGCGTTCTGTTTTACTTTCACCTTGCTTTAAGCAGCCACCTGCCCTAAATACCAACTAATTAACACAATTAAGTGGCCGTTATAGAGGGGTTTTACTGTATAGTATTTTCCAGACAAACCCTGTCAATTTGGTACACATTAGAATTCTGTACCAAGAAAGTAGTGTTGGGTGGAGTAATAAAGACAATCAGATTTCCTAACTGAATACATCAACACCTCTATAAAGAAACCACTGAATAACTATAAACGTAACTGTGCCTCTTTTTGTAATGCCGTTAGAAGGCTTATATACATAGTTTAAAAGTAGTATTTACTCTGTGACTTTTTTTTTTAAACCTTACAACTTGTTTCAACTAGGTTATGGTAAATGTTCTATTGCATCATATATCCCTATCTGACAATAATTTCCGAGTGATCCAAAATGGCCAATCAGAGATGTGACAGATTCTATTTACAAGGTCCAGTGAGCACTAATATGCAACAATTGATTGTTGAATGTATGTTATTATATATCAATACCGTCATCAGAACTCCAATTATGAGGTGTACAGTAAAACCTCTTCATAACGACCATCAAAAAGAGGTAATGTCACACAAGGAAAATAGAACAAAATACTAATCTCACATAGGAAAAAGAACTAACACCATCATGAATGAGTGAACGCAAGAAAGAGTAAAGTTATGGGAAAGTAAACTAAACCAAGGTCACTTTAACCATTTCCCTGTTCTACGTTTATTCCAAATATTTCAGTATATCTAATATTCATGGAAAAAATAATGGGAGGTACATGTAGAACATTATAGCCAGCCATCTTAGAAAGTAAAGAAACAGATCTTTCATATTCCATTTGCAAACATAGTACACCCTGATCAGACAGCTCCTATAGGAGACATCTTATCTGGGTTTACTCTGTTTACAGATGCATGAAAACAAGTTTATATGAAGGAAAGGGCTAGTACCCTAATTACATTCAATAGAGAAGCAAATCAGATGCGTAAAAAATTCAATAATAGCTTCATTATTTTTCCACTCAGAGATTATGATTTTAAAGAAAGGTCACAATATAGGGTTAGGTAGAGAAATTACTTATTAGTATTTGAATACTCTCCTTTAAATATTCAGATAGAAAAACGTAGGCAAATAGTGCAGAGCCAGATCAAAGAGCTCCTTAGATGCAGTTTGATCAGAGTCTACACTATTTGTTACTCACAATACAAAAATGATGCCTTGAGTGTCATGTACAGTAACACCTCTCTAAACTGGACATTTGATTTAATATAAATATTGGTCTTGGAGACAGGTGGTGGCTTAACCCTTTCCCTGATAAATATTCATGTAGGAAATAATGACGTCATGAATATTAATAAGATTTTTTTTTATAATGGCATATGAACACAGGACATCTCGGCTTAAGGCACACGCTGTGAAATCAGATCTATATTACACCATAAGCAAACAGAACAGATCCTGATCAGGGTCTTCTCTGTTTGCAGATGATGCATCAAAATGGGCTTACATAAGGGAAAGGATTAATGCAGGATGATGTCCTTGCAGAAAGCTCATCTAGGACCTTTCTGCATGAGTTTCACCCTGTATAAAGCAGCCACCTGCCTATCTAAAGTATCTAAAAAATTCTCAACTAGAAATCCAGTTTTGAGAGGTTTAAACCCTTCCCTTGCTGCGACACGTCAATAATGACTGCCTGTAAAAAGTGAAGACCCTGATGAGACAGCTCCTGCAGGGTCTGCATTATTTACATGTTGATCTGCAGCTGTGATTGCACACAGAAATATTTGTAGACAGTGAATTATATATATGTAATTATACAACAGCACATGGGTAAAGAAGAAGAACTAAATTTCTGCAAGAGAAGGGTTAAAATTTACTGTATCTAAACAAATGGGAGCTTTTGTGTCCAGAAATGTTAGGATAAGTATGCAACCGTCTGGAAATTACATTGTATTTGGCAAACATAGTAGACCCAGATCAAATGGCTCTTGTAAGAGCCATTTTTGCAGGGTATGCTTCATTTGCTTCGGCCAAAATATGCTTGAGGTAATACTTAACACTTTCCTCCATAAATACGCCTCTGTAATAGTCACCTCTTGAAACCATCGTAATAAATAGAGCAGTTTCTCCTATAGGAGCAAATTCTCTATTTATCACAATGGTTTCAAACTACAAATTTCTAATATTTTCCTTTTCTCTAGTTAATGCTCCTTTTCGGTAGATTTATTCAAAGAGGTTGGATCTAAAAATAGCCTATGAGGGAATGGGTTAATAGAGTTGTCATGAACTGTCATTAAAACAACAGCCTTCACACTGCATCTACCTTGGTCTGCCCGCCTCATGTAAATTAGTGAAAAACACTTCCATTCTATTGATTGCTTGTTGCTAAAAAGCACTAACGTACATAAAATGAACAAAACAATAGAACAATTATGTCTTCACTCAGCCAAGAAGACATTTAGTTGTCATTTTGGTCGGACACAACTTGTCAATTATGGACAAACTCTGGCCTTATGCATGCAACAGACAAATTCTTAGTAACCTTGGCAACCAGTTTTGATCCTGATGAGATGCCATGTAATTGTGCTTCTCTTCAGTATCTAAATTGTTTGACAATCTTCGTGAAGTTTTAAATGAATTGGAATAAAAAATAAATTTTAACATATTGTATTAGTCGATAATCCTATTGTAGACACCAGTAGTTTACAGCATACTAAAGGGTTAAAAGCATTTCTTTCGGAGTCTTGCACGTCAAGCGGATATCAAATTAGTGAACCAGGGAAGAGAGTAAGCCAGAACTTTACAATGGCAACAAGAAGATTTAGATGGCTATGTTAACTGATTGGGCTTGCCGAATTATCTGTTTTTTCTCTCGGACAAACATGGTTTTGGGCAATAATATTTAGAGATATGTACTGAAAGTATTTCAGAATCCTGAATCAATAGATATATAGCTTTTCTTCTTCTGGAAATAGGTATGAGAATATTTCGTATTGATGTCAGGGTCACTGTGAGTCTTATTGGATGTCGACATGTAAAAAGCGCAAAATTCTTCAAGCTCACCGAATAAATCTTAACACATTTCTGTGCTATTATAATGCTTTGACCCTTTATTCCATGAATTTTATGTAAGAGATATTGACATCATGGATACTGTTTAGATGATTTGTTTTAACCCTTTCCTCCATAGGTTATTTTTAGACCCAACCTCTTTGAATGAATCTACCCAAAAGGAGCATTTACTAGAGAAAAGTAAAATCTTAGAATTTTGTAGTTTGAAACCATTGTGATAAATAGAGCATTTGATCCTATAGGAGCAAATGCTCTATTTATCACAATTGTTTCAAGAAGTGGTTTATTACAGAGGCGTATTTATGGAGGAAAGGGTTAAAATGGAAAATATAAACACAGGAAATGTTTTCCATTGCAGAAACTGAAATATCTTATCTGTATTATCCCATATTAGCAAACAGAGCAGATCCTGATCAGACATCTCCTACAGGATCTGGATCTACCTTGTTTGCAAACATGCCAAAAAGCGTCTACAAGGAGTTAATGGTTAATTGTTGTGTCCCTATACAAACTTTGTACAGCCTGAATCAATCACAGTGGCATCCTTTATTGGTTTATTAGTTTTAAATGACTTTCCTAGAATTGCACACAGGACAACTTCATAATTTATTTAAGTTGGTTGGATGGTTTGGGGTTTATCGTTGCATCAATAGTAACTTTGAGGTCATCATAGGTGGAACAAGACCACCCCGATGATTGTCTGCGTATGAAACAACTTTTGAAATAACTGAGCATGTTGGAAACACAGAAGATCAGTTGAACCGATTTAAGCCTTTCCCTCGTAGGCTATTTGAATAAATCTACTGAAAAGGAGCATTTACTAGAGAAAAGGAAAATGTTAGAATTGTGTAGTTTTGAAATCATTGTGATAAATAGAGCATTTGCTCCTATGAAGCTAATGCTCTATTTATTACAATGGTTTCAAAAAGTGAATTTTACAGTGGCACAGAAATGCGTATTTATAGAGGAAAGGGTTAACTGTTTATATCTGGGTCTGCTCTGTTTACAAAGGTGTCCAAAAGCATCCCTATCAAGTACAAGGTTAGCCTTTTGAATGTTTAACCCTTTACCCCATAAATATGCCTTCCTATGCCTATGTAAACAGATTAGACCCAGGAGCCATCTGATTAGGGTCTGCTCTGTTTGCTCTAGATATAATATAGAGACAGTTCTACAGATTCTGCCTGATGGCTGAAAAAATATTGTGTCCACATGCTATTATAACAATTAATCTAATTAATATTCCAAGATGTTATTATCTTTTTATGTCCCCCTTTTTAAAAAATAGCGGTACATGTATATTACTTTGCACATGTCTGTCGGTCAGTCGGTTGGTTGGTCAGTAGATTTATAGTTTCAGATCAATAATTAATAAATGGCTTGGCATAGAATCTTCAAACTTGCTGTGGTGGTTGGTCATGATCACTAGATGATCCCTATTGTTTTTTACGTCACTAGGTCAAAGGTCAAGGTAACCATAACCTTAACTGGTGAAATGGTTTCCGATCAATAACTGCTCAAGGGTTTGGCTTAGGATCTTCAAACTTGCTGTGGTAGTTGGTCATGATCACTAGATGACCCTTATTGTTTTTGAGGCCACTAGATCAAAGGTCAAGGTCACATGACCTTGACTGGTGAAATGGTTTCCGATCAATAACTGCTCAAGGGTTTGGCTTAGGATCTTCAAACTTGCTGTGGTGGTTGGTCATGATCACTAGATGACCCCTATTGAGGCCACTAGATCAAAGGTCAAGGTCACATGACCTTGACTGGTGAAATGGTTTCCGATCAATAACTGCTCAAGGGTTTGGCTCAGGATCTTCAAACTTGCTGTGGTGGTTGGTCATGATCACTAGATGACCCCTATTGTTTTTGAGGCCACTAGGTCAAAGGTCAAGGTCACATGACCTTAACTGGTGAAATGGTTTCTGAACAATAACTGCCCAAGTGTTTGGCTTAGGATCTTCAAACTTGCTGTGATGGTTGGTCATGACCACTAGATGACCCATATTGTTTTTGAGGTCAGTAGGTCAAAGGTCAAGGTCACCATGATTTTAACTGGTGAAATGGTTAATGCAGGACAGAAGTTTACATTTGTCCTGCATTAAGCAACTGCCTGCTTTTGAAGACACCATTGTCTATTTATTAAGTGGTTGCTTTAGAGGAGTTCTAGTCTGCATTTGCCAATATTTTTAAAATTGATACAACATTTCCCAGTTCTAGGGGTATGCATAGGTTCCTGTTCCAAACTTTCCAAAATAATACAAATAAATCTGTGTAACTCAGCTCCAGTTATATTGGCAGAGCTAATTTTGCAGACATGACCTACAGGAAGCCTTGTTACTAAAACACCTTAATTGCCTAAGTATTCCTCTCCTACTTTTTGTTAAACGGGAATAATTCAATTTGGCACCAGTTTGATAATTTTAAATTTGATTGACATAGTAGCAAATAGTTTAGACCCTGATAGTGTACATCCTTCAGGAGCTGTTTGATCTGGGTCTGCACTATTTGCCTAAATTTATCTGTCAGATACTTAGGGTAATTAGGGTATGCTGCAGTAGCAGAATAAATGCTGAAACAATGCTCTCATTTAACCCTTTCCCTCATATAAACGTGTTTTCACGCATTTGCAAACAGAGTAGACCCAGATCAGACGGCTCCTAGAGGAGCCGTCTGATCAGGGTCTGCTCTGTTTGCTATCGGAATTTGAAAAATCTGCTTCTTTAGTTTCTAAAATGGCTACAATGTTACACCTTCTGTATTTGATTTTAACTATTTTGACCATGGATATTCAGTTAATATTGAAAAGTGGAATAAACATAGAATAGGGAAAGGGTTAACTTGTATTCTTAAGATATTTGTAAATAATGGGTTTGGATCAAGATCTGATAGCAACTTGGCAATGCAGTTTAGTCTCAGTCTGTTGATAATAATGAGTGTTTAAACACAATTTATTTAAACGTTTGGCAGATTACATTTTTGCTGAATTTAGTTTAGCACAGTGACATTTCGGTTTAGGATGTGATTACTTTAATTCTTTGCATGCTAGGCTAGCATGATGACATTAGCAAACAGTTTAGATCTAGATTGGATGCAAAATAACTTGACATCTGGTCAGCACCCAAACTGTTTGACACTTCCAACATATTTTGAAGAGAAATGGATATTGAGACTTTTATTCCTATTGAAATCTTGGCAGACACCAGTTCATTGAACCTTCTGCAATCTGAGCAGTAATTGTCTTTATAAATACTGCAAATATTGTCTGTCGTCTGTTTCAATTCTAAAAGTACATTTTTATTCCATTTCTTTTTAAAAAAAATGTTGTCAGATTGCCAAACTGTTTGGCTCCTGATGAAATGCTGAGTTAATAGGCATCTCATCTGGATGCAAACTATTTGGAAAGGTAAATCACGGAGAGAGATTCACCAGTAGAGGACTGAAGGTTAACACTTTGCACGCTTAGTGGCAACACCGTGATTACCTATGCAAACAGTTAGAATCCAGATAAGACGCTGCATAATGTGGCGTCTCATCAGGTTTGTAACTGTTTGACCCTGACCATACTTTGCAAAGAAATGAGAGACATTTTACTTTAAGAATTGATGCAGACAAAAAATTATTGGGTGTGCAAAGAGTTTAGTATGCTGTAATGTTCAGTGCTGTATGGACGAGGGGTACATATATAGAGAGAAGTGGTATTTTAACTCTTGGGGATTGTAATTATCTTTTGGATCCGGATAATGCTGAGTATCTATCTTTTGTTTCCTTTTTTTTTTTAAAAAGTAATTGAAGAAGATTCTAAATTAAACCAGTTACCTGTTTAATATTTATGTAAGAAAATATGAATATTTATTAGCTGATTTTATGTTTACAAACAGGATGTTTTGGCTCAGACAGAAACTGTAGAATTGTATCTGTATTATACCACAAGCAAACAGAGTAGACTCAGTTCAGATGGATCCTATAGGAGCCATCTGATCTGGGTCTTCTCTGTTTGCAAATGTGTGAAAATGTTTCAATATGAACAAAAGGGTTAAGAGAGTTTGCAGGCAACTTTTCTGCAGATGACAATTTCTTCGTATGTGTGGAATCCAAGTTTAACCCATTCCCTCATAGGCTATTTTAAGACCCAACCTACCAAAAAGGAGCATTAACTAGAGAAAAGGAAAATGTTAGTATTTTGTAGTTTGAAACCATTGTGATGAATAGAGCATTTGCTCTTATAGGAGCAAATGCTCTATATATCACAATATTTACATTCGCCCTGCAATGTCCTTATATAACCTTATTCTAAAAAGAAAGTTGCATAACCTCATGAACACCGGAAACACGTCATTCATTTCTTAAATATAAGAAATACAATGGAATATAAATATAAGAAATAAATGACGTGCTCCCTGTGTTCATGGGTTATGCAACGCATAGCTTTACGAGCAAAGATTCACGTGAAGCCCTTCGGGCTTCACTAACTTTGCTCATAAAACTATGCGTTGCATAACCTCATGAACACAGGAAGCACGTCATTCATTTCTTAAATGGTTTCAATAGATGATTTTTACAGAGGCATAGAAAGGTGTATTTATGGAGGAAAGGGTTAAGTGTTTTATGGAATTAGTTCTAATGCTAACAGACATACATGTAGTGGACAATATCTTGATTAACCCCTTACCTCATGAATATTCATCTCAGAAACAATAACATCATGAATATTTATTAGCTGAATTGTATACAAATGGTATACGAATAAAGAATGTTTTTGGTTTCGCGGAAACTCTGTAGAATCAGATCTATATATGTTAAAAAAAAAAAGAAGCAAAGTACCTTAGTCAGTTATAGTCTACTTTCAGTCCGAATGACTGCTCAGCCGACTGTACATTTACTCCCCTGGTCATAATCATTGTCTCATTTGCCTACAATATTGAGCACTGCTAATATATGGCGCAATCATGCAGCCGCAGTACCGGCTAGTGACCCTCACAGGTACCCATTTTAACTCCTGGGTGCAGAGGAGGTGCAGACCTGTGGGAGTCACTGAAAAGCGTCTCTGAAATTTCTGGGAGGGACCGGGATTTGAACCGCGGACATCCGGACTGGTAGTCAAGCTTGTTACCACTAGACCACTGCTCTCCACAAATGCAATTCCATTTAGGAAATGAAGCTGACTCTGATCAGACGACTCCTATAGGAGCCATCTGATCTGGGTCTACTCTATTTGCAGTGGCGTGAACATTTTAATGATTTTCAAAGCAGTCCAGATCCAGATCGGACGCAGTTTCACTTGGCATCAGATCCGAATTCAAGCTATTCTACTGTACTGGTCAATAGATTCCTCAAAGAATGGGCGCCTATCATCAACATTTAGAACTAAAATCGGGTAGACAGATTATTCTCGGCAGGACAATGGTTTAATTTTATGTCAGGTTAACCAGTCGGTTAGCTCGTTTTTTGCTTACGATTAATTAACCGGTTACAGTTTCAGTAACATTCCTACTTTTAACAGTATAGGATTTGGTGGAGAAATGACTTTTAATATTTCGGTAAGCACCTTTATCTGCAGCTCTGGGTTGTAACATTAATTCACTGCTTTCTGCTGAAAGAGTTAATTTGTATTCTTAACCAGTTCTCATAAGACGTAAGGGAATATGGTAATTAAATTAACCCTTTCAGTGTTGGAAATTAGTCACTACTGCCTTTTGCCAACAGTGAAGACCCACATGAGAGGGCTTCTAGATGAGCCATCTCATCAGAGTCTGCACCTTTTACAATTTACAATTTTCTTTATAAAACATATTCACCGTAAGCCCGTCACCTATTCGAATTTTGGAATAGTCCATTTGAAAATTCAGCATAGAAGGTCTAAATGAGACCATGAAGGTTTCTGGCAACAGTCTGTTTGCTTGTGTTTACATTATCATAGAAACGAGATGAAATAGACTCAAGGACATAGTTCATGAAACATATAGAATTTGAATTGAGCAATCCCTAACAGTTGTGAGATCAGAATCATGCTAATTAGATTACCTGTTGTATGCTTTCATGTTACAACTCTAAACCCAATAAGTCCAGGGAATCTTTCAATTACAAAAATCATTTGCCTAGCTGTTTGTATTTCTAAGAGGCATTATTCCTTCAATGTCTTTACATATATGTGGTTGGAACGTCAAACAGTTTGGATCCTGATGAGATGCAGAGTAACTTGATGTCTTATCTACATTCAAGTTGTTCGGTCTGGACTGAATAGGTTAACTCTTTGCATAATAGTAGCGGATTCTCCTACCAAATTTTAAGACCTTTGCAAACAGTTTATATACAGATCAGATCCCAACAAAGATGGAGTCTGTTGTGAGATCCAAACTGTTTGCTACTTTGACCCCACTTCTTCAAACAATAATTCAGAAAGAAAATTAATTTGCTTAGATAACAGTTGATCAGCAGCTGCAGCCATTTTAGCTGACGACAAAATTACATAGCGAGTTAAATAACATTTGCAAAGCCATAGATAAAAATGCATATTCAAATACAACAATTCGGCATTTCTTCCACCAAATCCTATATGACATGACTTTATGAATATTTATTAGCTGACTTTTAAAATGGCATATAAATACAGGATTTGTCTCTGGCAGAAGGTATAGAATCAGATGTATAAAATCATGATTCCATAAGCAAACAAAGCAGACCCTGAAGATGGCTCCTACAGGTAAAGGGCTAACTTTTTAACCCTTAACCCTTCGCTTGCTGAATTTTAAAACACATTTCTCCTTCTTTACCCATGCCCTGTTGGATAATTACATATATCTTCACTGTGTACAAGTATTTCGCTGTGCAATCACTGCTGTGGAGTGCACTGGTTGCACAATCAACTTGTAAATAGTGCAGACCCTAATGAGACAGCTCCTGCTGGAGCTGTCTCATCTGGGTCTTCACTATTTACAGGTATGTATATTGACGTGAATAGCATGCGAAGGGTTAATTACTCCATAAATATGCCTTTCTATGCATTTGCAAACAGGGTAGACCAAAATCAGACAGCTCTTCTGATCAGGGTGACTAAGCAGCTCTATCTGTTTGTGGAATAATGTAGATCTGATTCTTTATTTTCTGCCATGGATATAAAAATTCCTCAGCTTTCAATATGTCATTGAAACAATTATTTATCTAATTAATATTTATGATTTCACTATTACATGAATATTCATGGAGTAAAGTGTTACAAAAAACAGGACAGTACATCAACATCTTGGATCTTTATGAGATAGCAAGTTACTCTGCAAGAGATCTTGATCCAAAATATTTGCAAACAATTTGCACTTGTATCAGAATTGGAATTTACAGTAAAAAAATGAATCAGCACAGCATTTTGAATTATTCCTTGGTCTGCTAATTGTCTGCTAAAAGTTACCTGCTAATGGTGGCCTGATTTAGACAGCATTTGTAAACAGCTTAGATCCAGATGAGATGCTGAGTAACTGTGAGCATCTTATCAAGATATATACATATAATTTTGCTGATTGTCACTGGCAGTCAAAAGTTTCTCAAAAGCTTAGTTCTAAGGGAATAGGAAGAAAGTAGAAATTGCAACACTTGGAAGTTTAACCCCTTCCTCCATAGGCTATTTTTAGATCCATTACCACTTTGAATAAATCGACCCAAAAGGAGCATTAATTTAGGAGGAAAGGAAAATTTTAGAATTTTTTAGTTTAAAATCATTGTAACCATTGTGATAAATATAGCATTTGCTCCTATAGGAGCAAAATTTATTTATCCCGATGGTTTCAATAGGTGATTTTTACAGAGGTGTAGAAAGGCGTATTTATGGAGGAAAGGGTTAAGTGGATAACAATTTTTACAGCAGGAAAATAGCTAAGCCAAATAAGATACGGTAACTAAAATTAATTTGAATTTTTAAATTCTTCTGGGAATTGGAAAAAAAGATTGGTATACAGATGAACCTCTCTACACCAGTCATTCAATAAAACTTTAATCCTGGGTCTTTTAACGCTTTCCCTCATATAAACATGTTTTCACGCATTTGCAAACAGAGTAGACCCAGATCAGACGGCTCCTACAGGAGCTGTCTGATCTGGGTCTACTCTGTTTGCTAGTGGAATTTGAAAGATCTGTTTCTTTATGCCCCCGTTGACGATAGTCAGGGGGCATTATGTTTTGCATGTGTCCGTCCGTCCGTCCGTCTGTCCGTGTGTCACGCTTTTAGATGCAGTTGGTTGTCACAGTTTTTCAAGTGTTATAAGTCAGTAACTTCTACACTTGTACTCATGAAACTTCACATACACATCAATTACCATCTGTGCTATCATTTGGCACCCCACCCATGCTGCCCGCAAGCCCAAGGTCGAGGTCAAATGACTTGGAAATTTTACGTGCAGTTGGTTGTCACATTTACGTGCAGTGTTTTGTCACAGTTTTTTCATATTCTTATATCTCCCTAAGCACTGTAGCTATTGCCATGGAATTGCATATACACATTAAACACCATCCATACTTTCATTGCACACCCAGCCCATGCTGCCCGCAAGCCCAAGGTCAAGGTCAAATGACTTAGGAATTTTACGTACAGATAGGCAAGCACCCACACGGGGGCATCACTGTGTCTTACACAATTTTCTAATCTCGTTGTACCTATTTTCTTCATGAATATTCAGTAGGTATTGAAATTTGTAACAAACATAGAACAGGGAAACTTGGTTAACACTTTTTCTCATATAAATGCCTTTTCATGCCTTTGCAAACAGATCTTTTTTAGTAGACCCTGACTTTAGAATTGAACCTTGTAGGGGCTGTCTGATAAGGCTCTGCTTGCTTTTGAAAGAATATCAGATATCATTCTACAGTTTCTGCCATGGTGAAAAATTCTCTTGTTCATATGCCAATAGTTTATAAAAAGTAAGCTAATTAATATTCATGATTTTATTATTTCTACATGAATATGCAACAGGGAAAAGGTTAAACAGATGGCACCTTACTTCAGGACAAATGTAATTACAGAAAGCTCCAATAGGAGCTCAATCTGCATAAAGCAGACTTGCTGGTTTAAAGACACATAAATTTAATTACCAACTGGCTTGCCTGAAATAGGTTCATACTGAATATCTGCTTTTCTGGGGAAAAAACTGAATTAGCTGCTGGATGGTTTAATTTAAATCAGTGCTTAAGGATTTTAAATTGCTGTCATGTGCAAAATAATTGTCTGTTTCAGTTCTTTGATAATAAATATTTGTCCTCTTGTAATAACCCTTTCCTTCATATGAATGCCTGTTCATGCCTTGACAAACAGAGTTAGACCCAAATCAGACGGAGCTTTCTGATTAGGATCTGCTCTGTTTGTTACAAGAATTTGAAAGATCTGTTTCTTTACAGTTTACTTTCTAAAAAGTGCTGCAATTTTCCACTTTTGATATTTCATTATAACTATTTTTGTCTATGAATATTCAGTAGGTATTGAAATTTGGAATACCGGTAAACATAGAACAGGGAAAAGGTTAACCCTTTCCCTGTTCTGTGTTTATTACACATTTTAATACCTACTGAATATTCATGGACAAAATAGTTATAATGAAACAGAGAAGTTGGAACATTATAGCCATTTAGAAAGTAAAGAAATAGATATATCAAATTCCATTAGCAAACAGAGCAGACCCTGATCAGACGGCTTCTCTAGGAGCTGTCTGATCTGGGTCTACTCAGTTTGCAAATGCTTGAAAACACGTATATATGAGGGAAGGATTAAAGCTTGCACCACATAGACTTTTATCGCCTTTGCAAACAGAGACTGAGTTGACCGGAAGTGGCAGATGACATTTTAACAGATCTGACTCTACAGTGCCTACTAAACAGCAAACAATTCTATGTACATGTATCTACAGTAAAATCTAGATTATACTAACACTCAGATACAATTACCATTGTTGATCTTTGAGACAGGTGGCAGCTTAATGCAGGGTGAAAGTCATGCAGAAAGCTCCTCTAGGAGCTTTCTGCATGACTTTCACCCTGCATTAAGCAGCCACCTGGCTACAAAGACAGAAATTCTTCATTACTAATGTTTTGTAGTATTGAGGTTTTACTGTATGCCATTATAAACATTCAGCTAATACATATGCATGATGACAGTATTTCTTACATGAATATTGAACAGGAAAATGGTTGAGTGGTTCTGATCATTTGGCCCCTCACTGCTGTGGTTCGAATCCTGATCTGGGCATTTGGACTTTCCTTCCAACTGGCTTGCATTCTGACTAGGCTGTAATTTTGTTCCATGTGCCTGGGGTCTTCCTTCACCTGTAATAAACTGAATGTCATGATATGATTGAAATATTGTTAAGGAGACTTGAAAGCCCAAACAAAACAAACATAGCCAAATCAGCAGGAAAACAGTTAAGCCTTTCCTCCATAAATGCACATTTCTACGCCTCTGTAAAAGTCACTCCTATAGGAGCAAATGCTCTATTTATCACAATGGAAATTCTAAATATTTCCTTTTCTCTAGTTAATGCTCCTTTTGGGTAGATTCATTCAGAGGTTGAGTCTAAATATAGCCTATGGAGGAAAGGGTTAAGTTGCCACCTATGTTAACCCTTAACTCCATGAATATTCATGTAAGAAATAATGATGTCTTGAATATTAATGAGATAATTTTTTATAATGGCACATGCATGAATAAAGGCAATTTTGGCCATGGCAGAAACTTTAGAATCATATCTATATTATTTCATAAGCAAACAATGCAGACCCTAATCAGATGGCTCCTAAAGGAGCCATCTGATCTGGGTCTACTCTGTTTTCAAAGGCGTAGAAAGGTGTATTTATGGAGTAAAGGGTTAAAGATAAATAATGGTATGTATTTGAGTGTTAGTCATATCAAGTTTTTACTGTAATTTCCATAGAGTAATGGTTTTGTAACATGTTTAACAGTTTCCTACCCTGACACTGGCTATTGAGAGAAATGGAAGTAAATTCTACTTTTTAATTAGCTTGATTTGCAAATCAACTTCAGTCATTTGAGTACTTAGAGGTAAAATTCTTGGAAAGTCATCAAGGAGCAGAATTTGCTGGAATTTACATTACCTTGGAGCAGACCTAACAGAGAGATATGGGATAAAGCAGGAGGTACCATTAGAGTTATCTCCCTTTATGATTGATAACCGGTTGATTGCAATCTTGATAGTTGAATTAACCCATTCCCTCATATTGACGACTTTTGATGATTCTGTAGAAGTCACTTTGTGAAACCATTGTGATAAATAGAGCATTTGCTCCTATAGGAGCAAAATAATGCTCTATTTATCACAATGGTTTCAAACTACAAAATTCTAAAAGTTTCCATTTCTCTTGTTAATGTTCCTTTTCGGTAGATTTATTCAAAGAGGTTGTACCTAAAAATAGCCTATGAGGTAATGTGTTATGAGCTTTTGCATGCTTAGGTAGGTAAGTTTTTTGGAGTTTTTGTGTAGTGAGTCATAATTCAGATGAGCTACTCACTATTTTAGCCTCTAATCAGGATTTTCTGATCCAGTGCCTGACATGAAATGTGAAGATTTAACCCTTTACTGCATGAATATTCATGAAGGAGCTGTCTGATCAGGGGCTGCTCTGTCTGTTCATTGGATTTTGTAGATCTGGTTTTGCAGCTTTCACGTCAATTAAAACATCCCTTTTCTATGTTCCATTTTATTCATTCTGTCAGTGAATATTATTGAGGTGATAACAACTTAAACAAATATTAAACAGGGAAAAGGTTAATAAAACGTTTTACATGCTGTTGGTGAATATATTATAACACATTATATAAGTAAACAGTTTGGAACTAGAGAAGATACCGACGTCACTCAGTCTCATCAGGATTGAAACGGTGTTACCCTTTCCCTTATATGTATGCCTTTTCAATTGCCTTTGCAAACAGAGTAGACCCAGATCAGACAGCTCCTGTAGGAGCTGTCTGATCAGGGTCTGCTCTGTTTGCTTTTGATATGATAAAGATCTGATTCTACAGTTTTTGTTATAGCAAAAATTCCTTGAAAAGTTGTAAATTTTCAACCAATATCAGTATTCATGATGTCATTATTTCTACATGAATATTGAACAGGTAATTTTTAGGGTTAAAACTATGATCATGGTTTTCTCATATAAGTATTTGTAGCAGAGAACAATTTTTGCAGATGATGAAAAAACTAACTTTGGAATGTGGGAAATAAGTTACCAGTACCTGTCATTTTGTGAAAAGTGTAGACCCAGATCAGAAGGTTCGGAGAGGAGCTCTCTGAACAGGATCTGCACTGTTTGTCATTCAAACTCCTCTTTAGAAAGTACTGAATGGGCTCCATAGGTTTAAACTCTGAGAGGCTTTTCTCAAAATTAGCCCATTTCCTCATAGAGGCGTAACACTTTTAGACTAAACTTATTTGAAGAAATCTACTAAAAAGGAGTATTTACTAGAAAACAAGAAAATTTAGAATGTTTAAAACCATTGTGATAAAAATATGGAGCAAATGCTCTATTTGTCACAATGGTTTCAAAATGTGACTTTTACACTGAGGCATCAAAAGGGGTCAATATGAGGGAATGGGTTAACCCTTACTGTGCGCAATTGCAAACAGTGCAGACCCAGATGAGAGGGCTCCTAGAGGATCCCTCTCATCAGGGTCTGCACTGTTTGCCATGTTACAATTTTATTTAGAAAAATCCCTAAATATTCACGATTAGCATGACCTGTTTGTATTTTGGAATAGTCCATTTGAAAACTCAGCATTAAGGGTTAAATATTAAGCACTCAAAGGTTAAAGTACCGGTAACCCAATTTTTAAATAATGATTGGATCCCTGAAAAAATCTTGGGGGTTGGAAGTGTAAAACAATAATGCCTTTCTTTCATTGGCTTTATACCTTTCACCTAATAAATATTTATATGAGAAATATTAACTTTATGAATATAATTAGCTGATATATAGTACTGAGATCCAGATAAGATGCGTAAATTAAATAACTTCTTTATTTCTCCACCAAATCCTGTGTTGTGACCACTCTTCAGAAACGTCTTGAAGAGACAATTCTAAAGAGTGGTCACAACACATGATTTTGTGGAGAAATGACGACTTTAGTATTTGAGTATCCGATGTACCTTTATCTGAAGCTCTGTATAGTATATTAAATGGCATCATGAACTAGAGAATTTTGACCCTGGAAGAAACTGCAGAAGCAGCTGACTTATATATAAATATGATTTCATAAGCAAACTGAGCAGACCCTAATCACAAAGCTCCGACAGGAACCGTCTGATCTTGGTCTACTTTGTAAATGCAGTTATCAGGTAAACAATTAATTTACATCTGCAAAATCTGTTGTTTGCTTAAATTTTTCACTCATTTTAGTTTGAGCTCATTTGAAATGAATTTAATCTGAATACAGAAAGTTCATAGAATACGTCTTACTCTGAATATTTGGATGCTCCACTGATTTTCAAGCTGAATATTCAGAGCCGTTTTAACCCTAAGTTTCCTGTTCAAGGTTTATTCCAATTTTCAATAGCTTCTGAATGTTCATGGACAAAATAGTTATAATGAAATATGGAAGGTGGAACATTCTAGTCATTTTAGAAAGTAAAGAAACAGATCTGTCAAATTCCATTAACAAACAGAGAAGACCCTGGGGCCGTCTGATCTAGGTCTACTCTAGATCTGTTAACAAAAACGTGAAAAAAGTGTTTAAATGAAGGAAAGGGTTATTTATGTCTCCCCCCATATTTATATGGGGGAGACATATTGTTTTCGTGAGAGTTGTCTGTCTGTCTGTCTGTCTGTCTGTCCGTCTGTCCGTCTGTCTGTCCGTCACACTTTTTGTCCGGACGATAACTTCAATATGCCTGATGCCAGTTGATTGAAACTTCATATAATTATGGAAAGAGCATAATGAGAGGAAGTGTCATGCACAAGGTCCATAACTCTGGCTTCACTAATATAGGAGTTATTGCCCCTTGTAAAAAAAGTTCACACTTTTTTGTCCGGACGATAACTTAATATGCCTGATGCCAGTTGATTGAAACTTCATATAAGGAAAGAGCATAATCAGAGGAAGTGTCATGCACAAGGTCCATAACTCTGGCTTCACTTATATAGGAGTTATTGCCCCTTGTAAAAAAATGCACACTTTTTCGCCCGGACGATAACACCTATATGGCTCATGCCATTGGATTGAAACTTCATATATGGAAAGATCATGGCGAGAGGAAGTGTCATGCACAAGGTCCATAACTCTGGCTTCATTAATAATGGAGTTATTGCCCTTGTAATTTTTTCCACAAATTTTTTGTCCGGGCGATAACTCCTATATGGCTCATGCCATTGGATTGAAACTTCATACATGGAAAGATCATGATAAGAGAAAGTGTCATGCTCAAGGTCCATAACTCCTTCTTCACTAATATTGGAGTTTTGCCCTATGTAAAAAAAACACACAATTTTTTGTCAGGATGATAACTCCTATATGGCACATGCCATTGGAGTGAAACTTCATACATGGATTGATCATGATAAGAGAAAGTGTCATGCATAAGGTCCTTAACTCTGGCTTCAATAAATTGAGAGTTATTGCCCCTTGTACATTTGTTTAACGCTTTCTTGTCCGGACGATAACTCCTACATGGCTCTTGCCATTGTATTGAAACTTTATACATGGAAAGAGCATGATGAGAGAAAGTGTCATGAACAAAGGCCATGACTCTGGCTTCAATACTTTTGGAGTTATTGCCCTTTGTTACATTTTTTGTCCGATCAATAACTCCTCTTCGACTGATGCTATTGGAATGACATTTCATTTATGGAAAGAGCATGATGAAAGTAAGCGTCATGCACAAGGGCCATAACTCTGGTATCAATATTTTTGAAGTTATTAGCTGTTATCATTTTCTTCTTGAAAAATGTGGTGTGGAAAGCGCATAATGAAGGGAAGTATCAATCATCAAGTCCATAACATTTTTAGTGATTTCCCTTTACATATTGTTTTTATTAGAGGGGAGACATCCGTTTTTGTGACAAAAACCTCTAGTTTTAAACCGTTTTACTCCATATACATGTACAAATATATATGCCTTTTGACGTCAGCAAACATTTATGAACACTCTGATCAAAAGGACTGTAGGAGATGTCTGGTCAGGGTCTGCTCTGTTTGCATTTGGAATTTCACTCATGTAAGTGTCTGCCATGGCCATGTGTTCATATACCATTCTAGATATTCAGCTTATACCATTAACTCTTTGCATGCTAGCGGTGAAACCGTGATTACCTATGCAAACAGTTTGGCAATTTATAGTGTTTACTGTAGGTTTAATCCTATATCGGGTGTAAAATGCCTTTTAATGCCTTTACAAACAGAGTAGATCCAGATCAGGCAGCTCCTACAGGGCTATAGACTCTTTGAATATGAAATAGTACATGATTCTTTACAAGTGTCTGCCATAACAAATGTCCTTGTTCATTAACTCTTTCCCGCATATTGACGCCTTTTGACGCTTCTTTAAAAGTCACTTCTTGAAACCATTGTGATAAATAGAGCATTTGCCCCTATAGGAGCAAAATAATGCTCTATTTATCACAATGGTTTCAAACTACAAATTCAAAAAAAAAATCATTTTCTCTAGTTATAATGCTCCTTTTGGGTAGATTCATTCAAAGAGGTTGGATCTAAAAATAGCCTATGAGGGAATAGGTTAATGCCATAATAAAAATTCAGCAAATTGATACCGGTATTCATTCAGCCATCATATCTGATATGAATATTCACAGGATAAAGGGTTGAGACAATAAAGTTCCATGAGGCAGTGTGAAACTACCATTTGGTCTGGCTAATACATTTCAATTATTTACACAATATCCACTCTTTTGCTGCATTAGCCCATCTCATGTGAGTAGTGTACATATCTGCATTTGCAAATAGTGTAGACCCATATGAGACAGTTCCTAGAGGAACTCTCATAATTATGGGTCTGCAATTATTTGTCATTATAATTACTAATCCAGCAGCAAATTTGATCCACCTTTAGTCAATGATTTACCTAATATTCAGAGTGGATGGATTTTTTGAATACTCAGCATTGCGAAGAGTTAATTCTTTGCCTACCAGTATCATATTTGTGCAAACAGTCTTGATTCAGATGAGATGCCGGGTACTCATAAGGATCCAAACATGTTTGAGAGTCAATCAGTATATTTGATGAGAAATTGAGAAAAAATTAAGGAGATGTCAAGTTTTGCAGAAAACAATTACAGTAAAACCCCTCTAAAGCGGACATTCAAATTAGTATAAAAATCAGTCTTGGAGACAGGTGGCAGCTTAATGCGAGGAGCTTTTTTTATGACTTTCACTCTGCATTTAAAGCAGCCACCTGCCTAAAAGTATCTAAATTCTTCCCCACAAAAACCTTTCCAGTTTAGAAAGGTTTAACTGTATTTAGCATGCAAAGAGTGAAACTATACGTCTGGCAAAATGTAAGTGTGGGTGAGTCTGTGTATTGTATTTTGCAATATTGTAGCATACGTTTTATTATTCTGTAGAATTATGAGAAAATTGTTATACTGTGTAATTCAGCATTATTGCAAGTTGGTCAGAAAAGCTGTTATTAAGTTTGTCAGAAATACAGAATAAGTAAATGTCAGGAAGAATACCAGTTGAACCTGACTCTCCTTGCACTGCTCTCTTTCACTATTTTAACCTTTGCCCTCATGTAAACTCCATTTCATACCTTTGTAGGAGCCTACTGAACAGGGTCTGCTCTGTACATAATTATATAGATTTGATCCAACAGTTTTTTCTAAGCCCAAAATTCCCTGGAAAATTTTACCATATATATTAAAAATAAGTCTTTTTCTCAGCTTGCCGCTATATCTCTCTCTCTTTGTGATTCTTTCCTCCTTTTTGCTGACAACATATATCATTTCTGTCTCTTTTTCTTTTCTCCTCCTTCTATCTCTGTCTCTTCTCCCCATCTCCATCTCCGTCTGTCTCTCTCTATCTGTCTGTCTGTCTCTTTCTCTCTCACTCTGTCTGTCTGTCTGTTTCTGTCTGTCTGCCTGTCTGTGTGTGTTTCTCTTTATATTTCTCTATCTGTCTCTGTCTGTCTGTCTCTGTCTCTCTTCTCTCTCTCTCTGTCTGTCTCTGTCTCTGTCTCTCCCCCAAATTGTTTCCGCCTGAATTACCCTTAATATTCGGACTGACAAAGACCCAGGGTCTACACTTTTTGTTACCATGTCAGTGCAACTTTTAAGTTGTAAAAATAGTGCCAAATTGAATTAATCAGCATTACAAACTAGTAGAGAAGGGAGATGTTGTGGTCTGAATACATGTACTTATAGGAACTGGTGTATTCTACAACAACAGTATGGTTCAAATATCCTGAACACAAACAAAACCTTATAAATAAACAAACAGACACACTTGCTTTAATCAATAGCTGTGCAAGTGTGATGAGCTGTCATAAAGCTGCAGGGTCTATAGAACTAGTTGTGCGCTTTTGCAGTCCCAATGTGATCTGATAATCCCTTCAACAATAGAAAGTGGCTTCAGAGTCCCAAATGTTGATAGCATTGTAATAAATGGCCTAGACCTATCAGGCAGAAGTGCTGTCCCTCCTAAAATGTAAAGAAAAACTGAACACTCTTACACAAATATGCTCTATCTCTCCCTCATGTGCACAGATACAAGGACACATGCACACACAGACACACACATGGGCATGCACACATGCATTCATGCACACATGTATGTATGCAGGCGTGCACTTGAACACACATGCACACACACACATGTACACATACATATGCACATTCATGCATGCATGCACACACAAGCATGTGTGCCTAACAGAAACAGTCTGGTCTGGGTCTACTCTGTTTTCTAAGGCATAGAAAGGCATATTTATGGAGTAAAGGGTTAAGCATTCACTGCTGGAGTTAAATGGCAATTATCAGTGCAGTCTGTCGGAGAAAGCTATTTGTGATATCACCGAATGTTTAAGTTGTCAGTGGCTTTGATAACCTCATAGAAGGTCTCCGTATCAAAGCAATGATAACTGATAAAATTATTTGACTTTTCTCTAGTGTTGCATCTTATGTGTCATTCTCCAGTATATTTTAACCCTTTCCCTGTTCCATGTAAGAAAAAATGACATCATGTATATTTATTATCTGAATTTCTACAATAACATTATGTATACATGAATTTTTGGTATTGGTAGAAATTATAGAATCAAATCTAATAATTTCATAAGCAAACAGTGAAGACCCAGATCAGACAGCTCCTACTGGAACTGTCTGATCTGGGTCAACTGAACTCTGTTTGCAAAGGCATGAAAATGTGTTTATAAATATGAAGGAAAGGGTTAACTGTCTAGTCCATACTCCCTGGTTCCTTTTTAAAACCTTTGCAAACAGAATGGCTCCTGTTTCTGTCCAGGTCTGCTTCAGGTCTACTCTGTTTGCCTATCCCTCATTCCATAAATATTTTTGTAAGAAAAAATGACATCTTTGATGTTAATGAAATGAACTTTTATAATGCTGTGTGAACACAGAAATTTTAAGGCTTGGCTAGAAACTGTAGAATCTGATCTATTATTTAATAAGAATTTTTTACAGAGCAGACTCTGATCAAAGCCTGGGCTCTCGCAGGAGCTGTTTGATCTGGATTTACTCTGTTTAACCCTTTCCTCCATAAATACGCCTTTATAAAAGCCACTTCTTGAAACCATTGTGAAAAATAGAGCATTTGCTCCCATAGGAGCAAATGCTCTATTTATTACAATCGTTTCAAACTACAAAATTCTAAAAAAAATCCTTTTCTCTAGTTAATGCTCCTTTTCGGTAGATTTATTCAAAGTGGTTGGATCTAATAATAGCCTTTGAAGGAATGAGTTAATCAAAATGTACTATGTTTGCAAAGGTGTTAAAAGGTGTGTCAAGGGTTTTATATATATATATATATATATATATATATATATATATATATATATATATATATATATATATATATATATATATATATATGTGTGTACCAATTTATTTATATTTTTACCTTTTCCTTCATATAAATGCCTTTTCACACCTTTGTAAACATAGTAGACCCAGATCAGATGGCACCTACAGTAGCTGTCTGATCAGGGTCTGCTCTGTTTGCTTATGACATTATAGCAGATATGACTACAGTATTTACCAGTACCAAAATATCCTACATGTATATATACATAATTAGTTGCTATTGTGAAAATTTAGCTAATAGATTTTCATTTAGGAGCCTTCAATCTGGGTTTACATTGTATGCCTACAATGTTTACAAGTTAGTCATTCAGAATACTTAAGGTGAGGGGAATATATTTTGAATTGTAACATAGGCAGATTATATGTACTTTTCTGTGAATTTTGCTGTTATTCCCACAAGTTCCTCCCTCCTACTTTGATGGATGCTGTGATAATGAAAGCATCCATCAGAATGAATAAGAACACTTCTTTTATTCTGAGCATCTGCATGAGAAGATTTTCCTGCACACTGTAAAAAGCTCTTTAACCCATTCAAGGTTAATCAGCTTTTGGTGACTAAAATGTTGCCTGCTTTATATACATTGTATATTCAAATAGTAATTTTTCAAATACATATATTTCTTTTAACCCTTTACGCCATAGTTCGGGTATGCCTTTTCAAACCAAATAGACCCAGATCAGATAACTCCTGTAGGAGCCAACTGATCTGTCAGGGTCTGCTCTGTCTGCTTATGAAATAATGTAGAACTTATTGTATAGTTTCTGCCATGGCTAAACATTCTGTCTTCATATGTCATTCTAACAAAAAAACAATAAATTAATGTTCATAATGTTATTATACCCCCACAAACGAAGGGGGGGGTATATACTGGAGTCACCATGTCCGTCCGGTTGTCCGTCCGTCTGTCCGGCTTGTCCAGATCATAACTTCCAAAGTATAAAAGCTATTGACTTCAAACTTCATATATAGATAGATCACATTGACTGCAAGTGCAGTGCACATGGTTTGTAACTCTGTCTTCAGCATTTTTGGAGTTACTGCCCTTTGTTATTTTTCAGTTTTCCGGAGTTTTTTTCTAAACCTTTACAGATATTGAAGTGATATTTGGTATGTGGCTTTATTATAATGAGTTACAGATCAAGTTTGATTTTCGTTACGCTTCATTGATTTTTCACGGAAATACAGTGATTTTACTTAGAAATTTTCTGGAAATTCAGGTTTTCCGGAGTATTTTTCTAAACCTTTACAGATATTGAAGTAATATTTGGTATGTGGCTTTATTATAATGAGTTACAGATCAAGTTTGAATTTCGTTACGCTTCATTGATTTTTCACGGAAATACAGTGATTTTACTTAGAATTTTTCCGGAAACTCAGGTTTTCCTGAGTTTTTTTTAAACCCTTGTAGATATTGATGTGATATTTGGTATGTAGCTTTATAATAATGAGTTACAGATCAAGTTTGAATTTCGTTACACTTCATTTATTTTTAATGGAATTACAGCATATTGTCTTTGAAATTTTTAGGAAATTTCAGGTTTTCCAGAGTTTTTTTCTAAACTGTAGCAGATATTGTAGTGATTTATTTCTATAACCCCCATCTCTGTGTCAAATGTGCTAGTGGGGGTATTCATCACCTTTAGTGGTAGTTCTAGTTTTGTACTTACATGAATATTCATGGAGTAAAAAGTCAAATATTCAGCATTTTTTAGCACTGAAGAACTGTGAAGTATCTAGGCATCTCATCTGGATATGGACAGTTTGCAAATGTTGTCTTGACTCTTTACTCCATGAATATTAATTTGTAAGAAATACATGTAATGACATCATGAATATTAATAGATTGATTGTTATAATAGCACATGGGCATGGGAAGTTTTGACCACGGCAGAAACTGCATCATATCAGTATGTTATTTCATAAGTAAACAGGACAGACCCTCAGCAGTGTACTCCTACAGTCTTCTCAGTTTGCAAAGACACCGAAAGGCGTAATTAACCCATTCTCGCATATTGACACCTTTTGACGCCTCTTAAAAACTCACTTTTTGAAACCATTGTGATAAATAGAGCATTTGCTCCAGGTTAGTCAATGCTCTAATTATCACAAAGGTTTCAGAACTATATAATTCTAAAATTTTCCTTTTCTGTAGTAAATTCTCCTTTTCGGTAGATTTATTCAAAGAGGTCGGGTCTAAAAATAGCCTATGAGTGAAATGGGTTACGGAGTATAGAGTTAACTTATTGCATGCTAAGTAGTAAGTACTAATATTCTAACAATATTGATGAAAAGAAATGTTGATATTCTCACAGCAGTTGTGCAAAGAGATCAAGTGCCATAACTCTATCAAACATAATTGACAGAGACTCACTTAGTATGAAAATTGTCATGTCTTCACTAAACACTTTGTTGTGACCTGACTATTTAGATGATCGTCTTGAAGAGATGATTCTAAGAGAGGTCACAACATATTCTAACGCAATCTGTCAATTTCCTGAAATCTGATTGGCTCATGTGACCAAATTTGCGGCATATAAAAAGTGTTTTATATGTCGCAAATTCAACCAATCAAAAACGGCCGAATAACACCATGTGCATGTAAATATATCAATGCGCGTTGTTTATAAGCAATGATAAATCCGTATGCATACTTTGACATATAAATCTAGATCTATTCCAGTTTGGCCCGTTATTTCAAGTTATTTTCCATTGTTTACTTTGTCACGACTTGAACGGTCTCTTATATGCACATGTGTCATGTGGAGAATTATTGAGATACTCTAAGCGTTGGGATCCAGATTAGGCCTTATTTATTATATCGTTCAAACATAACGTTATAACGTGACGTCATTGTTACAGGCGACGTTTTCCCGTATGGCGCCAAAAACTAAGATGACGTTACTTTACCAAAATGTGTATTGAATGTATGTATTCAGCATGTTGAATAGCTATCGCACAATTATTCATGACTAACGAAATGTATATATATAAACCAGGGTAAAAACACAGTTACTTTAAGAAATCTGAGAGAAACTGGTGCACTATTTCTTGCCTCATCATTCATTTAATCATCCGCGCGCTAAGGATATTACTTGAGTTAAAATCGGCTCAACAATTTGTCGGTTTTCGTGTTAAGATTGCGTTAGAATAGGGTTAATCCTACTGTAATTTGAAATTTGCGACGGTATATGAGGTTTTTAACGGTCTTAAATTATTTTAATGACTCCGCCTTCGGCGTCGCCATTAAAATAATTTGCGACCGTTAAAAACCTCATATACCGTCGCAAATTTCAAATTACAGTAGGGTTAACCCTATATTGGTTTGGTGGAGAAATATAGAAGTTGTTCTTGAAAATGTTTTAACCCTTTCCTCCATAAATATGCCTTTCTACGCCTCTGTAATAACCACTTCTTGAAACATTTGTGATAAATAGAGCATTTGCTCCTATAGGAGCAAATGCTTTATTTATCACAATGGTTTCAAACTACAAAATTCTAGAATTTTACTTTTCTCTAGTAAATGCTCCTTTTGAGTAGATTCATTCAAAGAGATTGAGTCTAAAAATAGCCTATGAAGGAAAGGGTTAATTTACGCATCTTATCTGGATCTCTGATCCATACATTAGTGAATCAATTTATTCAGCATTATAAACTGGTGAAGAAGGGCGATTGGGTGTCAGAATATTCAGGGCATGTACGGTATTTCTATATATTGAATATTCAGGGCATGTACGGTATTTCTATATATTGACTGACTAGACACAGAAAAGCTCTATAGAAAATTTGTTTACCGGTACTGTCCGTATGTTACGCTTGAAAACCTTATCTGCTAATTGGCTTTCTGAATCTCTACAAAGAAACAGTTGTTCTGTAGGCTCAGTTTTCTTTAGATTGCTGAACAGAAATCTTGTCTGATTAGTTTAAGATCTCCAACACATACTCCTCCTTTCTAATCTGTAAAGCTGAATAATTCAGTTTGTACCATTTTGATAACTTTAACCCATTCCCTAATATTGATGACTCTGTAAAAGGCACTTTGTGAAATTCCTATAGGAGCAAATGCTCTATTTATGACAATGGTTTCAAACTACAAAAATCTAAAAAAAATCCTTTTCTCTAGTTAATGCTCCTTTTCGGTAGATTTATTCAAAGAGGTAATAATGTATCTAGAAAATAGCCTATGAGGTGATGAGTTAAGCCTTTCCCTGTTGAATACATGTATTCATATAAGAAATAATGACATCATGGATATTTATTAGCTGAATTTTAATAATGACACATGTACATAGGTTTTTTTGGTATTGATAGAAACTGTAGTCAGATCTATTATAATTTCAAAAGTAAAAGGAACAGACGGCCTGCAGGAGCCATCTGGTCTGGGTCTACTCTCTTCGCAAATGCATGTAAAGGCATTTATGATTTATTTGACTGAAAGGGTTAACCCTTTCCCTGTTCTACGTTTTTTCCAAATTTTAATACCTACAGAATATAATTAAAGAATTAGTTATAAAAAATATGGAAGGTGGAATATCATAGACATATTAGAAAGCACAGAAACAGATTTACCAAATTCTATTAGCAAACAGAGCAGACCCTGATCAGACGGCTCCTATACGAGCCGTCTGATCTGGGTCTACACTGTTTGCAAATAAGTGAAAACATGTTTATATGAGGGAAAGGGTTAAGAGATTTAGGCAGATATCAGACCTATCTATTATCTACAGTACTGTCATGTATGAGGCTATGATCCTCAGATAATTCAGAGAGTCTTAACACTTGACAATTGTTGTAATAATTCATAATATAAAACATTCTGTTCCTTTGAGCTAAACGTTAAAAGCAAGCGTCACTCAGCTTTCTCCCAAGAAATTGAGAGTTTCTGAATTCTAATTGCTGCTCCCACACCTCTGTCAGAGAGATTATAACTGCAGAAATTGCCAATTACATATATATATATACTTTATGTGTCTGTTGTGAACATATATAATATTAACTCTTGCAATGCTGAATTTTCGAAATGGAATGGTTCCTTATTGTATAGTGATTACTCATGAGGGGCCATTCTGTATGAAAATTTGATTCAGAAATTTGAATGGCAAGCAGTGCAGAGCCTGATCAGAGGGCTTTCCAAGAACCCTCTGATCTTGGTCTTCGCTGTTTGCAGTTGCCATTTAATAATTTCCAGTATTCAAAATGTTCACTCTTTCTACATTATACAGTAGTTTGTTTGTACCTGCATAATAGTTGTACAGTTTTGATAAAGAAACATTACACTGAATTTTAATACAGTGTTTCATCAAATTCCAAAGAGTTTCGTATGCTGACACTGGTTTTAATCCATATGCATGCATTGTCATTTGCAAACAGTCTAGAGACCCAGATCAGAAGGATCCTAGAAGAGCCTTCTGATCGAGGTCTGCACTTTTTGTCATACAAAATCCTCTAGCAAGTGTTTTCATATTGGTTAGATTATAGTTAAACACTGATGGGCCATTCCACTCTGAAGAGTCAGCATTGAAGGGGTAAAAATGAATGTTATAAATATGTGATTGGATAAAAACAAAACAAGATGTTTTACAGACAAAAGTTATTATCCCTTAACGCCATAAATAAATCCGGCGCCTTTGCGAAAAGAGTAGACCCAGATCAGACAGCTCCATTAGGTCAGGTTCTGCTCTTTTTGCTTATAATATGATAGACGGTATACATGTATATGATTCCACAGTGTCTGCTATTGTCATAAATTCCTGTGTCTATATATAATAATACTGTTATAGCAATTAATCTAATTAATATTCATGATGCCTCTGTAAAAATCACCTGTTGAAACCATTGTGATAAATAGAGCATTTGCTCCTATAAGAGCAAATGCTCAATTTATCGCAATAGTTTCAAACTACAAATACCGTACTAAAAAAATTCCATTTCACTAGTTATTAAATGCTCCTTTTCGGTAGATTCATTCAAAGAGGTTGGGTCTAAAAATAGCCTATGGAAGAAAGGGTTAAGAATGGTTAAGAATCAATGGTCTCAGCATGTCTTGTCAAGTATTAAATTATTTCAATACCAAGATAATGGTTTCAAAATGAAACAACTCCAGTTCAAAGAACCTTTTACAGTGAAGATGAGTGTACAGTTTCCTCATTATAAATGAGTTACGGAGTTGGTTGACTTTCATTGAGCGGAGAAAGCATAAATTTGAAATAAACGGAGCTGTTTGTGTCAGAGCACTCGACAGTACATGATTCAGCTGATGGCTTTAGTTCAGTTAGAAGACAAGTCATGCTCAAGCCCGCATCAACTTGATGTGTGGTTATCTACATGTATTAATTGTGATGTTTGAATTAATCCGGGCTACAAATATCTGGAAACATCAATATCAAACATCCATCTTAAATTTACATTTGCATTCAATTTTTTTTATTTTTCATTATTGAAATTTTCAGAATTCCAGAGGAGTTTTCATGGGAACTTGATGTGTTCAACCCTTTCCCTCATATAAACATGTATTCACGCATTTGCAAACAGAGTAGACCCAGATCAGACGGCTCCTAGAGGAGCCATCTGATCAGGATCTGCTCTGTTTGCTAAAGGAATTTGAAAGATCTGTTTCTTTACTACCTAAAATGGCTGCAATATTTCACCTTCCATATTAACAGTAAGTTAACAGTTTCATTTTGTTATATAAAACAAGCGAATGTTTACAGCAAATTGTATAGTACTCTGTATCACTTATAGAGTACTCTGTATTAATCATCTACCTGCTTTTACTGTCTCCTATGTTCATAAATCATATAGTTGATGTATTGAAACTCGAGCTCTACAGTAGTACTGTACATGTGAATATTAATAAATAATACATAAATACTTGAATTGCTCTGATCCAATATTTCGACCACTAAGGGCCTTTTTCAAATATTTATAATCATGTTAATCTTTGAAAAAGGCCCTTTTAGTGGTAGAAATATTAGATCAGAGCAATTCAAGTATTTATGTATTATATTAATTCCCTGTTTTGGAATATTTTCTTCATAATAAATAATAGATTCTAGTTGCATGTACCTTATTTAGTTTGACAGATCTAGAGAGACAAACTTAGGCAGAATTTAGTGCAGACCTAGATTAAACAGGTTAACTTTTTCCCAGCTGATTGAGACCTAACTGGCATTTTGTAAACAGTTTGGAATTACCAGATGCATTGTGCCTAACTGGCATTTGTAAACAGTTTGGAATTATCAGATGCATTGTGCCTAACTCAGGCATTTTGTAAACAGTTTGGAATTACCAGATGCATTGTGCCTAACTGGCATTTGTAAACAGTTTGGAATTATCAGATGCATTGTGCCTAACTGGCATTTGTAAACAGTTTGGAATTATCAGATGCATTGTGCCTATCTGGCATTTGTAAACAGTTTGGAATTACCAGATGCATTGTGCCTAACTGGCATTTGTAAACAGTTTGGAATTACCAGATGCATTGTGCCTCAGTCTCTCATCAGGAGTCCGAGATACAGTAAAACCTCTCTTTAACGACCACTAAATTCCATCAAGTATTTTGTGTTAAAGGCAGGTGGTTGCTTAAAGCAAGGTGAAAGTAAAACAGAACGCTCCTATAGGAGCGTTCTGTTTTACTTTCACCTTGCTTTAAGCAGCCACCTGCCCTAATATACCAGCTAATTAACACAATTTAGTGGCCGTTATAGAGAGGTTTTACTGTAGTTAGACACTAGGACAATAAATCTCAAAAGCTTGAATAAATAGGAAGTACCAGTTAGCAGAATTGTGGCAGACCAGGGTTTAAGAAGACATTTTGTTTTCAGCAGATTAAAGGTTAAGTCTTTACTCCATAAATATACCTTTTATTGCCTTTGTAAACAGAGTAGACCCAGCTCAGTCAGCTTAAGTTATGGAGGAGCTGTCTGATCAATGTCTGCTCTGTTTGCTTATGAAATAATATATGTATGATTCTATAGTTTCTGCCATGGCTGAAAATTTCTGTGTTTATGTGCAATTCTAAAAATTCTGCTAATTGATGGTGTCATTATTTCTTACATGAATATTCATGGAGTAAACGGTTAAGGATTCTTTTCATGTGATGTACTCAGGGCTGTAAACCCGCACACAAATGGTTATTATGCAGTGTGAATTGTTTTCTATGTATTGTTAAATAGCAGTTGTTAATTGTATTTCTGTCTTTTTTATTGCGTGCGGATACAGGCAATTGGAGTATGGGAAACCTTCAAGCCTGAAGATCTACCAGCACAACTTGTCATTGCATCAATTTGGAGCATGTAACATTTTATATAGATTTGATACACACTCAATCTCTACATGTATACTCTAGCAGAGCCGATGATGTTTAATACGGAGAATTTAGCTGCAAATCAGCAGAAATTTGCTCATGTGATTCAGAATATTAACAGGGAGTTACAAGAGAAAGGTACTAATTGAACGTGTGTACAGTAACACCCCTCTGAAGTGGACTTAGAATTAATATCAATGCTAGTCTTTAACCCATTCCCTCGTACTGATGACTTGATGAATGTAAAAGTCACTTTGTGAAACCATCGTGATAAATAGAGCATTTGCTCCTATGGGAGCAAATGCTCTATTAATCACAATGGTTTCAAACTACAAAATTATAAGTTTTTCCTTTTCTCTAGTTAAGCTCAATTTCAATAGATTTATTCAAAAAGGTTGTATCTAAAATAGCCTAACCATTTACTGCATGAATATTCATGTAAAAAAATAAAGACATGAATATTAATAAGCTGAATGATAGTATGAACACAGGAATCAGATTGTTATTATTTTATAAGCAAACAAAGCAGACCATGATCAGAAGGCTCCTTCATGAGTCATCTGATGTGGACCTACTATATTTGCAAAGACATTAAAAGGTGTATCTATGGAGTAAAAGGCTAAGACAGGTGGCAGCCTAATGCAGGGTGAAAGTCATGCAGAAGGTTCCCTTATGAGCTTTCTGTATGACTTCCACCCTGCATTAAGTAGCTACCTGCCTAAAATCATCTATAATCTTTGTTATTTAATGTCTGACTTAGAGGGGTTTTACCATGCTGTTATATACTATAGTCAGTATAGTATAGTTGCTTTTCACTGGTTTAATGTTTTGTGCTAATGAAATCATTCTCACTGACCATTATGAGGGCTTAATGTACAAAACTAATTGTAAATACTGTACTTACTCTAAATATTTGGACAGACAATCTCAAGCAAAACAGTTAAACACCTTGTCAGTCATTATGACAGGTGGCAGCTAAATAACACATTACTCTATACAGTAAAACCTCTCTATAACGACCACTAAATTACATCAAGTATTTTGTGTTAAAGGCAGGTGGCAGCTTAAAGCAAGGTGAAAGTAAAACAGAACGCTCCTTTAGGAGCGTTCTGTTTTACTTTCACCTTGCTTTATGCAGTCACCTGCTCTAAATCTCAGCTAATTAACACAATTTAGTGGTCATTATAGAGAGGTTTTACTGTATATGTTTTTGCAAACAAAGTAGATCCAGATCCCGAAGGAGCTGTCAGATCAAGATCTGCTCTGTTTGCTAAAATGTTACAAGCATGGTTCTCTTTACCATAGCAATACAGCTCCTTATTTTATGGGTTCAAGACAAGAATTAAATTGATCCAAGCTAGATTGAATTTGGCATAAATATTTCCGGAGTAAATGGTTTAAATGCAGGGTGAAAGTCATACAGAAAGTTCCTCTGCATGACTTTCACCCTGGATTCAGCAGCCATCTGCCTAAATCCTTCTTACTTAACCCTTTCCTCCATAAATATGCCTTTCTACCTCTGTAAAAGGATCTTGAAGGGTCACTTTGATCAGGGTCTACATTACCTGGTTACACTCAATTGATTTATTTGAAGTCATCAAAATGAAACTGATTAGACTTATTAACCCAGTACTTCATAAATATGCCATTGTAATGCCTTTGTAAACATAATAGACCCAGATGATAATGGTTCCTGTTGGAGCTATATCTGATCTAGTATGTTCTGTTTGCTTATGGTATGATATATATAGATCTGATTTTACAGTTTCTTCCATGGCCAAAATTTCCTGTGTCCATGTGCCATTATAAAATTTAATCTAGTTAATATTCATGATGTCAATATTTCTTGCATAAATATTCATGAAGTAAAGGGTTAAGCCTTGCAAACCAGTACAGCAGGGAGACTTGGTGAAGTAAATTATATACTGAGTAAATATGGTACACTTTTAATGCAGTTCAAATAGTTTTGTTTCAAGCCCTGTATTTCATCCCACTTGCTGTGTCATACACATCATATCGACGCACCTGCTTGTCAGTTTTATTTGCTTTTTACTCTGTAAAACCTCTTTACAACGAATACTCACAACAGTACCCTCATTATCCTAAGTATTCAGACAGACAGAAACAAATAGTGCAGACCCAGTACTAATAGCTCCTGAACGAGCCTTTTGATATGGGTCTACACTATTTGCAACCATGGTAAATCTTATTTAACCCATTCCCTCATAGGCTTATTATTTTTCAGATACCTCTTTGAATAAATCTAGAGAAAAGGAAATTTTTAGAATGTTGTAGTTTGAAACCATTGTGATAAATAGAGCATTAAATGTTGCTCCTAAAATAGGAGCAAATGCTCTATTTATCACAATGGTTTCACAAAGCGACTTTTTCAGAGTCGTCAAAAGTCAATCAATATGAAGGAATGGGTTATGCTTTACAAACAGGTAGAGATGGGAGAGTTAGTGTCTGAATACTGCAGAGAGGTGGTTGCTTTAGAGCAGGATGAAAGTTCTGCATTTTAACGTTGTGACCATCAGATCATATAGAACTCCATGCATATTTATCAAGTGGTTGCTTAGTAGAAGTTTTACTTTACAAAGAACACTTGTCTTAGATCATGAAGGCTCCATGGGCCTTACATGTTATCAGGTTTAACCCATTCCATCATACTGATGCCTTTCAGTGCATCTGTAAATATCTCCTTTTTGAAACCATAATGTGATAAACAGACCATTTGCTCCAGTCAAACAAATGCTATTTTTACTCATAATGGTGTCTAAACTACACAACCTTTTTCAGTAGAATTTATTTAAAGAGGTTGGTTCTTGAAATATCATATGAGGGAATGGATTAATTCAGTATATAGCATACGAGGGAATGGGTTAATTTCAATATATAGCATATGATGGAATGTGTTAATTCAGTATAAAGCATATGAGGGAATGGGTTAATTCAGTATATAGCATATGAGGGAATGGGTTAATTCAGTATATATAGCATATGAGGGAATGGGTTAATTCAGTATATATAGCATAATTATAATGAGGGAATGGGTTAATTCAGTATAAAGCATATGAGGGTAGGGGTTAATTCAGTATATAGCATATGAGGATTATGGGTCAATTCAGTATATATAGCATATGAGGGAATGGGTAAATTCAGTTTATAGCATATGAGGGAATGGGTTTATTCAGTATATAGCATATGAGGGAAAGGGTTAATTCAGTGTATAGCATATGAGGGTAGGGGTTAATTCAGTATATAAATTAAACTTACTCAGTTTGTACATAACCTAGTTCATCTGAAAATACCATATACAGTAGAACCCCTCTAATGCGACCAGTTAATGATCAAACATGGCTGTCTTCATAAGCAGGTGGTTGATTAATGCAGGATGAAAGTTATGCAGAAAGCTCCTATAGCCATTAAGCTATCACCTGCATTTGCCACTGTGAATTATGCCCCTTTTTGGTGTTCACATTAGAGAAGTTTTACTGTACATGTATATGTTGAAAATTACCAAAATATTGCAATAACTTGTCTACAATGACTTAACCATTATCATGCTAAGAACATTATGTCTGCCAAATCTCTGACCTCATTCATACAAGCATTAATTTTGAGAAACTATTGATCAAGTGTCAAATAGCTTGGATCTTCATGAGACGCCGAGTTACTCATCTGGATTGAAGCTCAGAGGTCCAGATAATTTAAGATGCGTAAATTAAAACATTTTCAAGAATAACTTCTTTATTTCTCCTTCAAACCCTATGTTATGACCACTCTTTAAAATCATCTCGAAGAGACGATTCTAAAAAGTTGTCACAACATAGGGTTTGATGGAGAAATGCGGATTTTAGTGCTTGAGTATGCACATTTATCTGTTGCTCTGAAGCTGTTGCATTAATACAAGTCAGGTCCTGCTTAGCATGATAAAGGCTTATTATTATAATTTCTTAAAAGTTTAACCCTTTCCCTCATAGGCTATTTTTAGACCCGACTTTCTTGAATAAATCCACTGAAAAGGAGCATTTACTAGAGAAAAGGAAATCTTTCGAATTGTGTAGTTTTGAAACCATTGTGATAAATGGTGACTATTTATCACAGTGGTTTCAAGAAGTGACTTTTACAGAGGCATAGAAAGACATATTTATGGAGGAAGGGGTTAAGGAGAAAATCGTCCATCTGAAGAATTTTGTAAAGATAAAAAGCTTCTGGAATGATTCTTATTTTGAGGAAACTTTTGACAGGATTTAAGAAATATTAAGATATTTTAAATAATTTTTATGTAAGATGCTACTGAAATATGGCTTCCAGTTATGGGCAGTAATTTCTTTTTTGAGGCTAATAGTTACAAATGCTAATAATGTTTGCAATGTTTATTTATAAACACATTCAAGCATGTTGCATGTGCACTTGAAAATCTACAATTAAAAGTATTAACCCTTTATCTGGTAGAGACACCTTTTGATGCCATCATGTAAATGGAATTATTATTTCAGATCAGACAGCTAGTCTGTAGGAGCTGTCTGATTGCAATATGCCCTGTTTGCTTTTTGAATTCTATAGATCTGATTTGACAGTTTCTGCCAAGGCAAAAACATCCTGTGTTCATGTACAGTAAAACCTCTCTATAATGGCCACTAAATAACATCAAGTATTTTGTGTTAAAGGCAGGTGGCTGCTTAAAGCAAGGTGAAAGTAAAACAGAATGCTCCTATAGGAGCGTTCTGTTTTACTTTCACCTTGCTATAAGCAGCCATCTGCCCTAAATACCAATTAACACAATTTAGTGGTCGTTACAGAGAGGTTTTACTGTAGTAAGATTTTCATGGTATCATTGTTTTCTGACATGTCAATATTGATCAGACAAAGGAGTAACCCCATTTGCTCATATTGACGTCTCTGTTAAAGTTTTTGAATCCATGTCTTAAACGGAGCATTTGTTCCATAGGAATGCTCTATTTATCACAGTAGTTTCAAAACTACACAGTTCTAAACTTTACCCTTTTTCTAGTAAATGCTCCTTTTCAGTAGATTCAAAGAGGTTGTGTTTAAAAATAGTCTATGAGGGAATTTGGGTTAACCTGTTCCCAGTTGAATATTCATAATAAGTGTTCTCAATAAGAATTGGTTGAACAGGCCAGATTCAAAAAGTAACAGGCCTTTCAGGGGGTCCAGCAATTTTTCAACTTTCTATTCTTTATTTCTTGACAAATTTGAACCAGCCAAAATCTGGTTTGAAGCGGTTATTTTTGGTGGCCCGCCAGTCCTTAGTGAGAACACTGAATTATAATGATATCATGAATATTTAGTTGCTGAAATTTTATAATGACATAATGTACATAGGATGTTTTGGTATTGACAGAAACTGACTGGAGTCAGATCTATTATAATTTCATAAGCAAAAAGAACAGACCCTATCCTGCAGTAAGGAGCCATCTGATCTGTACAAGAATAGTTCATGTGACAATTTAACAAGTTGTCTTAATAGTATAGGTTGATTGCTAAAGAAGCGTGATCATTTATATAAATGTTTTTCTATCTTTGCATGCCAGCTGTTGGTACGTAAAAACATTAAAAACAGTATATATCCAGATTAAGTTATCATCTTGTAATGTCAAAGCTACATATTATTTCAGATACAAAGGGCCTTATATTTAGTCCCCTACTGGCAACGCCGAAGGGGACTATAGATTTGCACTCCGTCCATCCATCAGTCTGTCAATCAGTCAGTCAGTCTCACTTTGGTTTTCTGGATTTTTTGTTACAGATCAAATTTTGTTATGCTAGATCTATATGATGATTAGTCACTGAATTATAGCCGTTGGTCTTAGAAAAGTTCAGGAAAGTTTAGGTTTTCCGGACAAGAAAGTTTACGTTTTCCGGACTCTTTTTTCAAAACCCTTGCAAATACTAAAATGATATTTGATTAAGTATTTTTATTATAATGAGCTACAGATCAAGTTTGAATTTTGTTACGCTAATGTAACATTGATTTGTCACAGAATTTCAACAGTTTGACTGAGAATTCAGATGGTAGGGGTATTGCTTTCAATGTTCCCATTCCTTGTTTCTCTGCTAAGATTGCAGTTTGCACTACCCATTAGAATCATCGTTTTAGATGAGTAGTTCTAAATGAGTAGTCACAACTTTGATTTTGGTGGGGAAACAATGAAGATTTTGTTGTGTTTCAGTTTTGTTCCTTCTTGTTTGGAGTCCTGATTATCATGGTCATAATTAGGATCTGCTTTGAGCTTACTTTTCTGAACCCTTGCAACGCTGAATTGTCAGAATGGAATAGTCCATCATTGCTTATTGATCGAGTCCATAAAGTATGAAAGGGTGAAATTTGGGAGCAGATTTTGAATGACACACAGTGCAGACCCTGATCAGAGGGCTCCTCTAGGAGCCTCCTGGTCTGGGTCTACCCTGTATGCAAATGCCAGTACACTGGTATGTCACATTAACCCATTCCCCCATAGGCTATTTTTAGACCCTAGCCTCTTTGAATAAATCTACCGAAAAGGAGCATTAACTAGAGAAAAGGATTTTTTTTTAGAATTTTGTAGTTCTGAAACCATTGTGATAAATAGAGCATTTTGCTCCTTTAAAGGAGCAAATGCTCTATTTATCAAAATGGTTTCAAAGTGACTTTTACAGAGGCATATTCATGGAGGAAAGGGTTAAATCAGTTAATCATGCTGAAAACTTATTTGAGAAAAGTTGATTTAAAGGACATAAAACAACAGTGGCAGATTCTTTGTTTTACTCATGTAATTAACTGTCATACAAACTACAGTGAAGCTACAATTAAATGTTGTACGTATCATGTTGTATCTTGTCTTACACACATGTAAACTTGCGTAAGACAAACATTTTATGAAATCATGTCTTGTTTTACACATGTATAAACATGTGCAACACAATTGTTTTTATGATGTACAGTAAAACCTCTCTATAACGTCGACTTAATTGGTATTTTGGGCAGGTGGGTGCTAAAAGCAAGGTGAAAGTAAAACAACGCTCCTATAGGAGCGCTCTGTTTTACTTTCACCTTGCTTTAAGCATCCACATCTCTTTAACACAAAATACTTGATGTGATTAAGTGGCCGTTAAAGAGAGGTTTTACTGTCTGATTGTCTAAGCCTGGGAACAAGAATTTTAAGTGATGTGATAAAACATTGTTTCATGGCAGATAAAATTAGTGTTGTACTTCTTATCTGTCTGTGATTAAAGTTTGACATTGTCACACATTTCTTGACTGCTTGTCTACCCTTAATCCTTTCCTTAATATAATCACCTTTTCGCACATTTGCAAATAGAGTAGACCCTGATCAGACGGCTCCTATAGGAGCCCTCTGATCAGGGTCTGCTCTGTTTGCTGATGGAATTTGATAGATCTGATTCTTTACTTTTAAAAATGGCTACATTATGTTCAAACTTCCATATTTCATTATAACTATTTTCTCCATGAATATTCAGTAGGTATTGAAATTTCAAATAAATATGTAACAGGGAAAGGGTTAACTTCAAAGAAATTGAACAAGCCAACTTGGTAAGTCAAGCTATATTGGTTCAATAATGACTGATGATTAATTTTGTCTTCGAAACAGCATCTTCAGAACAATGTCTTGGGAACTGCGCCCTAATTACCCTACTTAGAGTAATTAGAGCAAGTGTTAGGCATGATTAATCATCAGTTATTACATTGTTCCAATATACAGTAAAACCTGCCTCAAACGACCTTATATTAATTGGATAAAACAAGCTCCTATACAATTTCTGCATGGGGCAAAGTACCATGTATTCATTATAAAAATTAAATTTTCGTAATATTAATGATGGCCTGTATAATTTGGGGGGGGGGGGGGGGGGGGGGGGGGGGGGGGCGATACAAATAACTCTGCCCTCACCTTTAGCATTAAATTAGTTTCAAGTCGCACAGATTCCGATGCTGAAGTTATTTTTTGACCCAAATGTGGCAAATATAATGAGCAGAGTACATGTACATCTTCCCTCATATTGACGACTTTTGATGACTCTGTAAAAGTTACTTTGTGAAACCATTGTGATAAATATTCTATTTATCACATTGGTTTCAAACTACAAAATTCTAAAATTTTCCTTTTCTCGAGTTAATGCTCCTTTTCGGTAGATTTATTCAAAGAGGTTGTATCTAAAAATAGCCTATGAGGTAATGGGTTAAGCAAATTAATATTCATACATATAATATTTCTATCGGGAATATTCATGGAGTAGAGGCTTAAATGAAACCAATGGTGTAGGAAATAGTGCAGACCCTGATCAAACTGCTCCATCTCCTTCAGGAGCAATGTAATCTGGTTCGTCAGTAATTGTCTATTTAGAGTAACACATTCTGCTTACAAAAAAGTTTGGCTTGGAATAATAATATGGAAATGTCCTGTCTGTCTATCTGTCTGTCTGTCTGTCTGTCTGTCCTTCCATCTTTATACACAATATAATTATTGTCCTATTTGTATTAAAATATATTGTTCCATATGCTGTTTAAAGTCATTTTTCATTGGATCGTTTTTCAAACCTTATTTATGGTCTTGCCATACTTTTCTTGCTGAATTAAGTTCTTCGTATCATTTGATGCATGATATTTAAAAAAAATGTTGTTTTGTAAGCTGCACAAGGGTATTTTATAACACACATTTGAATTTTATAAATGTACTATTTCTTGTGAAGTATATATATATATATATACATGTATTTTCTTATTCTGTGACTTGGTGTTTTTAGCTCACCTGAGCGACGAAGGCTCAGGATGAGCTATTGTGACCGCAATCCGTCCGTCCGTCCGTTGACCCTAATAGTCAGTCAGTATGGCTAGACATGTATGTGAGTAAAACAACTCTAAGCTGGAATTTTAGTAGAGAAGAATTTAGATACTTTTAGGTAGGTGGCTGCTCAATGCAGGATGAAAGTGATGCAGAAAGCTCCTTTGGGAGCTTTCTGCACGACTTTCACACTGCATTAAGCTGCCACCTGTCTTAAAGACCTACATAAATACTAATTTGAACAGAGGATCTCTTTGATCTGGGTCTTCCTTGTTTGCAAATGTCAATACATTTATTTACATATTCAGAGAGTTCGAAAATACAAATGCTAAATAGGTCTTTAATGGACTGCTTGATTCAATTCCGATTTGACATACAATTAACCCTTTCAGTGCTGATTTTTTTAGCTAGTGGAATAGCCCATCAGTGTTTAACCCTTTACCTGTTGAGTATTCATGTTAGGAATAATGACATTATGAATATATATTATCTGGAATTTTAGCTCGTCTGTTTCGAAGAATTGTCGGGCTATTGTGATCACTGGGTCGTAGTAATGTAGGCGTTGACGTTGTCGGAGGGGTGCATATACTTTGATGTAGCTGATTACTGGTATAAGAGGTATCAACATGAAACTTCATAGTTGGGTAGATTTCACTGAGGAGAAGGCCCCTTAAATAAGAACTATAACTCTTGATTTCAAAAGTTTGAAGTTATGGCCCTTTTTTTTCAGTGGACCATTACCAAATCAGACGAGCGTTGGCGCTGCACGCGGCTCTTGTTATAATATAAAATTTCCAAGGGACCTTTTTGCTTTGACAATTTCTTTTTAAAATCAGATCTACATCATGCCATAAGCAAACAGAGCAGACCCTGATCATGATCTGAAGGCTCCTATAGGAGCCGTCTGATCTGGATCTACTCTGTTTGCAAACGCGTGAAACGATGTTTATATGAAGGAAAGGGTTAACCCTTCGCTTGCTATTCGCGTCAATATAACTACCTGTAAATAGTGAAGACCCAGATGAGACAGCTCCTGCAGGAGCTGTCTCATCAGGGTCTGCGCTATTTACAAGTTGATTGTGCAACCAGTGCACTTCACAGCAGTGATTGCACAGCAAAATACTTGAACACAGTGAAGATATCTGTAATTATACCACAGGGCATGGGTAAAGAAGTAGAAATATGTTTTAAAATTCAGCAAGTGAAGGGTTAAATATAGAGTGCAGTATGAAGGGCTTAATCATTCTACAGGATATTGAATGACAAACAGTGCAGACCATGATCAGAAAGCTCCTGTAGAAACCCTCTGATCCAGGTCTACACTGTTTGCAAATGACAGTGTGTTTGTGTGGGTGTGGGCGGGTGGGTGTGGGTGGGTGTGGGTGGATGGGTGGGTCAATATATATCCATTTCACAGACGTACACTACTGCATGATCAGTAAAAAAAATGACAGTAATTCATTAAAAAAAATTTACAAATTAGATAATTATTTCTACGGATGCATAATTATCTGACATTGTGACTTTAGGTGAATGCCCAAGAGAGAAATTAACCTCGTCAGGCATTATATTATCATACGACAATTTTGTCATTATTGGTCCCAAGGTTAATCTTTGACCTGATACAGATTCCCTTTAAAGCATTTGCAAACAGAGTAGACCCAGATCAGATGACTCCTGTAGAAGTCATCTGATCAGGGTCTACTCTGTTTGCTTATGGAATATTTATATAGATAGCTATGTTTCTACAATTTCTGCCATGGGAAAACAATTCCCTTGTTCATGATGCTATTATAAATATTCAGTTAATTAATAAGCATACAGTCATTGTTTCTTGCATTAATATTCATGAAGTATTAGGCTTTTAGGATGAAAGTCAGAATGCAAGATTCGGCCTTCATTTTGTGAAAAATAAAATGAGCAAAAAGAACAACATTCAGAGTCAATTAAATGAGTGGAATATTTATTGATCATTATTATGGAAAAATGCAGTGACATGCAGTGATATTGTTAAAATGCTCAATTAAATTCATTATATGTGACTAATTTAGTATTTTAATGGACAGCGACATTTAAATGAAGTAAATGAATTACTGATAATTCAAATTATTTTTAATTTTTAGAATAGAAATAGAAAACAAAGGAACTCTATCTCCGGGAAACCATTGTGATAAATAGAGCATTTGCTCCTACAGGAGCGAATGCTCTATTTATCACAATGGTTTCAAAAGGTCGCTATAGAGTAGCATTTGCAAAAAAAGCTTGGATCCAGATGATATTTTTAGTCAGAGCTACAGATAAAGGTGCGTAACCAAAGACTAAAATCATCATTTCTCCACCAAACCCTGTACTTTGACCACTCTTTAGAATCATTTCAAAGAGACGATTCTAAAGAGTGGTCACAGTATAGGGTTTGATGGGGAAATAAAGAAGCTATACTTGAAATTGTTTAGATTTACGCATCTTATCTGGACCTCTGTTTTAGTAACTCGATATCTCATCAGAATCCAAGTAGTTTGACACTTAACCCTTTCCATCATACAAACGATATTTTCATGCCTTTGCAATCAGAGTAGACCCAGATTAGACTGCTCCTTAATTAAAAGGAGTCATTTGATCTGGGTCTGCTCTGTTTGCTTATGCAATTATGATATATATATCTGACATTTTCTGCCAATACATGTACCAAAAATATTATGTATACATGTGCCTGTACATGTATTGTAAATATATACCCAAATACCAAAATTGTCATTTCTCCACCAAACCCTATACTGTGACCACTCTTTAGAATCATCTCAAAGAGACGATTCTAAAGAGTGGTCACAGTATAGGGTTTGGTGGAGAAATAAAGGGCTGTGTCTATTCTGTTTGCAGAGAAATAAGAGATTTTGATCAGTATGCATACTACATGTATCTACGGCCCTATGACTTACAGTGCCATAGAATAGTCATATTTTATCTGCTTGCCAATAACTATAATATTACAAATGGATGGCAAATTTACAATGAAGCTACTTGAAGACATAGTAAACTGAGTTGGACATTCTTTAACCCTTTACTCAATGAATATTTATGTAACAAATATTGATATATATATATATATATGGCTATTAATTACATTATATTTTGATAATGGAGCACAGAAATGTTTGGCCATGACTGAAACTGTAGAATTATATCCATATTATATCATAAGCAAACAGAGCAGGCCCTGATCAGATGGCTCCTACAGTCCGAGCCATCTGATCTGGGTCTTTTCCTGGTAATTGTTTGCAAAAGTATAGTTTTTTTAAGACTGTGTTCATGGAGTAAAGGGTTAATAAGATTGATTGATTGATTTTTCTTGTCAACTCGAAATTTAGATGTCACTAATGAGGGTTGTTATTGTTAATGATTATTTTCCTGCAATGCATCTTTGGAGACTGGTAAGTTGACAAAAAGAGCCCAATATTTTATATACAGGGGTCAGTATTGTATACACAGGTCAGTATTGTATACACAGGTCAGTATTGTATATATACACAATCATATTTTAAAAAGGTCAGTAATGCTACAGATGGCAGTTCATATAATTTACTTTTTGGATACCCAATTTCTCCTCTCCATTTAAGTATGTACAGCTGAATATGTCAATTTGACACTATTTTGATAACTTTGAATTGAACTGACATACTAGCAAATTGTGAAGAATGATAAAAAAATATTAAGGAGCCATTTGATCTTGGTCTGTGTTACAGTTGCACCCCTCTAAATCTGCATTCTAGACAAGTATAATTTAGATACTGTAAGGTTGGTGCCTGCTTTAAGCTGCCACCTGTCTATGAGACTGATATTTATGCTAAATTGAACATCTGGTTTAAAGGGGCTTTCCTGTATTATTTCTGTTCAAATACTTATGATAATTAGATACATGTATGCAGTTTCTTCCCTGGGTACCAATGATTTAGTTATTCTCTGAAGACATGATTTTACCATCAATTACCTTGGGAAGAAACCATAATGAATTTATTAAACTGTAAAATTTAGTCTCTCTAATTAGTTTAATTTTATATTTTATTTGCTTGTCTCTTTTTCGAGAGAAAAAAGTGAAGATAGTTCTATATCCTTGATATATCTTTTGGCTTTGTCGTGTGTCAAGGACATTTTGTCACAGTCTCAACATATTAAGTGCAGCTGTCCCTAGACAGTAGTTCACCTTTTACAACACTCAGCAAGACAAGGGGTCATAATTGCAGTATATGCCAATTTATTATAATATGAGTTATGGCTATTTAAAATATTGATTTCTCTGTTAATGGATGAGCTTTGGCATCCATATGTGAATTGTTCTTTACATTCCCTCTCAATATAGTAACCTTATGCTTTAGTATTAGGCAAAACCTCAATGAGTCATGCAGAACCTCATGCAGAGGTCGGGATGAGATGGGTAAATTAAACATTTTCAAGAAGAACTTCTTTGTCTCCACCAAACCCCATCCTGTGACCACTCTTTGAGACGATTTTAAAGAGAGGTCACAGTATAAGGTTTGTTGGAGAAATGACAAGTTTAGTACCTGAGTTATAATGCATGTTTATCTGTTGCTCTTCATTTATCACACCTTTTCAAACAGAGTAGACCCTTATCAGGCAGCTTCTGTTGGAACTGTCTGATCAGGGCCTACTCTGTTTGCTTACGACATTATATAAATATGAATCTACAGTTTTTGTCAAAGCAAAAAATTGCTAAAAGAAAAGTTTACTTTGCAAAACATCAGCTGATAAATATCTATGATCTCATTATTTTTTGCATGAACAGGGAAAGGGTTAGACATCATCATAACATCATGTGATGATAATATGATGTTATTTTTTCACTCAGAGGAAGACTCAGGATAATCTTGATTAATGTCAGTTGTAAAATCTTTTTTTATGAACTGCATATATTTATGAGCGACATGGATACATTTATGTCCTTTACAAACAGTGTAGACCAAGATGAGAGGGCTCCTAGAGGAGCCCTGTAATCAGTGTCTTCACTGTTTGTCATGTTACACTTTTCTTTTGAAAAATCCCTAAATATTGACCATAAGATTGACCTTTTGAATTTTGGAATAGTTCATTAAGTTAACCCATTACCTCATGGGCTATTTTTAGATACAACCTCTTTGAATAAATCTACCGAAAAGGAGCATTAATTACAGAAAAGGAAAATTTAAAAATTTTGTAGTTTGAAACCATTGTGATAAATAGAGCATTTGCTCCTATAATATGAGCAAATGCTCTATTTATCAGAATGGTTTCACAAAGTGACTTTTACAGTGTCGTCAAAAGTCGTCAATATGAGGGAATGGGTTATACCCCGGGGGCCAGAAAGGGTTACCGTGCACCCCCCTTCTGACTTTTTTTCATGGGTACCAGGGTGTTTGGTAGGGTCTGCTGAATGGAAATCAAAATTGTACCCATGAAAAACCTCATTCCTGCTATGGGTTTTTCTACCGTTTCCATGGCAACCGGAGGTCTGGACAACGACGGTGGGTAAAGGTTATAATGTAGTATATCTATGCTATTAGGGGTACTAAGAGTTTGAAACTGGTGTCAAACTAAAGGTAAGACATTGGTCTTTAATTAAAAATATGTTTTTGTTAATTAACTCATTTGCATAATCATGCATATTAATGAGAAACCCGAAAAATGAAGGAAAAAAGACTAGAATATGGTGAAAACTAGATCTGAAATCACCTGTGATGGTCCAAATACACCCAAATATGTTTTTGTACATGAAACATCCCCAATGTTAGTATTATTTAAAACAAAATCGTGTCTTTATGGCTTATTTGCATTTTCATTGCATTTTTGAGTATCCATAGCAGAGGTACGTCCGGGTAGCGTAAGCACATAGAGAAGAAAGCATTATATCTCAAGGCCTTCGGGAGATAATAGCTAACAGTATCAACTTGTTACCAAACATAAAATAAATACACTAGTATTTGATTTAAAATGTATTGTAGTTAATAAGTTCATTAGCATATTCATGAATATTAATGAGAACACCGGAAATGAAGAAAAAATGACTAGAAGATGGCGAAAACTAGATCTGAAATCACTTGTGTTGCTCCAAATGCACCCAAATATGTTCATATACGTAAAACACCATCAAGGAGAGTATTATATAATACAAAATCGTGTGACTTTGGGGCTTATTCACACTTTTATTGCGTTTTTGAGTATCCATAGCAGAGGTACGTCTGGACAGCGTCAGCGCATATAGGAGATAGCATTATATCTCAAGGCATTCGAGAGCTGGCAGCTAACAGTATCAACTTGTTACCAAACATATAATAAATACACTGGTCTTTGATTTAGAATGTATCGTTGTTAATAAGTTCATTAGCATATTCATGAATATTAATGAGAACCCCCCTTTACAATTAGAGAAAAAGACAGGGAAATGGTGAAAACTAGATCATAAATCACCTGTAATGCTCCAAATGCATAGAGATATAAAACCACCTCATTGAGCGTAATCTAGCAGATACTATCACAGGGCCTTGGGAGCTAACATTATCAACATGTTACCAAATATAATTAAAAGAAATACAATGGTCTTTGATTTAGAATATCATGTTGTTAATCAGTTCATTAGCATACTCATGAATATTAATGCTTAAATCAAACAGAAAGAAGGGACATTATTTAAAAACGGTAGAGCGAATTTTAAACCATCCAGTTTGCTCAAAGTATACCGAAATAATTCAACCGCTTTCAAATTAATTATGATTTAATTATGGTATTATATCAAACGATGGTGATATCCGTTATTTTCTTTATACGGGTATGAATGTACACATTTTTGGTATGAAAACAAATGAACAGTTAAGGTACAAATAGCGTTTCAATTTCCAAGTGTGACATGAAACTTTAAAAACTGCTTACTTTCATATTCATAAAAATGAGTAGGGTATCACAAACACGTGAAATGATTTACCTAGTGTCTGATTTTCAAGCAAAGATTAAGATAATGACTCAATAACTTAAACTTATTAAGTAAACTAAACGGAATATTTGTAGACTGATGTCTCCGCTCATTTGAATAGTTGTATATATACGAGTATTTTCGTTGTTGTTATCCGTATCAGTACACCACAGCAATGATTATGATATTTAAAAATCTTTTTTTTTAAAAGTATCATGTTTTTAGGAGACGCCATTGTAATGACGTGTAAATTACCAGTATTGATGAGGACATCTAAAAGTAATATAACATGATTTGTAAAGTAGAATTGAAACAAGGCTTTTAAATGGTGTATTTCGTAACATACAAGTGGCATTATACTTATCGAGGTTAATGCTTTTGACACATACATGTATTTACAAACAAAAGCATACATGTATTTACAAACCATTATATCATTGTTGTTTTCAGCACATGTACAAAACGTTATAAGTGCATGCTGTAGGTGCATAGCTAGATTTTTAGAAACAATACATTTCACATTACTAAAATAGGATACATGGCAAAAATGCATGAAACATTATCATGTCAAATTCAATAAATACTAATGATAACGCAAGAAACGGAAAACACATCCCTCATTTCGATTCCGCTCCTCAATGTTAAAAATGTTTCTACGGGTTTAAGCGGCAGACCTTTCTGTGTGATATATTCAACTATCATCACATCTGTATTAATCGTAATGCACGTTTAGACCGAATAATAATCTTGAAAGAGCTCCATCCACTTCTTCATATTCTTCAGCTGCTTCAAGAACCTTCTCCAGAATGCTTCGACAACTCATCCTCAATCCATTATGGAACCAGAAAAAGTAGTAGGGCATCGCACCCGATTTTCTCTGTACCCTCTCACTTCTTTCTGGTGTATCAAATTAGCCTAAGGTTGTAATGGGCATTAATCAACGCAACCAAATTTCTACAAGGTGGCAATGATCGATGTCAATCTCGCGCTCTATATCGTTTGTATTGTGTTTCCAAGACTCTATTCAAAATGAAGATAATTTTCTCAGGGCAGATGTAAGAGATAAAGTCGCTAAAGAAGCTTTTATAAACAACAGGCTGGAAACCCTCGCATGGTTTCTCGAGTTGTTAAAGACTGATTTGAAGACAATGGCAGCTTCGATGTTAGTATACTGGCAGCGCGGACATAGTTGAGTGCATTTACTAAATCAGTCATAAGGGTCATATGTGGATATCGATCTTGGGGATATTCATTATTGGTAATGCTGATGGCTGCAAGTTTAGTCAAATACTATACGCCAAAGGAGTTGAATACCTAATAGAAGAGGTAGACATGACAAATGCACCAACACAAGATGAGAAACACATTGTAAAAGAAGTCAGGAATGCTTTATTTCATTCAATGCGAGACACTCCAGGCATCTTCAAACAAATATCTGAAAGACTTTTCAACATGACACCTGAAAGTATTAATGTAAGATAATTATCAGGAAAACTAAAAACATATGGAGAGAATGAGGGAATGGGGATTCAGAAAACTGCTAGTGTAAGGGGAGGATACAAAGAAACATGCTGACTGGAAGGCTTTTTGATGAATGATGACACCATGAGGCAAAGTACCTAGTTATAGTCTATGTTCTGTCCGAAAGACCGCTCAGTCGACTGTACATGTACTCCCCTGGTCATTGAGTCATTCACCTACAATATTGAGCACTGCTAACATATGGCGCAATCATGCAGCCGCAGTACCGGCTAGTGACCCTCACATGTACCCACTTTAATCCCTGGGTGGAGAGGAGGTGCGGGTGGGAGACACTGAAAAGTGTCTCTGAAATTTTCGGGAGGGACCGGGATTTGAACCCGGATCTCCCGACCGGTAGTCAAGTGCGTTACCACTATACCACCACACCACACGAGTAATTTGTAAAGCATAAAGTCAAACTGTTTTGAAGTCAGCACACTAAGAAACTAATATCAGGTTTTAGCCAGAGAACAAGACTGCACGACTGTTCAAGCAAGAACGCTAGCCAGCAACATGTTCATACTGTTTGAGTACTATGACAGTTTCGAGTGTGAGGATGCTCTGTTGGGCATTCATGCTTACTGTGAGTCTACACGTACATTTAAGGAAAAAGAGTATGTATCACCAAATAACAACTCCTGGAAAGAGACCGAGATTCGTAACTTCACTAGTAAGTCTTGTAAACTTGGGATGTTTAAGTTGGTCTAATTGGTGAATAAGAATCGTTCACATCCACAATGTATGCTGAATTGAAACTGTTGCTAATGAAACGCGCGAAGATAAGCCAATTAATGATTTGCATAACGTTGACATGGGATCTTTGCCACCACGTAGATTTGCTTAGTCCGACACATTTAACGGGTCGTCAATCAGGTGCGAATTTTGACGAGCTCACATATAGCCTATCCAGTAATACCCCCAGCCTCAGAAGCACATGACTGGAGCCATGTCAATGTGATTCTTGGACAATTCCATTATGAGTCTGCGGTAACTTGCCCTCACAACTTCACAAGTCATGGTTGACATTCTGTAATTTGAGGCACATAGAGAAGATGAAAAATGGGGATCTTTAAAGACACTGGTTATCATTTGGACTAAACTTGCATTTTAATGCATACATATATGGTGATGAATGAGTGTATCACACAGAAATGTCTTTTTCTGTGAACCGGTTGAGACATTCTTTACAGTCATGTTTGTACATATACTAAGGCCACAATGATATCATGATTTGTAAATATGCCGAATAATACATGCTTCGATTAGTTCAAAGTTAATTGTTTGTCACCAGTTAAACACCACTAAGCCATGATTTCTATTTGTTACTGTCTATTCTAATTCCACTTTACAGACCTCGTTTCATTGCATTTTCTGCTAGAAGATTGTAGTGTACAAGTCATATCTCTATGCATTTGGAGCATTACAGGTGATTTATGATCTAATTTTCACCATTTCCCTGTCTTTTTTCTCTAATTGTAAGGGGGGGAGGTCTCATTAATATTCATGAATATGCTAATGAACTTATTAACAACGATACATTCTAAATCAAAGACCAGTGTATTTATTATATGTTTGGTAACAAGTTGATACTGTTAGCTGCCAGCTCTTGAATGCCTTGAGATATAATGCTATCTCCTATATGCGCTGACGCTGTCCAGACGTACCTCTGCTATGGATACTCAAAAACGCAATAAAAGTGTGAATAAGCCAAAGTGACACGATTTTGTATTATATAATACTCTCCTTGATGATGTTTTATGTATATGAACATATTTGGGTGCATTTGGAGCAACACAAGTGATTTCAGATCTAGTTTTCGCCATCTTCTAGTCATTTTCTCTTCATTTCCGGTGTTCTCATTAATATTCATGAATATGCTAATGAACTTATTAACTACAATACATTTTAAATCAAATACTAGTGTATTTATTTTATGTTTGGTAACAAGTTGATACTGTTAGCTATTATCTCCCGAAGGCCTTGAGATATAATGCTATCTTCTCTATATGCTTACGCTACCCGGACGTACCTCTGCTATGGATACTCAAAAATGCAATAAAAATGCAAATAAGCCATAAAGACATGATTTTGTTTTAAATAATACTAACATTGGGGATGTTTTATGTACAAAAACATATTTGGGTGTATTTGCACCATCACAGGTGACTTCAGATCTAGTTTTCACCATATTCTAGTCTTTTTTCCTTCATTTTTCGGGTTTCTCATTAATATGCATGATTATGCAAATGAGTTAATTAACAAAAACGTATTCTTAATTAAAGACCAATGTCTTACCTTTAGTTTGACACCAGTTTCAAACTCTTAGTACCCCTAATAGCATAGATATACTACATTATAACCTTTACCCACCGTCGTTGTCCAGACCTCCGGTTGCCATGGAAACGGTAGAAAAACCCATAGCAGGAATGAGTTTTTTCATGGGTACAATTTTGATTTCCATTCAGCAGACCCTACCAAACACCATGGTACCCATGAAAAAAAGTCAGACGGGGGGGGGGGGGGGGGGTGTGCACGGTAACCCTTTCTGGCCCCCGGGGTATTAAGGGTTAAATGTCCTAAGCAACAGACAGCTACCAGCCAAAGTATTACTGTTATGTGCTGCATTAACAGGGCAGTGAAGGAGGTTTAATGCTGTATTGATCATTGACCAATCAGATCTGGGGATTTTATTTTTCAGTATAAGAACTTTGCAGGTTTGGTAAATCAGATTAATTCTAGCTTTACTATATTTTGCAGGTTTGGTTACTGAACATTTTGCAAGTTTTGATTTCCGGTGATTAATTTTTAGTTTTGCAATATTTTTTAGGCTTTGTCAGCCCGGGGGGTGTCGGGGAGGAGGATCTCAGCCCCACCCAGCAACGACTGATTGGCAACAGGCAGCTTATTACAGACATGAGTAAGGATCTTTACTATTGGGCAAATGTATTTCACAACTTTTTGTCCAATTAATTTTTAGAATTTATGGTGCCGGAATAACACTTTATATGATGAATATTGATTTGTGTAAGAAATTTTTATGTTCGCATAATGAACAAGGGAATGTAAATTTACCATGGCAAGAAAACTGAAGAGGGACCCTATTAATACTTTACTCAATAAATATGCCTTTCTACGCTTTCGCAAACAGACCAGACCCAGATCAGACGGCTCCTATAAGAGCCTTCTGATCAGGATCTACTCTGTTTGATTTTGGAATAATATAAGTATGATTCTACATTTTCTGCCACAGACAAAATTTCCTGTGTTCTTGCGCCATATTAAAAATTAATCTAATTAATATTCATGATAACAATGTTTCTTACATGAATATTCATGGAGTAAATGGTTATTTTATAAACACACGGAGCAGACCATGATAAGACAACTCTTACAGGAGCTGTCTGATCTTGATCTAAAGATGTGTCTATCAGTTAACCCATTCCCTCATATTAATGGCACTGTAAAAGTCAGTTGTTTTACCATCGTGATAAATAGAGCATTTGCAAAATTCTAGAATTTTCCTTTTTATTTCTAGAAGAAGCTCCTTCTCAGTGAATTTATTCATAGAGGTTGGGTCTGAAAATTGCCCATGAGGTAATGGTTTAAAGGGATAATCTGTGAGTTTCTTTACAAATATGCAATAAGAGAAACAGTACTAGTACAAATCCAGATAAGACTCTTGGTCATCTGGTACAGACCCATTCTCTCATAGGCTATTGTTAGACCCAACCTCTTTGAATAAATCTACCAAAAAGGAGCATTAACTTATGGAAAGGAAATTTTCAGAATTGTGTAGTGTTGAAACCATTGTGATAAATAGAGCATTTGCTCCTATGGAGCAAATGCTCTGTTGATCACAATGGTTTCAGAAAATGACTTTTACAGAGGCGTAGAAAGGCATATTTATGGAGGAAAGGGTTAAAGTGATCTGGTGCAGAGCAATAGTCTCATGATAAAGGTGCGTATTCAAATATTCAAATTGTCTTTTCTCTTTCAAACGATGAGACAATTCTAAAATCTCCACCACACCCAATGTTGTGACCACTCTTCAGAAGAGATGATTCTAAAGAGGGGTCACGACATAGGGTTTGGTGGAGAATTTTTTTTGAACGGAGCTATATTTGAAAATGTTTTAACCCTTTCCCAATGAATATTCATGTTTGAAATAATGATATCATCAATATAACTTAGAATGGCATATAAACACGGAACATTTTGGCTGAGGAAGAAACTGTAGAATCATGCAGGTCTATATTATACAGTAAACAAGCAGAGCAGGCCCTGATCAGACAGTCATCTGATCTGGGTCTGCTCTGTTTGCTAAGGTGTGAAAAAGCATTTATATGAAGGAAAATGTTAATTCACACATGATAATCTTGGCCTTTATTATTTGGTTCTAGATTATTTACAAAGATAATCACCAATTTACCAGTAGCATATTAAAGGTTAAACATGTAATTGTTTTGAATATTATATATCTATATGAAGAACAACAAAAGACCAATTATTTAATGTTTTCATGAAGGTATTAGCTAGTCCCAATATTTTGGAAATTGAAAGCATTATAGTAATTATTGTGTCCGATAAGGTGATAACTGGTGGGTTTTTTAACCCTTCGCTTGCTGAATTTTAAAACACATTTCTCCTTCTTTACCCATGTCCTGTTGTATAATTACATATATCTTCACTGTGTACAAGTATTTTGCTGTGCAATCACTGCTGTGGAGTGCGCTGGTTGCACAATATACTTGTAAATAGTGCAGACCCTGATGAGACAGCTCCTGCAGGAGCTGTCTCATCTGGGTCTTCACTATTTACAGGTACATATATTGACGTGAATAGCAAGTGAAGGGTTAAACATATGATGTGACCTTGACTTTTCTTTGAGAGACATGATTTATTTAGTGCAATACTTGATCTGCTCATTTGGTAAAGTGTTCCCACTGTACAATTGTTTTTGCTATAATGTGTTTTTTTCTCCTCCTGTTTTCCTGGCTCCGAATACAAAAATCCTTTGGACTGTGTCCCAGCCTAAATCTCTGTAGAATGGCAAATAGACTGTATCCAAGCTTTTATCCAATGAGCCAGGTATGTGGTATTGACTACATTCTAAAATGGCCATAATCCTTATGGGAATACTGTCATTGACAAAAATTTCTCTTCACGGCCACTCGGTACCAGAACTTAATAACAGTTGTGGTCGATTGATTATTTGTCTCACTGATATTGTCAGTGTGGCGTTTTCAAGCTTCAGTATTGGTCAAGGCTAAAACAGGTTAACCCTTTCCCTGTTCTATATATGTTTATTTCAAATTCCAGTACCTACTGAATATTCATGGACAAAATAGTTATAATGAAATATGGAGGGTCGAACATTGTAGCCATTTTAGAAAGTAAAGACACAGATCTTTGAAATTTTATTAGCAAACAGAAGAACTGATCAGACGGCTCCTAGAGGAGCCGTCTGATCTGGGTCTACTCTGTTTGCAAATGTGTGAAAAGGCTTTTATATGAGGGAAAGGATGACCTTGAATTGGTTTTGTTGAAGTTTTGTCGTTTTAACCCGTTTCCCTGTTCTATATTTATTCCATATTTCCATACATACAGAATATGCATGGACAAAATAGTTACAATGAAATATGGAAGTTGGAACATTGTTGCCATTTTAGAAACTAAAGTAAACATATATCAAATTCCATTAGCAAACAGAGCAGACCCTGATTAGACGGCTCCTTTTTGGAGCCTTTTGATCTGGGTCTACTCTGTTTGCAAATGCATGAAAACACGTTTATATGAAGGAAAGGTATGGATGACCTAGAATTGGTTATGTTGAAGTTTTGTATTATACCACTGTCAGTTTAACCCATTTCCTGATATTGACGACTTTTGACGACTCTGTAAAAGTCATTTTGTGAAACCATTGTGATAAATAGAGCATTTGCTCTTATAGGAGCAAATGCTCTATTTATCACAATGGTTTCAAACTACAAAATTCTAAAAGTTTCCTTTTCTCTAGTTAATGCTCCTTTTCGGTATATTTATTGAAAGAGGTTGGATCTAAAAATAGCCTATGAGGTAATGGGTTAATGTCATTTTGATACCTAAGAAATGTTTTCACAAGCAAAGAACATTCATTGCTAAATTGCTCCTAAGCTCCATTCTGCATTAAGAATTTGTATTCAACCATGCTTACCGGTATATTTGTAAATTGGCAGCTTTAACGCTTTGCCTGATAGAGTCGAGACACCTTTTGGCACCTTTACAAACAGAGTAGACCCAGATCAGAATATATCCTGTTTTCTTATGGAATATATATTCCAATCCAAATCTTTAAATCACCATTTAGTATTCGTGCAAATTATCTAGTCAACAATTTGCATATGCATAGATGAAACATTCACAAATAGGATAAAATTTTATATCAGGAAAATGAAATATCTGTACACGAGCAAATTTGACTTGAATCTGTTTAAAGTGAACTAGATAATTTGCATGAATACTTAGTGCCAGTTTAAAAGATTGATATGGTTTAACACTTTACTCCATGAATATTCATGTGAGAAATAATGAAATGAAAATTAATTAATTTCATTGTTGTAATAGCACATGGACACAGGAAGTTTTGGCCGTGGCAGAAACTGTAGAATGATATCTATATCAAATAATCTGAGCAGATCCTGATCAGACAGCTCCTACAGGGTCCTTTCTGGGTCTACTCTGTTTGCATTGGTGTATTTATGGAGTAAAGGGATAGATCTAACTTATGTTGTGTCGAAAATAGTTAAATTTGTATAATTAGCTGATTTTTAATGCATATTATTTTTGCCCTGTCTGTTTGTCTGTCAGCAACATAACATTGGTCATAACTTTTGAGTCAGTACAGATAGAGACTTGATATTTGGCATGCATATGTATCTCATAAAGCCGCACATTTTGAGGGGTGACATGTCATGGTCAAGGTCATCTTTCAAGGTCAGAGATCAAATATATAGGTCAAATCACAGACTTTAACATTGGCCATAACATTTGAACCAGTAGACAGTCATAGAGACTTGATATTTGACATGCATATGTATCTCATAAAGCCACATATTTTGAGGGGTGTCATGTCAAGGTCAAGGTCATCCTTCAAGGTTAGAGGTCAAATATATAAGTCAAATCACTGACTTTATTATTGGCCATAACTTTTGAATCAGTAGAGATAGAGACTTGATATTTGGCATGCATGTGTATCTCGTGAAGCTGCACATTTTGAGGGGTGACATTTCAAGGTCAAGGTCATCTTTCAGGGTCAAATGTAAAATTAGGTGGGGTTTCACAAACAAAAAGCAGACTGTTCAGATGGCTACGTAACAGGAGCTGTTCGATCTGGGTCTTCTCTGTTTGCAAAGTTATCAAAAGGTCACTATCAGATAATTGTTAAATCATTTTCTTCATATAAACTTGTTTTCACACATCTGCAAACACAGTAGACCCATAGGAGCTGTCTGATCAGGATCTGCTCTGTTTGTTTATGGAATTTGATTGATCTGCTTCTTTTGTTTCTAAAATTGCCACAATGTTCCACCTTCCATATTTCATTATAACTATTTTGTCCTTGAATATTCTGTAGGGATTGAAATTTGGAATAACTATATATAGAACAGGGAAAGGGTCAACCTGATTTCAAGAGCTAGTAGTCCCTGCTACATGAAATTCTAGTCATCCTATATATGTCCAAAAGGAAATCACACAGCAACTGGAACAATAGAATTTCTGTATTTGTTTCTTTTTCTATATTCAGGGGCACAAAACTTCGATGTGATTCGTTTCGCTACATACAGAACAGCCTGTAAGCTGCGATATATACAGAAGAAAACTAACTGTAAGTATTGTCCATAAATCTCATCCAGAGCATTTTTTTCTCTTCCAAACCCTATTTTAAGATTTGCGTAAATTAAAGCATTTTCTAGAATAGCTCCTTTATTTCTCAACCAAACCCTATGTTGTGACCATTCTTTAGAATCATCTCGTTTAGGCGATTCTAAAAGGTGATCACAACATAGGATTTGATGGAGAAATAAAGGAGCTATTCTTGAAAATGCTTTAATTTACACAATGTTATCTGTATCTCTGTCATTCCTTTGTGTATAACAAAGTGGGTTTATGATTACCTTTGTGAAATATTTTAATGCAAGTCTTGCCGGGATCCAAAATGTATTTGTCTGTCTATAAGTGATGCCTAACCCTCTTAGGACTATTATTGACTGGGTGCACGCCACTTAGGATGACACTGGAGGAATTTGGTTAACTTTCACACAAGCTGTTGACTTCAGTTTTGGTTATGAAGTTTTATTTTTTGCAAAATGTAATTATAGCAGTCATGTTCCTATCCATGATCAAAGATTTAAACCTTTACATCATGAATATTCATGTAAGAAATGATGACATCATGAATATTAATTAGATGATTTTTATGTTCCCCAAACGATAAGGGTAGATATATTGTGCTTGCTCCGTTTCTTCCTATTATTATTATTCTTTCTTCTGATTCCGATTCTTCTTCCGCCATGAACTTGTCTGACACATTTCTCGGTAAGTAATGGTCCGAGCCTAATGAAACTTCACATGATCATTGCTGGTTACATGTAGATGTGCATCCCACTTTTGATTGTCTAATAATCGCCATAGCAACCAAATGTTGGGTTCTGATTAGTCCAAATTTAGATATTGTTTGGCAAAGTTACATATTATTCGATTTTTGCTGAATATTGTAATCATGGGATATTTTAGTACTCCAAATGATTGGTAGGTGATTGGTCACTTTAGAGGGGTTTTACTGTATTTGCATTTCACATTTCTTTGATTTAGTATGGCTGTCATATTTCTAGTCCATAAACAAATCCAGTATTGCAATTTCACCCAAATTTGTTTATTGCCCCCAGTCAATAGTTTTTTCTCTTCGCCGTCTTTTAATCTGCATCTGCAAACACATCCTTTGTATAAATTGCACAAAGTAGATTTATGTTCAATTTCTATACAATAGTATGACCCGAGTGTCACTAACTTCTGATCTTGATAAAGTGCAGAGTTGGTTTACATCTCATCAGGATCCAAACCATTTAGTCAAAGCTCTCTCAGAATTTGGCCTGTACAATGCTAAGAGTTAACTCAAATCCTCGTACAACCAGTTTTTATTGTGAGTAGACCAAGAGCAGATCGCTCCTGTAGGAGCGTCCTGATGGGGGTCTGCTCAGTAGTTGCTTAGTATCAAATTATGAGAGATCTTATTCTACAGTTTCTACCAATACCAAAATGTCCTGTTTACATAAATAATTATGCCATTATAAAAATTCTGCCAATAAATATTCATGATGTCACTATTAATTTTCTTACATGAATATTCAACAGGCTAAGGGTTATTGTGCTGTACATTAACATTTATGCATTCATTATTTCTTATATGAATATTCATGAGGGAAAGGGTTAAACTTGAAGATTCCTCATGCGGGAATAACCGACTATAACTATATTCTTAGGTACATCAAATACCTGGCAAATATGGCATGAATATACTGTTTCTTGTCATACTTGCTATTTTCCTGGGCTTTTTTTATGAATGCTTTGAAGTTAGATATAATTGCTGCGACTATCCTCCTCAGTCGTCAGTCATCTTGTCAGTATTAGTGAAATGTGTGCTTTAAAGAATCCCCAAGTTGCATTGTGTTGATTTATGAGGAAATAATGTTTCTAAGATCTTATCTGATTATTAACTCCTAGGTTCTCTTAAACTGACATCTGCTTAAAATTCTTAAAAAATTGACGTCTTTTGACACCTGTAAAAGCCACTTTTTGAAACCATTGTTATAAATAGAGCAGTTGCTCCTATGGAGCAAATGCCCTATTTATCACAATGGTTTTGAGAGAACACAATTCTAAAATGTTGCTTATCTTGTCTGTTTTTTTTAAGAAAAAATTACAAGCTTTTTTTAAGAAAAAACTACAAGCTATTGTCGTAACTCCAGTGTCAGTGTTGTCGTTTGTCATTGTCGTCGTTCAGAAACTTTAACTTTTGCAGTTACTTCCAAATTTTATAGAACTCTACACACTTGTTCTACATCTGACCAAGAGCCATAACTCTGTAAGGAATTTTCACAAAGTTAAGCCCCTTTATGAACTTGGGAAATAAAACCTAAAAATGATAAGACAGATGTGCATTGGCACCCACATGAGGTGCCTTTGTTCCTAGTAAATGTTCCTTTTCAGTAAATTTATTCAAAGAGAATCTAAAAAGTTTATGAAGTAAGGGGTTAAACAGTCTTTTGTACCTTCATGCTTTGATGGTGTCAATCTGGAAAATAATGTTATATAGGACTACAATATAAGTGAAGGTTCACAAATAATCGGCCTTACTGTCACCTAGCGCAGACAGATGACTTTTTCATCGACAGCTCTCAGAACAAAGTCACGTCATCAGAGGATCGTAATTTAATTCTTTGCATGCTAGCAGGCAATTTGTGACTGCCTGATTTACAAATAGTTTTTATCCATATGAACCATTGGAAACAGAAGGAAAATTAATTTTAGGAAATGCAAATGACAACATTTTATGCAGACATTTACACCAGAGTTTAACCCTTTCCCTCATATAAACATGTTTTCATGCATTTGCAAACAGAGAAGACTCAGATCAGACGGCTCCTAAGAGGAGCCGTCTGCTCAGGGTCTGCTCTGTTTGCTAATGGAATTTGATAGATCTGTTTCTTTACTTTCTAAAATGGCTACAATGCTCTACCTTGCATATTTCTATATAACTATTTTGGCCATGAATATTCAGTAGGTATATAGTTTTGGAATAAATATAGAACAGGGAAAAGGTTAACCAATAACCCGTTCATGTAAGAAATTATGACATCATGATCATTTATTAGCAGAATTTTTATAATGTAAAATTTTCAGGGAATTATTTGCTTAATGACAAAAACTGTAGAATCAGTATATCATGTCATAAGCAAACAGAACAGACCCTGATCAGTCTGATCTGGGTCTACTCTGTTTAGAAAGGCATGAAAAAGTATTTATATCAAAGAAAGGGTTAACCCTATGAATGCAGGAAATTATCATTTGTAAACAATGAAGACATGGATCATCAAACTCCTCCTTCAATTTGAACTCCTTCAATCAGTGAACTCCTCCTTCAATTTGAAAGTTTTTCATTTTATATTTGGTATACAGTAAAACCCCTGACATGCGACCAGCAAGAAGGGGCATACTTCACAGTGGCAAAGGTAGGTGGTAGCTTATTGCAGGACAAAAGTTATGCAGAAAGCTATAGGAGCTTTCTGCATAACTTTCGGCCTGCATTAAGCAACCACCTGCTTATAAAGACAGGCATGTTTATTCATAAATGGTCGCATTAGAGAGGGTTTACTGTATATAATAAACATAAGTAGTAGATGTATAAGATCTTAGAGATGATTCTAAAGAGTGGTCACAACATAGGGTTTGTTGGAGAAATGATGATTGAAGTATTTGAAATACACCCTGCGTCTGTGACTCTATGGAACATAAGGTATTTGAACTAAAAGATGATTAATTGGTCTGAAGGTTTCTCTAAATGTGACTCTTGTCTGAGCCATTGGTAACATTGGAACATCATGATGAGTGTATGGTTAGAAATGGTTTGTCCAAATTCAGAATGTAATGACCACTTGTCTGTGTGATGAATGTTTAGCACCATAACATTGCCCGCTTATACCTTTCCTTCATAAATGCATTTTCAGGCATTTGTAAACAGTAATAATAGATCTGACTCTATAGTTTCTACCAATGAAGTGGCTTATTCCTGGTCTGCACCATTTAACTCAGTTTGTCTGGTCAAAGTTTTGACTCTTTCCCTTATATAAACGTGTTTTCACGCATCTGCAAACAGAGTAGACCCAGATCAGGGTCTACTCTGTTTGCTAATAGAATTTCAAAGATCTGTCTCTTTACTTTCTAAAATGGCTACAATTCTCTACCTTCCATATTTCATTGTAACCTTTTTGTCCATGAATATTCAGTAGGTATTGAAATTTGTAATAAACACAGAACAGGGTTAAGGTACCCCAATTACTGTATTAGTATTCACAGAGGCAAAATTTGACCAAAAGTGCAGACATAGATCAAACCACTCCTGAAAGAGCACTTTGATCAGGGTTTACACTATTTGCTACTATGTCAAGTCTAAATTCATGTTATTGACTTACAAGCCAATGGAAAGGGGATTAGGTGTCCGAATACTTAGGGTAATTAGGATTTTTACAGTAACTGTTACTGTGATTTTCTTCTGTTTCAGTTGACTCTAAATATTCGTATACACCAACTTAGGCAAATAGTGCAGACCCAGATCAAACTGCTGTCCTCCATAAATACGCCTTTTCCTCCATAAATATGCCTTTCTGCAAAATTGTCTATTGAAACCATTGTGATAAATAGAGTATTTGCTCCTATAGGAGCAAATGCTCTATTTATCACAATGGTTTCAAACTACAAGATTCTAAAGAAATTCCTTTTCTCTAGTTAATGCTCCTTTTTGTTAGATTTATTCAAAGTGGTTTGATCTAAAAATAGCCTATGGGGGAATGGGTTAAAGGAGCTCCTAAAGGAGCAGTTTGATCTGGGTCTACACTATTTGCTACTACCAGTATAATGTCTGTCCAGTTGGTTTTATTTGAATTGTTCAGCTTTACAAGATCACGGAAAGGGGAGAGGGGAGATTGGATGTTTGAATACTTAGAGAATTTCAGGTATTTATGGTTCTATTTCAGTGGACATGGTTGATATCTGGAACATCATCGAGTGTTTCCGAGAGAATGGTCTTAATACATTAGAGTTTGACACGGAACTCAATACATCCCGGATAGAGACTATTCTAACAAGCATTTTCACGCAGCTAAACAAAAGAATACCAATTACGAAACAAGTGGACGTAACTCTGAGTGTTAACATGTTGCTCAACTGGCTGCTCAGTGCGTTTGACAGGTAAGGATATTAACTCTTTGAACACTAAATAATTATATCTCCCCCATTTATTGTGGTACATACTGTTTTTTGCCAGAGTTGTATGCCTGTCTGTCTGTCTGTCACAAACTTGTGTCACACGTATCTCTGAAACTGCTGGAGCTAGAGTCACCAAGCTTCACAAGAATGTTCACCAGCATGAGATCACTGAGTTGTTGTGCACACGTGACCTGCGTTTTTAGCTCACCAGAGCACAAAGTGCTCAGGGTTAGCTTTTGTGATCGCCTGATGTCCGTCGTCCATCGGCGTGCGTCATCCGTCGTTTGTCGTTCGTCGTCTGTCGTCAACAATTTGAACCTTTGAAAATCTTCTCCTCTGAATCTACAGGGTTCTCAGCTTTCATCTTTGGCACATAACATCATGTTCAGGTCCTCTACAAAAGTTGTATAAATTATGTCCCTAGGGTAAAAATTGTCCCCGCCACAGGGGTGGCTATTTTTCAATAGAAACATATAGTGTAACTTCGGAAATCTTCTCTGAAACTGGAAGGTTCTCAGCTTTATATTTAGCACATAGCATCATGTACAGGTCCTCTACAAAATTTATATAAATTATGCCCCTGGGGTCAAAATTAACCCCACCCAAGGGGTGGCCAGTTTTCAATAGAAACATATAGTGAAAACTTTAAAAATCTTCTCCACTGACAATGGAAGGTTCTCAGCTTTCATATTTGGCACATAGCATCATGTCAAGGTCCTCTACAAAATTTTTATAAATTATGCCCCTTGGGTCAAAATTGTCCCCGATCCGGGGGTGGCCAGTTTTCAATAGAAACATATACTGAAAACTTTGAAAATCTTCTCCTCTGAAACTGGAAGGTTCTCAGCTTTATACTTAGCACATAGCATCATGTACAGGTCCTCAACAAAAGTTATATAAATTATGCCCCTGGGGTCAAAATTAACCCCACCCAAGGGGTGGCCAGTTTTCAATAGAAACATATAGTGAAAACTTTAAAAATCTTCTCCACTGACAATGGAAGGTTCTCAGCTTTCATATTTGGCACATAGCATCATGTCAAGGTCCTCTACAAAATTTATATAAATTATGCCCCTTGGGTCAAAATTGTCCCCGTCCCGGTGGTGGCCAGTTTTCAATAGAAACATATACTGAAAACTTTGAAAATCTTCTCCTCTGAAACTGGAAGGTTCTCAGCTTTATATTTAGCACATAGCATCATGTACAGGTCCTCTACAAAAGTTATATAAATTATGCCCCTGGGGTCAAAATTAGCCCCGCCCAAGGGGTGGCCAGTTTTCAATAGAAACATATAGTGAAAACTTTAAAAATCTTCTCCACTGACAATGGAAAGTTCTCAGCTTTCATATTTGGCACATAGCACCATGTTCAGGTCCTTTACAAAAGTTATATAAATTATGCCCCTTGGGTCAAAATTGTCCCCGATCCGGGGGTGGCCAGTTTTCAATAGAAACATATACTGAAAACTTTGAAAATCTTCTCCTCTGAAACTGGAAGGTTCTCAGCTTTATACTTAGCACATAGCATCATGTACAGGTCCTCTACAAAAGTTATATAAATTATGCCCCTGGGGTCAAAATTAGCCCCACCCAAGGGGTGGCCAGTTTTCAATAGAAACATATAGTGAAAACTTTAAAAATCTTCTCCACTGACAATGGAAGGTTCTCAGCTTTCATATTTGGCACATAGCATCATGTCAAGGTCCTCTACAAAAGTTATATAAATTATGCCCCTTGGGTCAAAATTGTCCCCGTCCCGGTGGTGGCCGGTTTTCAATAAAAACATATACTGAAAACTTTGAAAATCTTCTCCTCTGAAACTGGAAGGTTCTCAGCTTTATATTTAGCACATAGCATCATGTACAGGTCCTCAACAAAAGTTATATAAATTATGCCCCTGGGGTCAAAATTAGCCCCGCCCAAGGGGTGGCCGGTTTTCAATAGAAACATATAGTGAAAACTTTAAAAATCTTCTCCACTGACAATGGAAGGTTCTCAGCTTTCATATTTGGCACATAGCATCATGTTCAGGTCCTTTACAAAATTTATATAAATTATGCCCCTTGGGTCAAAATTGTCCACGTCCCGGGGGTGGCCAGATTTCAATAGAAACATATACTGAAAACTTTGAAAATCTTCTCCTCTGAAACTGGAAGGTTCTCAGTTTTCATATTTGGCACATATGAGGGGTGTTCAAAATATACCCGGAAAAGTGTTGTAAAATAGAGAAGAGCCGACATATTTCTATGGAACTTTGTGAGTATGTAGAAACAAGTGTTTGGAGTGTACAAAATGAATCTTAGTGTCAGTCATTGACTAGACCAAACTTTATAATAACTATAGCAACCACACCATCTCAAAACCGGCCCAAACATTGATATTTTTTATACGTAACACCTTTAAACAAATACTTGTAACTATGTTGTGTGCACAGCTTTTCTCTCCAAACTTTGCTTCGATTTAGCCCTAAAAGTTGACGTGACGTTAGTGATGTAACTGATGAATGTTACGTCAATTGGTGTTTTGACAGCCAATTTGTTTTGTATGGTGCGCATAAATGAGTATGGAGCAATGATCAGCGATCAAATTTTGTGTTTTGAATGGTGTTTCAAGGAAAGATACCATTCAAATGTTGGAGAAGGCATATAGGTAAACTGCAATGAAGAAATCACAGGTGTACGAGTGGTACGGACGGTTTAAAAACAGCAGAGACAGTGTCATGGACAAGCCACGGAGAGATCATCCAACGTCAGTAACGTCGCACACGTCACAGAAACCAAATGACTGCTTGAAGCGGACTCAGGTGCATTATGGTTAAAGCGGCAATCTCATCGCTTCAGAATAACAGTTTCAATGAAGCATTTACTTCCTGGGTGAAAGGGTGTAATTATGTATATCGTTCGGGGGCGAATACTTTGACATATATTGAATTTGAGACAATTCTATCCGCTGGTAAGTGATTAGTGAGACATGATGTCGATGACGTTCAATGACGCTGGGCCGGTTTCCCTATGGTGGTCGTTATAAACGCTAAATATTTTGTAATATGTATATTTTATTGTGCATTGTATTTTATGTTTAGACTCAGAATTGTTTATAGTTTTGCTGAGTGAAATCTTATGAAAAAAAATTGAATCGTAAAGAAATTACAACACTTTTCCGGGAACTTTTTGAACACCCCTCGTAGCATCATGTTCAGGTCCTCTATAAAAGTTATATAAATTATGCCCCTGGGGTTAAAATTGGCCCCGTCCCAGGGGTAGCCAGTTTTCTATAGAAACATATACTGTCATGTCCGGTAATCTTGCACATCTGGTCATCTAGTTTATGCTTAGGTGCGCAAGAAGACCGGACAGCATCGTAGTGAAAACTTTGAAAAATTTCTCCTCTGATTGACTGGTGAGCGATATCAGGGCCATCATGGCCCTCTTGTTTGAATTGTCTCCCCCTGATAACTTTGGAGTTATTGCCCTTGATGACTTAACATTAGAAAAACTTTGTGTTGCAATTGTCTCCCCTGATAATTGTCTAAAGGTCACCTTTTGAAACCATTGTTTCATCAGTGTTGTCGTTGTTGTTGTCATCATTGTTGTGCAGCAAGTTTAATGTTGGCTCTTACTTCTTTATTTTTCATGCAAATCTTATGAAACTTCACGCAGTAAGAGTTGTTCACTGTCACAATCTTAACAAATGAACATTTGGGATGGGGGGGGGGGGAGGGGGGGGGATAGAGGAGACATCCTTGTCTTACGGACACAATATTCTAGTTTGTTTTTTACACATGAACACTGTTACACAGGAAATGTTGGCCATGACAGAAACCGTAGAATTATATCTATATTATTTTTTACAAAACAGACCAGACTCTGGGTCTATTCTGTTTGCAAAAGCATAAAAAGGCGCAGTGATGGATTAAAGGGTTATGCTACCATCTGTCTTAACCCTTTCATTCATATAAACGTGTTTTCACGCATCTGCAAACATAGTAGACCAAGATCAGACAGCTCGCTCTTATAGGAGCCATCTGATCAGGGTCTGCTCTGTTTGCTAATGGAATTTGAAAGATCTGTTTATTTAATTTCTAAAATGGCTACGATGTTCCGCCTTCTATATTTCCTTATTTCTCCCCCAGTATACTGGGAGACATAATGTTTTTGTGTGTGGCATCTGTCTGTCCATCAGTCTGTCTGTCGGTCTGTCTGCCTGTCCAATTTTACTTTTTCCACACGGTTTCTCTAAACCTTTAGTAGGATTTGCCTGAAACTTCATAGGATTGATCAGCACAATGCCTAGGTGTGCATGTTTTATTTCTGTACCAGTTCGATGATTTTTTGCAGAGTTATGGGACTTGAAATTTTTACTTGGAAAATTTTGTCCGCGCCGTTTCTCCAAAACCTTTCGCCGGTTTTCCTGAAACTTCATAGGATTGATCAGCACCATGCCTAGATGTGCATATCTTATTCCTGTTCCAGTTCAATGATTTTCTGCAGAGTTATGGGACTTGAAATTTTTACATGGAAAATTTTATCAGTTTGGTGGGGGTCATGGGGGAGACATCAGTTTTTGTGTCAAAAACAATTCTAGTTATAATTTATTTTGTTCATGAATAATCAGTAGGTGTTGAAATTTGAAATAAACATAACAGGGAAAGGTTAAAGACACAAGTGATTGTTGTAGATAAGTCTTTCTGTAACCTAGTTCTTGATTTGTAATTTAGAATTATGACTTGTATTTCAGTTCAGGACATGGACGGATAAAGGTGTTCTGTTTGAAGGTTGCCCTGTCACATCTGTGTTCTGGGAAGTTGATAGACAAACTCAGATGTAAGTATACAAATTGCAAAGTCAGATCTAAGTACACAAATTACAAACTCAGATCTAAGTACACAAATTGCAAAGTCAGATCTAAGTACACAAATTGCAAAGTCAGATCTAAGTACACAAATTACAAACTCAGATGTAAGTACATAAATTACAGTCAGATATGGTTATACATATTATAGTCAGATATAATTACATAAACTACAAAGTCAGATGTTAGTACAATAAAATCACTCTGTACAAGAGTTCTAGTAGAGAAGAATTTAGATATAGGCAGGTGACTGTTTAATGCAGGGTGGAAGTCATGCAGCTGCCACCTGTCTCCAAGACTGATATTTATATTAAATTGAATGTTCGGTTTAGAGGGGATTTACTGTAAACAAGTACAGATGTGAATACACAAGCTAAAATAATAAAATCCTCATTTCTCCACCAAATCCTATGTTGTGACCACTCTTTAGAATCGTCTCTTTGATATTGGGTAATAGTAGTAGATAATATTAGATATCAGTACACAAATTACAAAGTCTGATGTAAGTACACTAACTACAAAGTCAGATATCAGTACACAAATTATAAAGTCAGATGTTAGTACACTAACTACAAAGTCAGATATTAGCAGACAGATTACAAAGTCAGATGTAAGTATACAAACTATTAATATACTAAGGATAAAGCCAGGTATAATTACACAAACTAGTGAAACTACATCAGACATATTAAGAAAACTAATTAATACAGATTTTGATATAAGTAAACAAACTTCAAAGTTTTATGTAAGTGTTCAAAGTCAATGCAAGTATTTCTTGAATCAGTTTTAAATCTTTATGCCCTTAAATAAATCTTCTGTTCAAAAGTTGTTGTCTGCTATGTAATCTTAACACTTTCAGCACTGAATAGCCAATTGGTCGGTGTTTAACCCTTAATTACAACACTGAATTTTCAAATGGACTATTCCAAAATTCAAACAGGTCAAGCTTATGGTGAATATTTAGAACTTTTCCTAAAGAAAAGTGTAACATGACAAACATTGCAGACCCTGGTGAGAGGGTTCCTCTCGGAGCCCTCTTATCTGGATCTACACTGTTCGCAAAGGAAATTAGTGACCCATGTCCCATACTGCAAGGGTTAACTCTGTAAAAGTCACTTAATGAAACCATTGTGATAAATAGAGCATTTGCTCCTATAGGAGCAAATGCTTTATTTATCACAATGGTTTCAAACTACACATTTTTACTTTTCTCTAGTAGATGCTCCTTTTGGGTAGATTCATTCAAAGAGGTTGGATCTAAAAATAGCCTATGGAGGAAAGGCTTAAACTTGCTACAGGATTGTGAAAGACAAGCAGTGTAAACCCTGATCAGAGGGCAGTGATCTTGATCTGCATTGGTTGTCATTCACAGTCCTCTCCTATTTCATAGACTCTGCAATTAACCCTTTGCATCATAAACTATTTTAATGGTTATGAGATACTTAGGGGAAAAAAGTCATTTTAGAGACATATAACATTTAAACAAAGATTTACCATTCAAACCACTTTGAAAATAAATCTGCATTTAAGTCTTACTTAAACCGATACAAGGATAAAAAGTTAGGGGTAGTGATTGATGTCTGACTTCATACCTTTAGCCCTTTCTTGCTAAACATGAATTGACTTATGATTAGAAACAGCTTTAGACGGAACTGAGCTTCCCAGCATCTCATCATGATCCAATGCGTGTCAGACTCAGTCAATAGTTTCTCAAAAATTTGAATGTATTGGAAGTAAGTAAAAAATATAACAGGTCGTAGTTTAAACAAACACCATTTTTACAGCAATACAAGGGTTGGAATTCTCCTTGGATAGACTGTCTCCTAGTAATTGAATTGACAAATCTTAGCACACTGAGCTATTGGAAGCCTGCACAAGTTGTCTTTTGCTTAAACCCTGAACCTGCTGAATAATTTAAACTGGTTACAAAAAAATGTATCAAAATTTATTGCTGAAGAGAATGATTTTTATGACCCCTTTTTTAGGAGCCCTTTGATTTAGGACTACACTGTTTACAAAGGTCTTTTATACGTGGTTCCCACTTTTTATATGCCCATCTTTAGTATTATGTCGTGCCGCTGTCCGTCCTTTCATCTGTCCGACCGTCTGTGATCTTTTGCTTGTCTGCTCTCTAACTTAAACAAATGCAGTTCAATCCTATTCTAATTTTGTCAGCATGTATATAACCGAAATATCTCGGTCAAGTTTGATAACAAGCAAGATTGCCAGAGACACTCCAGAATTATCTCCCCTTACTTGATGAATTTCCATGATTTTTTGCTTGTCCACTCACAAATGTAATCCAATCCTTTTCAAATTTGGTCAGCATGTATATTACCATAATGTCTCAGTCAGGTTCGATAACCAGCAAGATTACACCAAAAACTCCAGAATTATGTCCCCTTACTTTGTTAATTGCCGTGAATTTTTACCTGTCTGCTCTCTAACTAAAACAAATGTAATCCAATCCTTTTCAAATTTGATCAGCATGAATATTACCATAATATCTCAGTGAATTTCGTTAGCCAGCAAGATTGTCTCTGACATTCAAGAATTATCTCCCCTTACTTTATGAATTCCGGCGAACTTTTGCTTGTCTGCGAATTTCGAATTTGGTCAGCATGTATAGTACCATAATGTCTCAGTCAAGTTTGATAAATAGCAAGATTGCCCTTGACTCTCCACAGTTATCTCCCCTTACTTTATTCCACCTGATATGGAGTAATGGTCTTTCAACTTCCAGACATTTGAAGGGCGTATATTGTGACATTTTGATACTCTTGTTAAGGGATAAAATAAGGTTTTCTTCCATTTCTTTTCAATAACATAATTAACAGGTGACAAAGTGTAAGCATCCTGATTACATTCTGCTAAAACTTACTGTCTGGACTTACCCAAGTTGTGCATGATGCATTTAATCTTATTATACCTCAATTTCATTTACAATGTTAATTTCCCATAGGCCACCATGACATAGAAATACTGTCAGGCCCAGCAGGAAAAGATTTACTGTCGGAAAAATACTGTCTCCCGCTACCATAGGCACAGAATATCTAGATCAGTGAGCGCTTATTAAATCGTGTGCGTGATGTCATCCAATTGACGTCATCGACTAATGTCATCTGACGCTTGCAATTTGATCAACAAACGTCATTATGACAATTGATTTGTTTTTAGCTCACCTGGCACAAAGTGCCAAGGTGAGCTATTGGGATGATCCTATGTCCGGTGTCCGTCGTCGTGCGTATGTGCGTTGTGCGTCGTGCGTACGTGCGGGCGTCAACAATTTACTTAAACATCTTCTTCTCTGGAACTACAAAGCCAAGAGCTTTGATATTTGGTATGTAGTATGATGTAATGGTCCTCTACAAAGATTGTTCAAATTATGTCCCCCGGGCCAAAAATGGCCCCGCCCCAGGGCTTATCAGTTTTTCATAGGAAAATCTTTAAAAATCTTCTTCTCTGAAACTGTAAGGCCTAGACCTTTGATATTTGGTATGTAGCATCATCTAATGGTCCTCTACTAAGATTGTTCAAATTATGACCCCTTGGCCAAAGATGGCCCCACCCTGGGGCTTATAAGTTTTTCATAGGAAAATCTTTAAAAATCTTCTTCTCTGAAACCGTCAGGCATAGACCTTTGGTATTTGGTATGTAGCATCATCTAATGGTCCTCTACTAAGATTGTTCAAATTATGACCCCTGGGCCAAAAATAGCCCCGCCCCAGGGCTTATAAGTTTTTCATAGGAAAATCTTTAAAAATCTTCTTCTCTGAAACCGTCAGGCATAGACCTTTGGTATTTGGTATGTAGCATCATCTAATGGTCCTCTACTAAGATTGTTCAAATTATGACCCCTGGGCCAAAAATAGCCCCGCCCCAGGGCTTATCAGTTTTTCATGGGAAAATCTTTAAAAATCTTCTTCTCTGAAACTGTAAGGCCTAGACCTTTGATATTTGGTATGTAGCATCATCTAATGGTCCTCTACTAAGATTGTTCAAATTATGAGCCCTGAGCCAAAAATGGCCCCGCCCTGGGGCTTATAAGTTTTTCATAGGAAAATCTTTAAAAATCTTCTTCTCTGAAGCTGTCAGGCATAGACCTTTGGTATTTGGTATGTAGCATCATCTAATGGTCCTCTACTAAGATTGTTCAAATTATGACCCCTGGGCCAAAAATGGCCCCGCCCCAGGGCTTATAAGTTTTTCATAGGAAAATCTTTAAAAATCTTTTTCTCGGAAACTGTAAGGCCTAGACCTTTGATATTTGGTATGTAGCATCATCTAATGGTCCTCTACTAAGATTGTTCAAATTATGAGCCCTGGGCCAAAAATGGCCCCACCCCGGGGCTTATCAGTTTTTCATAGGAAAATCTTTAAAAATCTTCTTCTCTGAAAATGTAAGGAATAGACCTTTGGTATTTGGTATGTAGCATCATCTAATGGTCCTCTACTAAGATTGTTCAAATTATGACCCCCAGGACAAAAATGGCCCCGCCCTGGGGCTTATCAGTTTTTCATAGGAAAATCTTGAAGAAATCATCTTCTCTGAAACTGTAAGGAATAGACCTTTATTATTTGGTATGTAGCATGATCTAATGTTCCTCTACTAAGATTGTTCAAATTATGACCCCTGGGCCAAATATGGCCCCGCCCCGGGGCTTATCAGTTTTTCATAGGAAAATCTTTAAATATATTCTTCTCTAAAATTATCAGGTATAGACCTTTGATATTTGGTATGTAGCATTATTTAATCGTCCTCTGCTAAGATTAATCAAAGTATGACCCCCGGACCAAAAATGGCCCCGCCCAAGGGCTTATCAGTTTTTCATAGGAAAATCTTTAGAAATCTTCTCCTCCAGAACTGTAAGGTCTAGGCCCTTGATATTTGGTATGTAGCATCATCTAATGGTTTTCTACCAAGATTATTCAAATTATTACCGCTGGGTCAAAAATGGCCCCGCCCCAGGGCTTATCAGTTTTTCATATGAAAAGCTTTAAGAATCATTCTTCTCCAAAACTGTAAGGCAGAGACCTTTAATATTTGGAATGTAGCGCTATCTAATAGTTTTCTACCAAGATTTTTCAAATTATGTCCCCTGGGTTGAAAACTTCCCCACCCAGGGGCATATCAGTTTTTTATAGGAAAGTTTTTAAAAATCTTCTCTTAAAAATCTTTTAAAGTCTTCTCTGAACTTGTAAGACATAGACCTTCGATATTTGGTATGTTGCATTATCTAATAGTCCTCTACCAAGATTTTCAAATTATGAACCCCGGATCAAAATTGACCCAGCCCTGGGGCTTAACAGTTTTTCATAGGAAAATCTTTAAGGTCTAGACTCTTTATATTTAGTATGTAGCATCATCTGATGGTTTTCTACCAAGATTTTTCAAATTATGCAATCTGTCATTGAAATCATTAATCTGTTATGAACAGGTGAGCAATTAAGGGCCATCATGGCCCTCTTGTTGTTTATATATTTGAGAAATGTTGCGTTATGCAACTATTTCGGAGGAGGCTCTGTCTAGACTGGACAGTATAAAGGCCTCCACCAGTACTTATAACGTGTAATGAATACAAATGTGAAGCTGTTCCGTGATTTTTAAGCACCTAGTAGCTCTATAGCTTTTTTTTAAAATCGTTTATTGTTGTCGTTGTATAAATATTTTTGCTTGTGCTGTTCGGTATAATAAAATAAATATCACATCCTATGGAGAGTGAAAGCACGTATTGTCAACCCTCGGTATGGAAATGTCCACCTCGGCTAACGCCTCGGTGGACATAACCAACCTGGGGTTGACAGTACGTGCTGTCTCTCTCCATAGGATGTGATATTTATATACTATCCTCCATAGATACGCCTCTGTAAAAATTACCTGTTGAAACCATTGTGATAAATAGAGCATTTACTCCAATAGGAGCAAATGCTCTGTTTATCACAATGGTTTCAAGTTACAAAATTCTAAAATTTTCCTTTTCTCTAGATTTATTCAAAAAGGTTGAGTCTAAAAATAGCCTATGAGGGAATGTGTTAAGAGATATTTTGTCTGTTAACCCGTATCTTGATAGAAATGCCTTTTACCGCCTTTTCAAACAGAGAAGACCCAGATTAGACGGTTCCTGTAAGAGCCGTCTAATCTCAGTCTGCTTTGTTTGCTTACAGAATAATATAGATCTGATTCTACGCTTTCTGCCATGGTCTTCCGTGCAAAGACGTAAAGGGTTAATATCTATGACATCATTATTTCTTGCATAAATATTCATGGTGGAAAGGGCTAATCCTTTCCTTCATATAAACACTTTTTCACATTGCAAATAGAGTAGACCCAGATCTATTGAAATTTGGAATAAACATAGAACAGGGATAGGGTTAATCCAATCTGTTTTGCAGAAGTTGCTACATGCACGTAAGACAACTTTTGTCTGTTTAGGAAAAGGGGTATGTATCAAGTATGTGACATTTATAAATTGCATACTCAACCCTTTGCTTGCTAGCAGCAAATGTTAGACAACTTATGCAACCAGTTTGGATGCAGATGTGAATCTGAGTAACTCAGCATCACAACAGTAGTAATCAAAACTGTTTGCCATTCAGACTGTAATTTATGAAGAGAAACAGAAGAAAAGTTAGATTATAAAATTGTAGCAGATGACATTTTTTATTGGAGGAATACAAAGAAGTAATGCTTGACCCTTGTACAGAAAACAGATTTGTATAAATCCTATAGCCTCAGTTTCCCCTCCCATTTGAAACCATAATCACTGCTCAAGGAATGTCTGATTTGTTTTTCAGACAGTTGAGTAGTCTGTATATTTCTTAACACTTTCCTCCATAGGCTATTTTTAGACCCAACCTCTTTGAATGAATCTGTCCAAACGGAGCATTTACTAGAGAAAAGTAAAATTTTAGAACTTTGTAGTTTGAAAATATTGTGATAAATAGAGCATTTGCTCCTATATTCAAAGATGTTGGGTCTAAAAATAGCCTATGAGGGAAAGAGTTAATATTTCTCACATGAATATTCATGAGGTAAAGGATTAACACTATTATATACCTTGACATGCAGGTATTTTTACATGTAAGGTGTTCTAATTTTATTTCTGTTTTGATTCTGTTCTTGCAGATGTTTTCACACAGATTTCTGACTCGAGTGGTCTTCTGATAAGACAGAAGTTTGAACTGTACCTGCAGGCTGTGCTGGCACTACCAACGGCTGTTTTTGAAGGACCCTCATTTGGATACTCTAACACTGTAGTGAGACAGTGCTTCAATATGGTAATTGTACTGGATTATATGTAATAAATGTATTTAACCCTTTCCTCCATACATACACCTTTCTACGCCTCTGTAAAAGTCACCTGTTGAAACCATTGTGATAAATAGAGCATTTGCTCCTATAGGAGCAAATGCTTTATTTATCACAATGGTTTCAAGCTACAAAATTCTAAAAAAAATCCTTTTCTCTAGTTAATGCTTCTTTTCGGTAGATTCAAAAAGAGGTTGGGTCTAAAAATAGCCTATGGAGGAAAGGGTTAATACATTATGTCATATTAAGTTATATGATATTGTACTGTATTATTATGGTATATCGCAATCCAGTAGAACCTGCCTAAAACCTTTACTTCATGATTATACATGTAAGAAATATTGACATCATGAATGTCAAATTGATAAATATTTTAAATGGCATAGTAACGCTATACCCAATGCAGAAACTGTAGAATCTTATCATTCTAAATCAAACAGAGCATACAAAGATTAGACGGTTCCTATAGAAGCCGTCTGATCTGGGTCTACTCTGTCTGCAAAGGCATAGAGAGGCGTATTTATGGAGTAAAGGGTTAAGCACCCTTTTATTGACTGGACCAGAAATCTTAAAAAGCAGGTGGTTGCTTAATACAGTACAAACATAATGCAACAGGAGCTTTCTGCATTACTCTTGACCTGCATTAAGCTACCACCTGCCTCACAGAACCATAATTAGATCTCTTTTTGATGGTTGCTTAAGGCAGGTTCGACTGTACGTCAGTATGCTTGACCTGTCAGCATGATTTAATAATGTAATATACAGTAAAACCTCTCTATAATGGCCACTCAATTGTGTTAATTAGTTGGTATATTAGGGCAGGTGGCTGCTTAAAGCAAGGTGAAAGCAAAACAGAACGCTCCTATAGGAGCGTTCTGTTTTACTTTCACCTTGCTTTAAGCAACCACCTGCCTTTAATACAAACTACTTGATATGATTTAGTGACCGTTATAAAGAGGTTTTACTGTACATGTAAATTACTCATGAAAACCTCCAACTGAATAAAACAAGGAACATGAAATAGACAATGCCTGCATAGTCAGATTGTACAAACTCAGGTAATAAACTTAATTAGGTGTATTCATAAATCAGTGTAAAGAGGGAGACTGAGAAAGGCAAAAACTTGATGAATTTACTATTTATAGTCAAACTAAAGTTCTTGAATGATAAAGCTGACTTTCTTCACACAAATGTTTAACCCTTTACCCCATAAATATACGTTTCTACACCTTTGAAAACAGAGTAGACCCAGATCAGATGACTCCAGTAGGAGCTGTCTGATCAGGGTCTGCTCTGCTTGCTTATGATATAGATATGATTCTACAGTTTCTGCCATGGTTAAAAATTCCAGTGTCCATGTGCTATTATAACAATTAATGTAATTTATATTTATGCTGTCATTATTTCTTACATGAATATTCATGGTGTAAAGGGTTAATATAGGCATGAACCAAGTCATATCTATACTTCTAAAATAGGCATAAATTTGCAGTTGAAATGTACTGTTCAGAGAGGCATTGGTTTTTACCATAAATTTAGACTGCATGATTTCTCATTTTCAGTAAGGCATGAACTTCATCTTTTGTGTATACTTTTCAGAATTTGTTTTGAAACTACGAGCCTTGTATATCATACATAATTTTCAGGGTGTCATGAGATTTGTGTAGGCATGGAATGGTAAGAGAGAACTAATTTGTTTGATTACTAAACTCATTTAGGTTGTTTGAAATCACTTCACAAAATCATGGTTAAGGAGTTTCCCTTTCATGTGATTTCAGTTTCTCATGAAGCAATCTTTCCTCCAGTTGAATGACTTTCACATACATGTACAGTAGAACCTGTCTTAAGCGACCATTCATGTTTTAAACATAGGAGTTTTAAAAAGCAGGTAGTTACTTAATGCAGGAGCTTTCTGCATTACTTTTGACCTGCATTAAGCTACAACCTTCCTTTAAGGCCCATAATTATACCTCGTTGATGGTCTCTTAACGCCGATTCTACTGTAGTAAGTGTTCCCAGGTCATGTATCAAAAGTGGGAAAGGTTGTTTTAACCCTTTCCTCCGTATGCTATTTTTAGACTTTTGAATCTACCCAAAAGGAGCATTTACTAGAGAAAAGTAAAATTTTAGAATTTTGTAGTTTGAAACCATTGTGATAAATAGAGCATTTGCTCCTATAGGAGCAAATGGTTTATTTATCACAATGGTTTCAAGAAGTGGTTATTACAGAGGCGTAGAAAGGCGTATTCATGGAGGAAAGGGTTAACCCTTTGCTTCATAGAGACGCCTTTTCATGCCTTTGCAAACAGATTAGATCTAGATCAGATGACTCCTATGGGACACGTCTGATCAGGGTCTGCTCTTTTCGCTTATGGAATTACATAGATCTGATTCTACAGTTTTTGACATTGCCAAATAAAACTGTGACTAATATGTGATTAATATTCACAATGTCATTATGTCTTACATGAATATTCATGGAGTAAAGGGTTAAATCTCACCTTCTAAAACATTTGTTTTCGGTGAACTGGAATTTGTAGTACAAACTACTGTTTCAAACTTGTAACAAGCAATCTCTTACTATGTAATAGTGTGTCATATTTTTCATATCTCGTATATTGAAGTTGCAACAAATATAAAACGTTAAAGATGTATTTTTCATGTCTGTCAGATAAGTTATGTGCCTTTTTGTTTTCCTGATATCAGTACATAACATAATTATAATCTCTCATAAACACTCCCGAGGGTGCAAAAGTTTTAAAAGACGCTTCTTGCATTTTGTACACAAGTGGTTGCTCAACCCTGTCTCATGTCTATTCCAAATTTAGATAACCTACTGAATACATACATTGACAAAATCGTTCTAACGAAATATGGAAGGTGCAACATTGTAGCCATTTTAGAAAGGAAAGAAACAGATCTTTCAAATTCTATAAGCAAACAAAGCAAACCCTGATCAGACGACTCCTATAGGAGCCGTCTAATCTGGGTCTACTGTGTTTGCAAATGTATGAAAACATGTTTATATGAAGGAAAGGGTTAATGCATTAAGCTGCCACCTGTGTTTTGAAAAAAACAACCCAAGAACTATTATTTAGCTCGTCTGTTTCGTAGAAAAGTCGAGCTATTGTGATCACTGGGTTGTAGTCGTTGTTGTCGTTGTCGGCGGCGTGTGAAAACTTTAATGGAGCTCATTACTTGAAAAGTATAAGAGGTATCAACATGAAACTTCATAGGTTAGTAGATCTCATTAAGAGGAAGGCTCCTGCATAAGAACCATAACTGTTGATTTCAAAATTTTGGAGTTGCGGCCCTTTATCATTTTCATTTTTAGCTCCAATTTTTCAAAAAGTGGAGCTATTGTCATGACCCACTCGTCGGCGTTGGTTAACCTTTTTGTTAAGGTCCCTTTTCTCAGAAACCACCAAAGATATTTTGTTCATATTTGGTATGTATGTTTACTATCACAAGAGGAACCCATTTCACAAAGGTAGGTAACCCTAAAATTAATTTTGCCATAGTTATGCCCCTTCTTCGACTTAGATTTTTCATTGTTGGTTAAGTTTTATGTTCAGGTCTATGTCTCAGAAACTGTCCAAGATATTTGGTTCAACTTTGGTATACATGTTAACTGTTACAAGGGGGACCTATTTTACAAGGGCAGATAACCCTAAAATTAATTTTGCTATAGTTATCTCCCCTTTCTGACTTAGACTTCCACTACACTATCCAGCACTAAAGAAAGTGGAGCGCGCTGTCTGCAGACAGCTCTTGTTTTAATTTAAATTTAGCTGGACAAGTACCAAATCAGACGAGCTTTGGCGCCACATGCGGCTCTTATCTTTATTTAATGGTTATTATATAGGGTTTTAGTGTTGTTTTCTTTATCGTTATGAAAATGATACTTATTTGAATGTTCATATTAGTGAGGTTTTGTTGTATACATATAAATACAAAAACCTTCTACTATTTGCGGTGGTATGGTTTGGCTAGTTTTACTTGAAAGAACTATGCTACAAAGTGTAAGTGTGCAATGGTATAAACCCTTTACCTGATGAATAATTATAAAAAACTAATGACTTTGTGATTATTCATTAACTCTTTACTCCATGGATATTCATGTTAAAAATGATGACATCATGAATATTAATTTTTAAAATGCATATTAAAATATGAAATATTTGCCATGGTAGATACTGTAGAATCAGATCTATATTATTCCATAAGCAAACAGCATACCCTGATCAGATAATGAGATGACTCCTGTATGAGCCATCTTATCTTGGTTTATTCTGTTTGCAAAGGCGGAGAAAAGCGTATTTATTGAGTAAAGGGTTAACTGAATTTTATAATGGCTTATCATCATCAGAGGGAATTTTGACCATGGCAGATATTGTAGAATCAGATCTGTATTATATCATAAGCAAACAGAGCAGACACTGATGAGATGACTTCTGCAGGAATCATCTGATCTGGGTGTACTCTGTTTACAAATGCATTAAAAAGCATCTCTATCAGGTAAAGGGTTAATAATTTGATTCACAGATCTAAAAGCCTTAAAATCTTGCTCTTCCTGAACTTAAACTTAAAAGTACATGTTTTATTAATATCAATCCTTTACTGACCCATCTACTAAAACACAATACACAAACGGTAGGTGAAATTAATGTATTTTACATCTAAAATAGATAATGTAACAAAATGTAATATTTCTTGATATTATCTCATATTTTGATGATTATAACTTCCTGAGAATCAATATTTGACAGAGACGGTTTTTCCAAACTTTTGCACGGTAGATTCTCGCGAAAGAGACCACATGATTTATCAACCCTTTCCTACATATAAAAGCCTTTTCATGCTTTTTCAAACAGAGTAAACCCACATCAGACGTCTCCTATTGGAGCCGTCTGATCAGGGTCCGCACTGTTTGCTTGTGACGTGATATAGATCTGATTCTACAATTTTGTCAAAGTAAAAAAGTTTCCTTGAAATATTTACATTATAAAAATCCAGTAATAAATATTCATGATGTCATTATTTCTTACATGAATATTGAACAGATAAAGGGTTAACGCAGGAGTCTGTAAAAGTGACAGTTTAACCCATTCCCTCAGAGGCTATTTATAGATCCAATCTCTTTGAGTAAATCTACTGGAAAGCAGCATTTACTAGAGAAAAGGAAAATTTTGGAATTGTGTAGTTTTGAAACCATTGTGATAAATAGAGCATTTGCTCCTATAGGAGCAAATGCTCTATTTATCACAATGGTTTCACAAAGTGACTTTTATAGAGGCATCAAAAGGTGTCAATATGAGGGAATGGGTTAATGCATGGCAAAAGTATTGCAGAAAGCTCCTATAAGATTTGTCCTGCATTAAGCTACCACCTGTTTTAAGAAATCCAGAATTAGGCATCTTTTGAGTGGTCATAGTAGAGAGACTTGACTGTGTAATTCGGCTTAATATTTCAGTTAAGTTTTCTGTTTTCTTGCAGTTTTCAAACTAATATCTCTATCATTTTATTCTGTTTGAAGATTGAGAATGTTCAAATTCTTCTTGGACTGTTTTTCTTCCATGAATATTTGTTAGGTAAAGAGTTAACCTTTTACCTGATCAATATTCATGTAAGATTAATGACATCATGAATATTGATTGGATGAAATTTTAGTATGGTAATAATCACAGGAATACTTGCATTGGCAGAAATTGTAGAATCAGATCTATATAATTCCATAGCAAGCAGAGCAGACACATACAAGAGCCATCTCATCTGGGTGTACCCTGTTTGCAAGGTCATTAAAACTGTATCTATGAGGTAAAGCGTTCACCATTTACTTCATATAAACACCTTTCACACTTTTGCAAACAGAGTAGACCTTGATCAGACAGCTCCTGTAGGAGCCATCTGATCAGGGCCTGCTGTTTGCTTATGAAATAATATAGGTATGATTCTACAGTTTTTGTTTCCATGGTAAAATGTTTCCTTGGTTACAATGGCATTATAAACAATCAGCTCATTAATATTCATAATATCAATATTTCTTACTAAATCTTCCTGAGGTTAAGGTTTGGAGACTTAGACTTCTTCTGGGTGGTCGATGTAGAGATGTTTTATCATGCAATAAAACCCCTTTAAACCGGATATTTAATTTAATATGAATATTGGTATTGGAGACAGGTTTCAGCTTAATGCAGGGTGAAAGTCATGCAGAAATCTCCTCTAGGAGCTTTCTGCATGACTTCCACCCTGCATTAAGCAGTCACCTGCTTAAAAGTATCTAAATTCTTCTCTATTAGAATTCTGGTTTAGATTGGGTTTTACTGTTTCCCAGCTTCTAAAATGCATGTTTACAATGTTATTGCAGTGATATCAGTGTTATTACATGCTTTATGCTGCATCGCTGTAATTTCTTATTTTATCTTATAAGATGGTGATATGTATTCTCAGAAATGCTGTGGGTAAATGTTTTTGCGACATTTACAAGTTTAAAGTGGAAGAATTCCCCCACTCTACATATCTTGTTTGGGTCCCAACTGTTTATGTAATATATTTAGAGAGAAATTTAATTTGTCAATACTTTCTACATCCTGGAAAACAGTTTGCTCTCTGTTGAAACCCCTCAGTAACATGGCATCTCACCAGGATATGCTTATAATGATAAAGACTTAATTTAATCCTTTCCCTGTTGAATATTCATGTAAGAAGTAATGCCATTCTAAATATGTATTATCTATACTTTTATAATGGCATATGTACACAATATTTTGGGTAATGGTAGAAACTGTAGTCAGGTCTATTATAATTTCATAAGCAAACAGAGCAGACCCTGATCAGACAGCTCCTACAGGAGTCGTCTGATCTGGGTCTTCTGTTTGCATTGGCCGGAAAAAGCATTCATATGAGGGAAAGAGTTAATCCAGAAGCTGATAGAGACACCTTTTAACCCTTTACTCCGTGAGTATTCATGCAAGGAATCATAATCTCATGAATATCAATTAGGGCCCTGCATTGAAAATGCAGGAGCTCTATAGCCTAGGAATCACATTTTCTGTCTGTCTGTCCGTCCGTCCATCAACACTTTTGATGTGACACGATAACTCAAACAGTTCTTCACATATTGGTTTCATATTTAGGGCATATCCTTAGTATCATCAGAGGAAGACACCCATAGTTTTTGGGTTGAATCATATCACCATGTCTAGAGTCATCTGCCCTTGATTCATCAAAAATGCTATCAACTTTGTGACAGGATAACTCAAACAGTACTTCACATATTGCTTTCATATTAAGGGCATATGCTTAGAATCATTAGAGGAAGACAACTATAGGTTTTTGGGTTGAATGAGGTCACCATGTCCAGAGTTATCTGCCCTTGATTTATCAAAAATGCCATATTCAGCAAAAGATCATCTGCAGGGCTCTCTCTGACTGAGTCAGTTTTCTAGTTAAATTAATTGTTATAATTGTTATAACACAGAAATATTTGGCCATGGCAGAAACTCTACAATCATATCTATCGTACATTATATCATTAGCAAACAGAGCAGACCTTGATCAGACTGCTCCTGAAGGAGCCGTCTGATTTAGGTCTACTCTGTTTGCAAATGTGTAGAGGGTTAACGCCTTAGCAAATAGAAAGAGTGAACTCAGATCAGACAGCTTCTGTATGACTAGGAGCCATCTCATCAGGGTCTGCTGTGTTTGCTTATGAAATTATCCCTTTCCCTGTTCTATGTTTATTCCAAATTTCAATACCTACTGAATATTCAGGGACAAAATAGTAAAAGACATAATTATGGAAGATGGAACATTGTTGCCATTTTAGAAAGAAAAGAAACAGATCTATCACATTCCATTAGCAAACAGAGCAGACCTCTCAATAACGATTCCCTCCTTACAACAACGCATGTCACTGTTTCCGAAACAACACGGCTCCAGAATCAACTTTTTTCAATCATATTTTCTTTATGCCTCCATCAAACCCTATGTTGTGACCACTCTTTAGAATCGTCACTTTGTGACGATTCTAAAGAGTGGTCACAGCATAGGGTTTGATAGAGGCATAACGGTTTTAGTTCTCGAAATACACCCTATCTGGGGATCTGCAAACAAGCTAATTATGTTTGATTTTCCCTCCCTATAACAACTGTCTCTGAATAACACATACAATTTTCGTATCCCAAAGGGTGTCGTTGTATAGAGGGAGCACTGTAGTAGCAAATAGCTTTCAAGAGTAGTTTGATCCAGGTTGTGTTAGTAGGTCTGTCAGAATAGTTACGATAATTAGAGTAATCTCATTTTTGAAGACGAAAGTTGGAAAATTTTGAAAGGGTTGAAAATTAAATGAATAGACAGTTTGTGAATCAATATTTATAGACCATGATATATGCCGTAACCAATCTTTAAAATTATCACTAGGTGATTTTCAAAGTAGACACAACAAACGGTTAATTTGTTAGTTTCCACTAGTTAACCTTAAGATGAATTAATCTTGATATTGGATGCTTATAAATATGCATATACCAGTATGCTATTTCTATGCTATTTGTTTCACCTTGTCAGTTTTGACAATTTTGACATAACCATTTACCTCATAGAAACGCCTTTTAATGACTTTGCAAACCGAGCTTACCAAGATCAGATGGCTACTAGCTACAGGATCTTCAGGGCCTCCTTTGTTTGCCATAAATGATATAGATCTGTTTCTACAGTTTCTGCCAGTTCCTTGGTTCATTAGCTGTTATAAAAACTCAGTAAATGAATATTCATGATCTCATTAATTCTTGCATAAATATTCATGAGGTAAAGGGTTAATCAGATAGAACTTAGAAGATGTTTACTACTTCTATGGTTATTCACCAAGTGGTTGTAAGGGGTTCCACTGTACATGTAGGTGTTTGTGTGTGTTACAGGAGAAGGGCGTCAACATCAACAACTTCCTCAATGTGCTGGTGTCCGACCCTGGTCCCCAGTGTCTCATGTGGCTCCCCATCCTACACAGGATGGCGCAAGTGGAAAATGGTAGGTATACATGATTGTATGCTTTATTATCCCCTTGAAGTGTGACATATATTTTGTTTGCTATTTACCTGATCAATATGACTTTTAACATCTTTGCAAAGAGAATAATCCCAGATCACATTGGCTCCTGTAGGAGCTGTCTGATCAGGGTCTACTCAGTGTGGTTATGGAATGATATACATGTAGATCTGATTCTACAGTATTTGTTATAGCTAAATGTTTCTGTAGTCATATGCTATTATAAAATACAGCTAATTAATCCATTCCCTCATAATAGGAAAGTTTTTGAATTGTTCCTATGGAACAAATACAGTAAAACCTCTCTATAACGGCCACTAAATTACATCAAGTATTTTGTGTTAAAGGCAGGTGGCTGCTTAAAGCAAGGTGAAAGTAAACAGAATGCTCCAATAGGAGCGTTCTGTTTTACTTTCACCTTGCTTTTAAGCAGCCACCTGCCCTAAATACTATCCAACTAATATAATTTAGTGGCCGTTATAGGGAGGTTTTACTGTACTCTATTTATGATAATAGGTTAACAAAATGACTTTTACAGAGGTGTCAAAAGGTGTCAATACAAGGGAACGGGTTAATCATTCATACTGTCATTATTCTGTACATGAATGTTCACGTTCAGGTTTATTTGGCAAACTTTGATCTGTATTATTCATATTCTTGTGTTCCTTCTGTTCCCAGTGTTTCACCCAGTGCAGTGTGACGGCTGTCATCGGGAGTCTTTTATGGGTTTCCGTTACCGTTGCCAGCGTTGTCATAACTACCAACTTTGTCAGGACTGTTTCTGGCGGGGACGGACATCAAGCTACCACAGCCAGGACCATCAGATGAAAGAATATCTCTCTTATGTAAGTTGTCTCCAAAGAAATTCAGGAAGGAGTATCTCTTTTATGTAAGTTGGCTGCATATAAACTCAGCTAGGAGCATCTCTTATATAAGTTGTCTCCATATCTCCATAGAAACTCAGGAAAGAATTGCTGTCTTAACCCTTTCCCTGTTCTGTATTTAGGCCAAATTTGAATACCTACTGAATATTCATTAAAAAATAGATATAAAGAAATATGGAAGGTGAAACATTGTAGCCATTTTAGAAAGTAAAGAACCAGATTTATCAAATTCTATTAGCAAACAGAGCAGACCCTGATCAGATGGCTCCTCTAGGAGCCGTCTGATCTGGGTCTACTCTGTTTGCAAATGTGTGAAAACACGTTTATATGAGGGAAAGGGTTAAGTAAGTTGTCTACATATACACACACGAAGGAGTATTTCTCTAAGTTCTCCATAGCATCTTGGGATGGAGTTGCTCTCATATGTAAGTTGTCTACATAGAAACTCAGCAGGTATCAATTTCTAGGCTGTGAGCAGTTTTACCAAAGAGCAAAAACATGCATTTGTTTAACCCTTTCCCTCATATAGACACCTTTTCATGCATTTGCAAACAGAGTAGACCCGGATCAGACGGCTCCTATAGGAGCCGTCTGATCAGAGTCTGCTCTGTTTCCTAATGGAATTTGATAGATCTGTTTCTTTGCTTTATAAAATATCTACAATGTTCCATCTTCCATGTTTCTATATAACTCATTTGTTAATGAATATACAGTAGGTATTGAAATTTTGCCTACATACAGAACAGGGAAAGGGTTAACCCTTTACACATATATTCACGCAAGAAATAATATTACATGTACGGTAATCGGATAATTTTTTATAATAGCACATGGACAAAAGAATTGTTTGCTTTGACATAAACTCTAGAATCGGATCCATATCATGTCATAAGCAAACAGAACAGACCCTGATCAGACAGCTACTAGAGGAGCCATCTGATCTGACTCAACATTGCTTGCAAAGGTGTAGAAAAGCGTATTTATAGAGTAAAGGGGTAAATATTTTCATGCTTAATAATTTTCATCTTCATAAATTATTGTCTGCTGCATTTCTTAGAGGTGATCTTACTTATATTTCTTTTTATAAAACTAATCAAAGTGTTGAACATTTTACAATAAAGCCCCTCAGATGGCTGCTAAATGTAGGGTGAAAGTCATGCAGAAAGCTCCTAAAGCATGACTTTCACCCTGCATAAAGCTGTCACCTGTCTCCAAGATCGATTTTTATACTAAATTGAATGTCCGGTTTAGAGGGTTTTTACTGTAGATCCTGATTACATTCAGAGTTACACAGGATCTCGACTGTATTCTTACTGTTTGCAAAGGTCATCACAAATTTGACCCTTTTGAGCATAGAGTAATTGGCACTGCACAGAAAAAGGTCTGACAGCACCAATAAAAATAAGTTGATTTACCCTAATTATTACAAAACACTGTACTCTCCTTTAGTTTCTAAAGCTGAATATGTCAGCACCGTTTTGACATCTTCAACCATTTCTCTCATATAAATATCCTTTCATGCTGTTGCAAATAGAGTTTTTCCTGATCAGACAGCTCCTATAGAAGCCATCTGATCTGGGTCTGCTTTGTTTACTTATGAAATCTGATCCTACGATTCAAGTCTAAATTCCCCTTGAAAACTTTAATTTATAAAATTTAAGTTAATGAATATTCATGAGGTGATCAGTATATGCATGAATGTTCTTTTTGGAAATGGTGAAACAAAACAAATGGAGTGGCAAGAGTGCCTTCTAGGGCAGTTTGATCTAGATCACTATATTTATCATTCATTATAGGTCTTCTCATCATTCAATTACTACAACCCTTAACCCTTTCTCTGTTCTATAGTAGTCTAAAGTTCAATACCTACTGAATATTCATGAATTTCATGGACACAACAGTTATAATGAAATATGGAAAGTGGAAAATTGAAGCCATTTTAGAAATTAAGAAACAGATCTATCCGATTCCATTAGCAAACACAGAAGACTCTGATCAGATCTCTGGATCTTCTCGGCTTGAGAATGTGTCAGAAGGCATTTATATAGAAAGAAGGCATTTATATAGAAAGAAGGCATTTATATTAGAAAGAAGGCATTTATATAGAAAGAAGGCATTTATATAGAAAGGGTTAACTCCATGAATATTAATGTAAGAAATATTGACTTTATGAATATTAATTTTATTTTTATAGAGGCATAATTATGAACAAGGGAATTTTTGGTGGCAAGTTCTGTAGAATCAAATCTAAATTATACTACGAGCAAACAGAGTAGACCCTGATGAGATGGGTCCTGCAAAAGCTGTCCTATCTGATCTGGATCCACTCCGTTTGCAAAGGTAGAATAGTGAAATATGTGGTAAAGGATTAACCTTTGGTCAAAATGTTGTCATTAAAATAACCCTTTTCTAATATAATGATATAGTGCATATTGACAGAATTAATGTATGTTCCTTTACTCTTTTTACCCCATTGAAAGTAGACCCAGGTCAGACGGCTCCTATAGGAGCCATCTGATCAGGGTCTGCTCTGTTTTCTGCTTTGACAAAATATTCGTATGTTCATGTGCCATTACAAAATTCATGATGATATTATTTCTTGCATGAATATTCATTGAGTAAAGGGTAAAAAAAGATTATTCGCTAAAGGACAAGCAATGGATTTGCTTTCCACAAGTATAATCTAGTAATTCTTTTCATTTGAACAGTTTCAATTTCCTCACCAGCCTAACATTTTATTAAATTTCAGAAATCTCCAGCAAAACAGATCGGTCATTCCATCAAAAAATCATTCCGCTGTGTTCCAAACAAGCCGGTGGAAGAAAAACCTAGTTTTCCAGAGCAGCCTGAGAAAACAGTAGATCTTTCTTACATTGTGTAAGTAGTATCAGCTAGTAGATTTCTTCTACAATTGCTTCTCTTCTTTAGTTATTGTTTTCACTGTACAGAAGAACCCTTCTATAGTGACCACTTCATTAATAAGCATTGGTGTCTTTAACCCATTACCTCATAGGCTATTTTTAGATTCTACCTCTTTGAATTAATCTACCGAAAAGGAGCATTTACTAGTGAAAGGAAAATTTTAGAACTGTAGTTTTGAAACCATTGTGATAAGTAGAGCATTTTCTCCTATGAAGCAAATGCTCTATTTATCACAATGGTTTCATAAAGTGACTTTTACAGAGGGGTATATATAGAAAGGCATATTTATGGAGGAAAGGGTTAAAAGCAAGTGACTGCTCCATGCAGGACAAAAGTAATGCAGACAGCTCCTATAGGAGCTTTCTGCATAATTTTTGTCTTGCATTATGCTACCACCATTAGAGGGTTTACTACATGTATTAATATACAGACAGCACTTGAATTTATAGACTTTTCACTTTCTTCTCATATTAACCTTTTCCCTCATATAAACGTGTTTTCACACATTTGCTTACAGAGTAGACCCAGTTTGGACTCCCAGTGCATTGTCACCATGTCAAACTGTTAACCCTTTGAATATGGGACCTACATGCACTGTCATTTGCAAACAGTGTTGTCCCAGATCAGAGGGCTCCTAAGGGAGCCCAGTGATCAGGGTCTGCACTAGTATTTGTCATCCAAATTTGTCTAGCTAGTTTTTCATACCAACTAAACTCTACAAGTAACCACTCATTAGCTATATCACTCAGAAAATTCAGCATTGAAAGAATGGAAAAACCTTTTCTTAGTATAAACGCCATTTGACGCATTTACAGATTAGACCCAGATCAGACTGCTCCCATAGGAGCCATCTGACCAGGGTCTGCTCTGTATGCTACTGGAATTTGATAGATTTGCTTCTTTACTTTCTAAAATGGCTGCAATCTTCCACCTTCCATATTGTATTATGGCTATTTTGTCCATTAATATGCAGTAGGTAAATTTGGAATAAACATAGAACAGGGAAAGGGTTAAGGCATGTTTGCTAGTATGCAACATGCATGTGTTATTTGCTCTCTAAACATTCGCAAACAGTTTACCATTTCTGATGCTTAACCCGTTACCTCATATAAAAGCTTTTTCACGAAACATGCCATTCGCCATGGCAGAATCTGTAGAAGCAGACCTATATAACTCCATAATTCTATAAGCAAACAGAGCAGACTCTTGTGGGAGCCGTCTGATATGGGTCTATTCTGATTTGCAAAGGTATGAAAAGGTATTTATATGAGAGAAAGAGTTAAGACTCTAGAATAATCTCATACATGCCAACTTGGTTCCAATGTCTTATGTTTGAGAAGATACATTAGATTTTGTCCAGTATAAGTGTGGTGTTATCCTCTACTCTATTCTGTAACTTGGATTATTTCTACAATATTTTGTAGTACTTTTAATCCTTTACTCCATGAATTTTGATATAAGAAATAATGACGGCATAAATATTTATTACTAGTAAAGAAGCATATGAATAAGGTAATTGTTTGCTCTGGCAAAAACGGCTGAATTAGATCTGTTTTATTCCATAAGCAAACAGAGCAGACCTGATCAGACCACTTCTACAGGGTCTACTCTGTTTGGAAATGCATATAAAGGCATATCTATGGAGTAAAGGGTTAACCCATTCCCTCATATTGACGCCTTTTGATGCCACTGCATAAGTCACCTGTTGAAACCATTGTGATAAATAGAGCATTGCTCCTACAGGAGCAAATGCTCTATTTATCACAATGGTTTCAAACTACAAAATTCTATAAAAAAAATCCTTTCCTCTAGTAAATGCTCCTTTTGAGTAGATTCATTCAAAGAAGTTGGGTCTAAAAATAGCCTATGGAGTAAAGGGTTAACTGTTAACACGTTTAGTCTTGTAATCTATCCTAAGTAAATATAATCCACCAGCTCCAAAGTAAAGGTACGGTTGAACTTCCATATCTTGAACTTCAAGGGACTATACAAAATTACTTTGACATAACAGAGGTTGAAGTAATTCCATAAATTTTATAATCTAAATGATTTCTCAAGTTCATAGCTTAATGCAAGTCTAAACTAATGCTGAAAGCTCTTATAGTTGTTTTGACCTGCATTTAGCTGTCACGTGTTTTTAGATATGCGTAGTGATTCTGCATTGAAAATTTTGGAAGAAGCCAACTTTAAGTTATCCCAAAGTTTGAGTTACCCGAGTTTGAGATATCAAAGTTCTGCTGTATTTCTATATGATACACTGTTATTTTTTTTATGCTTGTAGTAAATCTATAGTTAACCCTTACAGTGCGGGACACGAGTCACTAATGTCCTTTGCAAACAGTGTAGACCCAGATGAGAGGGCTCCTGGAGGAGCCCTCTCATCAGGGTCTGCACTGTTTGTCGTGCTACAATGTTTTATAGAAAAATCCCTAAACATTCACTATAAGCTTGACCTGTTTGAATTTTGAAATAGTCCATTTGAAAATTCAGCGTTGTAAAGGTTAAATAGAACCATTTGTGTTTCTGTATAAACACCTACATTCATATTATTAGGTTATATCTGAAGCCATCAGCAAGAGATCCCAATTGTTATCAAACAGTTTCTTCTCATTTGTTATCGTTATCAACCAGTTTTTTCTCATTTGTTATCGTTATCAACCAGTTTCTTCTCTTAACCCTTTACCTGATGAATATTCATGTAAGAATTAATGACATCATGAATATTTATTAACTGATTTTTTTAATGGAATATGAACACATGATTTTCTTGACATGGTAGAAACTCTAAAATCAGTTCTGTATAATTCCATATGCAAACAGAGCAGACCCTAATCAGACAACGCCTACAGAAGCTGTCTGATCTGGGTCTTTTTTGTTTGCAAAAGCATAAAACAGATGTTTGTATGAGGTTTAGAGTTAAGTATTTAGTAGACACATGCATTCAAAGTCAAACCTCAAACCTCTCTGCAGCAGCCACTCAAAGAACTTTGAGTTATTCAGTAGCCTAACCCTTACTCCATGAATATTCATGTAAGAAATGGTGGTATCATGAATATTTATTAGTTGAAGTTTTAGAATAGCAGGACATTTTGGTATTGTTAGAACTTTGAGTTATTCAGTAGCCTAACCCTTACTCCATGAATATTCATGTAAGAAATGGTGGTATCATGAATATTTATTAGTTGAAGTTTTAGAATAGCAGGACATTTTGGTATTGTTAGACACTGTCAGGGTCCATGCTTATAAAGCTTTTAGTTGAGTCCGAGTTTCGTTCTCAAGCTTTTGATTGGTCAGATTTGAGTTCTCAAGCTTTTGATTGGTCAGATTTGAGCCAGAGGCTCAAATCTGACCAATCAAATGCTTGAGAACGTTCTCAGACTCAACTAAAAGTTTTATAAGCATGGACCCAGACCTTTCCTCTTATGATGATTTGTAGTCGGATCTGTTATAGTTTCATAAGCAGACGGATATTTCATAAGCAATCGGAGCAGACCCTGATCAGACGTCTGATTTGGGTCTACTCTGTTTGCAAAGGTTTAGAAAGGCGTATCATGGAGTAAAGTGTTAGTGCAGAATGAAAGTTGTGCATAAAGCTAATTAGTAGCATTCAGCATTACATTCCTTTTCATTAAGCAACTACCTGCTCTTATAGAACCCCATATTTATTAATTATATGATTACAGTAGAAATCTCGAGGTCTTTCTGCATATCAGCAGTTTAGAACATTCAGTCAAACCACCATGAAGCAACAGAAACGTTATTAACCCATTCCCTTACATTGATGTCTTTTGATGCTTCTGCAAAAGTCACGTTTTGAAACCATTGTGATAAATAGAGTATTCGTTCCATAGAAGCAAAATTTTATGCTTTATTTATTACAATGGTTTCAAAACTACACAAATCTTATATTTTCCTTTTCTCTAGTACATGTTGTAATCTCTAGTAAATGCTCTTTGTCAGTAGATTTATTCAGAGACGTTGGGTCCGAAAATAGCCTATGAGGGAATGGGTTAACGGTTTGCATGCTAGCATCAAAACTGTGATTACCTATAAGCAAATAGTTTGGATCCAGATGAAATGCCGCATAATGCGGCATCTCATCTGGATCCAAACTGTTTGACACTTTGACCATATTTTTTAAAAGAAATGAGAGAAAATATATTATAGGAATTGAAGCAGATGACAATTGTTGCAGACGAAAAAAATTACATGTACTTGGTTTGTAAGGAATTAATCGGCTTTACAGACTTTTTGCTTTAATTTTGACCAGCATTTTTACAGCTACCTGCCTTGAATGATGCTCATGTTTATTCACTCAATGGTCAACAGAGATGAAGAGAAGATGCATACATTTGTACTCATCTATCAAAATCTGTTAGTTCTTGGCCAAACACTCTCCTGTTACTACTCGTGAGAATTGCCTAGGGGAGACAATTCTAATGAGTAGTAAAAAGTTAGAGTTTTATTTTTAGAGTTTTATTTCAATTAGACTTCCTATTACTTGTCTTATCTACTGAGGATGAGGATGGACTGTCATGAAACTGTGTTGCAGAATTCTATATTTCTTATTCATTTACTGTGCAGTACTCTTTCAAGATTCAATATCATAGTTGTCTTTTGTTGTTTTTGAAGCAGTTAACCCTTTGAATACAGGAAGCAAGTGATCTGGGTCCAAGCTTATAAAGCTTTTATAGCTGAGTCTGAGTTCATTCTCAAGCTTTTGATTGGTCAGATTTGAGTTCTCAGGCTTTTGATTGGTCAGATTTGAGCCTCTGGCTCAAATCTGACCAATCAAAAACTTGAGAACGAACTCAGACTCAACTAAAAGGTTTATAAGCATGGACCCTGGTATTTGTAAACAGTGTAGACTCAGAGGGTTCCTATATGAGCCCTTTGATCAGGGTCTGCACAGTTTATCATTAAAAATTCTCCAGCAGATTTAAGCTTATCATACTGAATGGACCTTTACCTGATAGGCACCTTTTCACGCTTTTGCAAACAGAGTAAGACCAATATTAGATGGCTTCTGTAGGAGCTGTCCGATTAGAGTCTGCCATGTTTGCTTATGGAATTGTATAGATCTGATTCTACACTTTCTGCTATGGTCAAACTACAGAATTGTGTTCATATACCATTATAGAATTTTGGGAAATGAATATTCATGATGTCTGTATTTCTCCCATGAATATTCATTAGGTAAAGGGTTAAACAAAAATAGACCATTACATTTAAAACATTTAGTATTCAGAGGGTTAAGTTCATATAAACAGTTTTCACGCAAATTTTGCCAGCACTAATGAGACCACGATCATATGCTTTGTTAACCCTGGTTACTCCATGAATATTTATGTAAGAAATAATGACATCATCAATATTAATTGGATTAATTTTTATAATGGCACATGGACAAAGGACTTTTTGGCCATGTAGAATCACATCTATATCATTTCATAAGCAAACAGAGCAGACCCTGATCAGACGGCTCCTATAGGAGCTGTCTGATCTGGGTCTACCCTGTTTGCAAAGAGGTAGAAAGGCATATTTTTGGAGTAAGGGGTTAAAAACCCAGCACCTGATAAAGATCTCTCTTATTATGTCTCCCCCCATATTTATATGGGGGAGACATATTGTTTTCGTGAGAGTTGTCTGTCTGTCCGTCTGTCCGTCTGTCTGTCACACTTTTTGTCCGGACGATAACTTCAATATGCCTGATGCCAGTTGATTGAAACTTCATATATGGAAAGAGCATAATGAGAGGAAGTGTCATGCACAAGGTCCATAACTCTGGCTTCACTAATATTGGAGTTATTGCCCTTTGTAAAAAAAAATCACACTTTTTTGTCCGGACGATAACTCCTATATGGCTCATGCCATTGGATTGAAACTTCATATATGGAAAGATCATGACGAGAGGAAGTGTCATGCACAAGGTCCATAACTCTGGCTTCGCTAATATTGGAGTTATTGCCCTTTGTAAAAAATATCATAATTTTTTGTCCGGACAATAACTTCAATATGCCTGATGCCAGTTGATTGAAACTTCATATATGGAAAGAGCATAATGAGAGGAAGTGTCATGCACAAGGTCCATAACTCTGACTTCACTAATATTGGAGTTATTGCCCTTTGTAAAAAATATCATAATTTTTTGTCCGGACAATAACTTCAATATGCCTGATGCCATTGGATTGAAACTTCATATATGGAAAGATCATAACGAGAGGAAGTGTCATGCACAAGGTCCATAACTCTGGCTTCACTAATATTGGAGTTATTGCCCTTTGTAAAAAAATCACACTTTTTTGTCCGGACGATAACTTCTATATGGCTCATGCCATTGGATTGAAACTTCATATATGGAAAGATCATAACAAGAGGAAGTGTCATGCAGAAGGTCCATAACTCTGGCTTCACTAATATTGGAGTTATTGCCCTTTGTAAAAACAATCACAATTTTTTGTCCAGATGATTACTCCTATGTGACACATGCCATTGGAGTGAAACTTCATACATGGAACGATCATAATAAGAGAAAGTGTCATGCATAAGATCCTTAACTCGAGCTTCAATAAATTTAGAGTTATTGCCCCTTGTACATTTGTTTAATTCTTTCTTGCCCGGATGATAACTCCTACATGGCTCTTGCCATTGTATTGAAACTTCATACATGGAAAGAGCATGATGAGAGAAAGTGTCATGAACAAGGGCCATAATTCTGGCTTCAATACTTTTGGAGTTATTGCCCTTTGTTACATTTTTTGGCCGATCAATAACTCCTGTTCGACTGATGCTATTGGAATGACATTTTATTTTTGGAAAGAACATGATGAAAGTAAGTGTCATGCACAAGGGCCATAAATCTGGTATCAGTATTTTTGGAGTTATTAGCTGTTATCATTTTCTTCTTGAAAAATGTAGTGTGGAAAACGCATAATGAGGGGAAGTATCATTCATCAAGACCATAACATTTTTAGTGATTTCCCTTTACATATTGTTTTTATTAGAGGGGAGACATCCGGTTTTTTGACAAAAACCTCTAGTTATTCATTGCTAGTCAATATTTTTTTCCACCAGGTTTGCCAGTATCTAATCTAGGCCATCATTTCTTGACAGCCCATAATATGAATGTTTCTTTATCTATTTTGTCGTCCAGTCACTCTAGCTATAGTGTTCTTGCGTTTGTTACGTTGATTCTGTTTTTGTGCTTTCAGTCGCGACTCCTCTGAAGAGTGCCTTCCGGCCTTAGTCATGTAGGTGGTCCAGCCTGTTGTACCTATTTGTCCCGCATGCGTGTTTGTTTGACATTGCCCAACATTAACCCATATATAATAATATAACCCAATCTCACTTTTCCAACAATTTGTACGGCTGAATGAATCAGGTCAGCAAGGTTTTAATAGTTTTAATCCCTTCCCTGTTGAATATTCATGTAGGAAATAGTGACATCATGAATATGAATTTTTATGTCATAATTATGTACACAGGATATTTTGGTATTGGTAGAAACTGTAGAGCCATATATGTTAAAATTTCATAAGCAAATAGAACAGACCAAGATCAGACGGTTCCTACAGGATCTTGGTCTACTCAGTTTGCAAAGGCATGAAAAAGTGTTTATATAAAGGAAAGGGTTGAATGAAACTTAAAAGGTTAAAAAGGAGTAAAACATGGTAGACCAAGATCAAAATGCTCCTTCAAGATCTGTTAAATATTGGCCTTGGCCTGAGCTATTTACCCAAGTTTAGCTAAATGTCAACAGTAATTATGGTATACATAATAAAGACTTGGTCCAAGACTAGACATCACCTGTTTAACACTTTTCTTCATGAGTGTTTATGTAACAATTTATCATTTCATGAATATTCAAAATTCTCTAAAACGTTTAGGCCTTTCATACAAAGCAGACTTTCTAGTTAAACACTGCTGGGATATTCCACTGTGAAAATTCAGCGCTGAAAGGGTGAAACAATATTAAGACAATGTTAACCATTTCCCTCAAAGGCTATTAATGGAAAGAAAGACCCAACCTCTTTGAATAAATCTACTGAAAAGGAGCATTTACTACAAAAAAGGAACATTTTAGAATAATGTAGTTTTGAAACCATTGTGATAAATAGAGCATAAAATTTTGCTCCTATGGAGCAAATGCTCTATTTATCACAATGGTTTCAAAAACTGACTTTACAGAGGCATCAAAAGGCTTCATGTAGGACAGAAACAGAGAGTCAGCCAATTCTTGTTAACCCTAACAACGTTAGACCCGAGTTAAATGGCCTTTAACCCTTTACTCCATAAATACGCCTTTCTGCGTCTTTGCAAACAGAGTAGTCCCAGATCAGACAGCTCCTGTAGGAGCCCTCTGATCAGGGTCTGCTCTGTTTGCTTATGACATAATGTAGAAATGATTCAACAGTTTCTCCAATGGCCAAAACTTTACGTGACCATGTGTTATTATAACAAATTAATCTAATTAATATTCATGACATCATTATTTTTTACATGAATACTCGATGTAGGAAAGGGTTAAAAACAGACTGTCATTGGTGTCAAAAGGCAACATTTATGAGGAAATGAGTTAACACCATAACAGTTTACTTACTTATGTACATAACACTGAGGTAAAATTGTTTTGACCGTATGTCTATTTTAATGTGTTATGTTGTCAGTGAAACTAAAATTAATGCACCTTAGTTATACCCCATGAATTATAGGAAAAAGTAAACCCCATTTTATGTACACAGTGAAAACTCTATTATTTGAACACTTAGATACGTACCATTATTGATATTTAACACAGGTGGCAGCTTAATGCAGGATGAAAGTCATGCAGAAAGCTCCTCTAGGAGCTTTCTGCATGACTTTCATCCTGCATTAAGCAGCCACCTGCCTACAAAGAAGTAAATTGTTCATTACTAATATTTCATAGTGTCGAGTTTTTACTGTATATGCCATAAAACCCCTCAAAAGCAACTACCAGGAGGTCGAATTTTGAACCTGAATCAGGTCTTATTTTAGGTCTTAACCTTTTACACCATGAATATTCATGTAAGAATTTTCATGGCCTCATGAATTTTAATTATGGTAATTGTTATAATACTACATGGACACAGGAAGTTTTGGCCTTGGCAGAAACTGTAGAATCATGTCTATATTATATATCATAAGCAAATGGAATGGACACTGATCAGACACTCTTACAGGAGCCATCTGGTCTTGGTCTTCTTTGTTTGCCAAGGCGTAGAAAGGCGTATTTATGGAGTGAAAGGTTAAACACAGGACTGGTGGTACCTTAATGCAGGATCAAAGTTATGCAGACAGCTGCTGAGCTTTCTGTATTACTTTCGTTCTGCATTAAGCAACCACCTGCTTTTAAAGAGACCAATGTATATTAGTTCACCTGAGTATATACTCGGGTGAACTTTTGTGATCCACCATTATCCAGTGTCTCTGTCTGACCATCAGCAATTGCTTTAAACTACATCTCTGAAACCATATAGCAGAATGTAACCAAACTGTACAGAAAAAGTCTTGGTATCATGTTTTAACAGAATCTAGGTCTACATACATGTAGAACTCATGAATATTTATGTTACAATTTATCACTTATTCATTAACTTAAATTACGTTTGTAATGTCACATTAACAACAGAACTTGAGGCCATGAAACTGTAAAATTCCATAAGCAAACAGAGCAGACGCTGATCACACATGGCTCCTATGGGGGCCATCTGATCTGGGTCTTCTCTATTTATAAAGATACCAAAAGGTGTCTTTCTCATGTTATGTGTTACCTGTTAGAACACTAGCAGCAAATTCATGATTGCCTGTAGGGCAGTTTGGATCCAGATGAGACACCAAGTAAATTAGGGTTTTAGTAGTATCCAAACTATTTAATACTCTGGTTGTAATTTTGACGAAAGATAAAATAATTAATTTTAGGATTGCAGCAAAAGACAAGTTTCACTGACAAGAGTTACTGAGAATACAAAGAGCTGAGCCGTAGAATAATCCAATTCTTTTGCTGCTTGCAATATTGCATGACTTTGAATACTTGACAACTCGCTGCGTCTGTGATTTCTGTACAGACATGCATCTGTGCATGACTGCTGTTGCATGGAATCGTACCATATTAGTGCATGATTCACTCACTGTATGCAAACTTTCCCTTTACCTCATGAATGTTAACCCTTTCCTCCATAAATACGCCTTTCTATGCCTCTGTAAAAATCACCTGTTGAAACCATTGTGATAAATAGAGCATTTGCTCCTATAGGAGCAAATGCTCTATTTATCACAATGGTTTCAAACTACAAAATTCTAAAAAAAAAATTTCCTTTTTTCTAGTTAATGCTCCTTTTCGGTAGATTTATTCAATGTGGTTGGATCTATAAATAGCCTATGAGGGAATGGGTTATGTAAGGTATAATACCATCTTGAATATTAATGAGCTGATTGTTTTTTACACAGGACTTTTTTAGCCATGTTAGAAGCTGTAGAATCAGATCTACATATAATAACATAAGCATACAGAGCAGACCCTGATCAGACAGCTCCTACAGGAGCCGTCTGATCTGGGTCTACTCTGTTTGCAAAGACATAAAAAAATGTGTGTATTAGGGTAAAGGGTTTTGCATGTGCAGCATGTGAGTGCAGAAATGTAAAACTTGCCGTGAAATGACTATTTTGAGACCAAGAATATTGATAAACCATCGAAGTGGTCACCTGACAGGAACTATTTAATCTTTTGCACTCGGTGCTACTGTAATACAATGTCATGTAGCACTGAATATTAAAACAGACAAATGTAGGCATGTAGTGCAGACCCAGGTCAAACTGCTCCTTCAGGATCAGGGTCTATACTGTTTTCTACTGTATTTGTCTCATTTTTAACACTGTTCTTTGCAAACCGTGTAGACCCAAATGAGAGGCCAAATGAGAGGGCTCCTCTAGGAGGGTCAGCACTGTTTGTCATGTTACATTTTTCTTTAGAAAAATCCCTAAATATTGACCATAAGCTTGACCTGTTTCAAGTTTTGAACAGTTCATTCAGCATTGTAAGGGTTAAAGTTATTAAAATGGAGTATATATAATAGACCATTATTCAGCCTTACTTATCAGCTGAAATACGGTATTGTGTACAAAAATTGATGTCTGCTAAATGTTTTCAAAGTACATCTTAACTCTTTCCTCCATAGGCTATTTTGAGACCCAACCTCTTTGAATGAATCTACCGAAAAGGGGCATTTACTAGAGAAAAGGAAAATGTTAGAATTGTTTAGTATTGAAACCATTGTGATAAATAGAGCATTTGCTCTTATGGAGCAAATGCTCTATTTATCACAATGGTTTCATAAAGTAAAGTACCTAATTATAGTCTACTTTCAGTCCGAATGACCGCTCAGCCGACTGTACATTTACTCCCCTAGTCATTGAGTCATTCGCCTACAATGTTGAGCACTGCTAACATATGGGGCAACCATGCAGCCGCAGTACCGGCTAGTGACCCTCACAGGTACCCATTTTAACCCCTGGGTGGAGAGGAGGTGCGGATGGGAGACACTGAAAAGTGTCTCTGAAATTTTCAGGAGGGACCGGGATTTGAACCTCAGACCTCCGGATTGAAAGTCAAGCGCGTTACCACTAGACCGCACACCACAAAAGTGACTTTTACAGAGGCGTAGAAAGGCGTATTTATGGAGGAAAGGGTTAAAGAAGTACACCCAGATCAGATTGCTCCTTTTAAAAGGAGCCATCAAATCAGGGTATGCTCTGTTTACTTATGAAATAATTTAGATCTGATTGTCATGGTCAAATTTTTTCTTGTTCATATTGCCATTTTATAAATACATGTATTTAGCTAATCAATATTCATGGTCATTTTTCTTACATTAATATTTTTAAGGTAAATGGTTAATTCACCAATATTGGCAGCAGGGAGTACTGGTATAACACTGTCTTGGTCAGACTCCCAGAGTCTGTAACTTGCTCTAGCAGGACAGATGAATACTGTTCTGCACTGACTGATAGCTATAATTGACTGTAATGACCCACTATGTTGTCTGGCTTCTGTATTGGAGATAAATTATTATTATCTAATAAATATTGACAGTTTAAAGCAAATGAAACTATTCTTTAACCCTTTACTCCATGAATATTCATGAAAGGAATGATGACATCATGAAAATCAATCAGATTAATTTTTAAAATGGTATGTTAACCCGTCGCTTGCTGTTCACGTCAATATACCTACCTGTAAATAGTGAAGACCCAGATGAGACAGCTCCTACAGGAGCTGTCTCATCTGGGTCTGCACTATTTACAAGTTGATTGTGCAACCAATGCACTCCACAGCAGTGATTGCACAGCAAAATACTTGTACACAGTGAAAATATATGTAATTATACAACAGGACATGTGTGAAGAAGGAGAAATGTATTTTAAAACTCAGCAATCGAAGGGTTAACACAGGAAATCTTTGTCCAAAGTAGAAATTGCAAAATCAGGTATACATAAACAGAGCAGATCTTTATCTTGGTCTACTCAGTTTGAAATGGCGTAGAAAGGTGTGTTTATGGATAAAAGGGTTAAAGCCCTTTACCTGATTTTTTTTCATGTAAGAAGTATTGACTGAATATTAATTAGTTGACATTTTATAATGGCAATATGAACAAGTGAATGTTTAACCAAGAAATGAGTGTACTGGCATGAGCAAACAGTGAAGACCTAGATAAGAGGGCTTCTGCACTGTTTGTCATTCAAAGTTCTTTAGCAGGTTAAAGCCATTCATACTGAATGGACTCTATAGTTAACCCATTACCTCATAGGCTATTTTTAGATACAACCTCTTTGAATAAATCTACCGAAAAGGAGCATTAACTAGAGAAAAGGAAAATTTTAGAATTTTGTAGTTTGAAACCATTGTGATAAATAGAGCATTTGCTAATTTGAAACCATTGTGATAAATAGAGCATTTGCTCCCATAGGAGCAAATGCTCTATTTATCACAATGGTTTCACAAAGTGACTTTTACAGGGATATCAAAAGTCGTCAATATGAGGGAATGGGCTAAATACTGATGGACAATAAATTATAACACTTTGAAAATTACAGCACTCAAAGGGTTTGAATCCTCATCAAACTAATAACTTGGTGTCTGATCAGATTACAGTTTAACTCTTTCCTTCATTTAAACGAGTTTTCACGCATTTTCAAACTGAGTAGACTGTGTTTATTAATGGCGTTTTGAAAGATCTGTTTCTTTAGTTTCTAAAATGGCTACTCTATTCCACCTTCCATATTTCATTATAACAGTTAACTATTTTGTCCATGAATATTCAGTAGGTGTTGAAATTTTGAATAAATATAGAACAGGGAAAGGGTTAACTCTTTACTTGCCAAGTAAACATGAAAAAAATGTCACCTGCTGCAATTCTGATAGTTAATAATTATTTTCTTTCTTTTCAAAAATGCAATCAGTGTCAAACTATGTCTCCGAAATGTTTGTATAAGTAACCATAAATTCACTGCTAGCGTGCAGAGATTTTATCTACACCTTATTGCTTTTATTGGAAAAGATATGGTGATAACATTTTCACCAAGTACACAAATTGTTTTATCGAGATGTCGTTTTCAAATGTACAGTTGAATATTCTGTAAATTTCATCTTAAACAACGATAACCCTTTACTACATAAATTCGCCTTTCTACGCATTTGCAAACAAAATAGACCCTGATCATAATTATGGCTACTATAGGAGCCGTCTGATCAGTGTCTGCTCTGTTTGCTTTTCAAATAATATCTATAGATATGATTCCAAAGTTTTTTCCATCTCCAAAAAATCATGTATTCATGTGCCATTATAACAATTCATCTAATTGATAGTCATCTTGTAATTATTTCTTACTTGAATATCCATGGAGTAAAGGGTTCTGGGTCTTACAGGTGAGGACTCCATCAGGAGCCATCTGATCAGGGTATACTGTTTTTGTAATAGCAGTTTAACTCTGTTCCTGCAGTGTAAGGGTTAACCGTAACAATAAACCAGAATTGACTGACTTTCTGTTTAGTGTCACAGTGCCATACAACCCAACTCACTCACTCACTCTGTTTCTGCCTTACATACACTAGTGTAGGGGATACGTTTTTGTGTGACAAACTGTGTTGCTGCTAATGTTTCCTTACACTGGTCTATGCTGATAACTCATTTAACCCTTTCTTCCATAAATACGCCTTTCTACGCTTCACCTATTAAAATCACCGTGATAAATAGAGCATTTGCTCCTTTAGGAACAAAATGCTCTATTTATCACAATGGTTTCAAACTACAAAATTCTAAAAGGTTTTCCTTTTTCTAGTTAATGCTCCTTTTCTGTAGATTTATTCAATGTGGTTGGATCTTAAAATAGCCTATGAGGGAATGGGTTAACCCTTCAATTTATGAATATTCATGTAAGAAATATTGATGTCATGGATATCACCTATATGAATATTTATAATAGCATGTAAACACAAGAACGATGGTACAAACTGTAGGATCAGATCAGATCTATATATTATTCCATATATAAGCAAACAAAGTTTACCCTGATTAGGCGGCTCCTACCTGAGCTGTCTGATCTGGGTTTACTGTGTTTGCCAAGTTAAAAGAGGTACATGTATACATTTAAACCTTTAACCCATAAATATGCCTATGTCTTTCCAAACATAGTAGACTCAGATCAGACAGCTACTGTAGGTTCTCATGACTGATTCTAGTCTGTTAATTAAAAAAGAAGCATAAATTCAGAGTACCAGTAAATGTGATAACCAACATGGGTAAGGGAGACAACCGGGTATAAAATAGTCACATAAAATGACTAGAGTTATCTTTTTCTGTATATGCAGAAAGGATTGTCCCACTAGCACTTGATATTTTACAGAGATGTTGGCTAACAATTATTGTTGGAACATTCCACTTTGAAAAGTCAGCTTCTTTCTAAACTATGGACTATTTATGATGCAAACACTTTGTATCTGGAGATGCCAAGTAACTGGGTCTCATCAGAGTCTAGACTATTTGACAAGATACTGATCTACTAAAATGTCTTATTTCTCAGCCAAACCCTATCTGTGCTGCTTAGTAACTCATTAGAATCACGCTTAGAGAGGCAATACTAATGAGTAGCAGCAAGATAGGATTTGATGGAGAAATATTAATCATAAATATAGATTAATTAGATTTTCTAAATTACCTCTTCATAATCTACAGTTCTGTGGTGCTAATTGAAGATAAAAAAAATGGCAGTCAAGTAGGAACATTGAAAGGAATGTTTGTTTTTATTAGCTCACCAGAGCACACAGTGCTTATAGGGTTTTACGTCGCTTTAAAAGCATTTCAGTCATTTCGCGTCGTCCAGCTACGTTTAATTAGGAACCTGCATTGAAAATGCAGGAACCCTCTAGGAATTACATTTTCTGTCGGTCTTGTCAGTCCGTCTGTCCATCTCTCTGTCAATCTGTCTGTCTGTCCGTCAACAATTTTGATGTGACATGATAACTCAAACAATACTTCATATATTGGTTTCATATTAAGGGCATATGCTTAGTATCATCAGGGGAAGACGCCTATAGTTTTGGGGTTGAATCAGACATACATGTATTTGACTTATTTCATTTTCTGTAAGACTCATCAGAGCACAGTCATTATGTCTCCCCAAGTATACAGGGGAGACATTTTGTTTTTGTGCTTGGCACCTGTCTGTCCATCCAATTTAATCCATCAGCGCGGTTTCTCCAAAATCTTTGGTAGGATTTTCATAAAACTTCATAGGATTGATCAGCACCATGCCTAGTTATGCATATCTTATTCCTGTTCCGATATGATGATTTTCTACAGAGTTATGGGACTTTGAAATTTTTACATGGAATTTTTTGTCCGAGTGGTTTCTCCAAAACCTTTTTGATCAGATTTTCATGCAACTTCATAGGATTGATCAGCACTATGCCTTATTATGCATATCTTATTCCTGTTCCGGTTTGATGATTATCTGCAGAGTTATGGGACTTGGAAATTTTTACATGGAAATACCAACTGAACCCTTTCAACCCTGAATTATCAAAGTTTACCTTAGTGGAGTTGAAAGGGTAAGTAAACAGTGCAGACCCAGGTCAAACAGCTCCTGAAGGAGTGGTTTAATCATGGTCTACACTATTTGCTACTGTGTCAGTCAAATTGAAAGTAACCAAAACAGTGCCCAATTAATTTATTCAGCTGTACAAACTGTTAGAGTGGCGAGATTTGGGTGTCCAGATACAGCAACCCCCGCTTATGCGACCACCTTAAAGAGATATAATTCTGGGTGCTAGATGCAGATGGTAGCTTAATGCAGGACAAAAGTAATGCAGAAAGCTCCTTTTGTCCTGCATTAAGCAACCACCTGCTTATAAAGACACCCATGTTTATTCATTTAGTGGTCTTAATAGAGGGGTTCTACTGTACTTCCAATAATTAGGATAATATTTTTCTACACTTTTGATCAACTTTTGAAGAACTTTGTAACTTGGCATCTCCATCAGGATCCAATTATTATGTCTCCCCCCATATTTATATGGGGGAGACATATTGGTTTCGTGAGAGTTGTCTGTCTGTCTGTCCGTCTGTCCGTCTGTCCGCACTCACCAATGGGTAGTTGTGTGACTTTTTCTAACTAGTCGCACAAGTAAAATCATTAACCTGGCCATCTCTTGTGACATTAACCTGGCCATTTCTTGTGACATTAACCTGGCCAGTTGTGGGACATAGGGTTAGGGTTAGGGTTGGCTTCCAGATCATTCTTTTCCAAAGTTAGAGCCAAAAATAGTTTTTCTTGTGGGACTAGTCCCACAAGAAAAGATCAAAGGAAAAAGTCACACAACTACCCATTTGTTAGTGTGTCCGTCTGTCTGTCTGTCCGTCACACTTTTTGTCCGGACGATAACTTCAATATGCCTGATGCCAGTTGATTGAAACTTCATATATGGAAAGAACATAATGAGAGGAAGTGTCATGCACAAGGTCCATAACTCTGGCTTCACTAATATAGGAGTTATTGCCCCTTGTAAAAAAAACACATACTTTTTTGTCCGGACGATAACTCCTATATGGCTCATGCCATTGGATTGAAACTTCACATATGGAAAGATAATGACGAGAGGAAGTGTCATGCACAAGGTCCATAACTCTGGCTTCACTAATATTGGAGTTATTGCCCTTTGTAAAAAATATCACAATTTTTTGTCCGGACAATAACTTCAATATGCCTGATGCCAGTTGATTGAAACTTCATATATGGAAAGAGCATAATGAGAGGAAGTGTCATGCACAAGGTACATAACTCTGACTTCACTAATAATGGAGTTATTGCCCTTTGTAAAAAAATTCACAATTTTTTGTCCGGAAGATAACTTCTATATGGCTCATGCCATTGGATTGAAACTTCATATATGGAAAGATCATAACGAGAGGAAGTGTCATGCACAAGGTCCATAACTCTGGCTTCACTAATATTGGAGTTATTGCCCTTTGTAAAAAAAATCACAATTTTTTGTCCGGATGATAACTCCTATGTGACACGAGCCATTGGAGTGAAACTTCATACATGGAAAGATCATGATAAGAGAAAGAGTCATGCATAAGATCCTTAACTCGAGCTTCAATAAATTTAGAGTTATTGCCCCTTGTACATTTGTTTAATGCTTTCTTGTCCGGACGATAACTCCTACATGGCTCTTGCCATCGTATTGAAACTTCATACATGGAAGGAGCATGATGAGAGAAAGTGTCATGAACAAGGGCCATAACTCTGGCTTCAATACTTTTGGAGTTATTGCCCTTTGTTACATTTTTTGGCCGATCAATAACTCCTGTTCGACTAATGCTATTGGAATGACATTTTATTTTTGGAAAGAGCATGATGAAAGTAAGTGTCGTGCACAAGGGCCATAAATCTGGTATCAGTATTTTTGGAGTTATTAGCTGTTATCATTTTCTTCTTGAAAAATGTGATGTGGAAAACGCATAATGAGGGGAAGTATCATTCATCAAGACCATAACATTTTTAGTGATTTCACTTTACATATTGTTTTTATTAGAGGGGAGACATCCGTTTTTGTGACAAAAACCTCTAGTTTTACACTGTATATCTAAAGAAAAATGGAAGAAAATTTAACATATATTGTATTATATTGTATCAGACAACAAATTTTGCCATTACAATGCTGGAAAAGAGTAACTGTTGTCCTTTACATACATTCTAGACCCAGATGAGAGGGCTCCTATCAGGGTCTGCACTGTTTTTCATGTTACACTTTTCTTTTGAAAAATCCCTAAATATTCACTTAAACTTGACCTGTTTAAATTTTGGAATAATCCATTTGAAAATGCAGCATTGTAAGGGTTAATGTGAAAAGAATAATTTTTCTCTTTGCTAAGTAATTAACTCATTCTCTCCTAAACTAGAACCTGAACCTCTTTGAATAAATCTACTGAAAAGGAGCACTTACTAGAGAAAAGGAAAGGAAACCTACCGGTACTAGAGAAAAGGACACTTTTAGAATTTTATAGTTTTGAAACTATGTATTGTGATAAATAGAGCATTTGCTTCTATGGAGCATATTCTCTATTATTCACAATGGTTACAAAAAATGACTTCTACAGAGGTGTCAAAATGTGTTAGTAAGGGGGAATGAGTTAATCTTCATCCTGCTGTAAAAAACGATGTCTGCTTAAACTCTGATCTGGAGCAATATTAACCCTTTGCAAGCTAAGTAATTTTTCGTCTGCTTCAATTCTTAAACTATTTTTTCTCTAATTTCTTTGCTAATATATGATCAAGATGACAAACAGTTTAGATCCTGATGAGATGCCGCATTATGCGGCATCTCATCTGGATCCAAACGGTTTGCATAGGTAATCACAGTTTCGCTGCTAGCGTGCAAAGAGTTAATTTACTTCCAATTCTTTAACCCTTTTGCTGTTCTATATTTATTCCAAATTTCAATACCTGCTGAATATTCATAGACACAATAGAATGAAATGTGGAAGGCGGAACAGTGTACAGTTAAACCTGTCTATAACGGCCACTTAAATGTGTTAATTAGTTGGTATTTAGGGCAGGTGGTCGCTTAAAGCAAGATGAAAGTAAAACAGAACGCTCTTATAGGAGCATTCTGTTTTACTTTCACCTTGCTTTAATCAGCCACCAACCTTTAACACAAACTGTTGTATGTAATTTAATGGCCGTTATAGAGAGGTTTTACTGTAGTCATTTCAGAAACTAAAGAAACAGATCTTTCAAACTCCTTGCAAACAGATCTAGAGCAGACCCTGATCAGATGACTCCTATAGGAGCCGTCTTACCTTGCTGGGTCTACTCTGTTTGCAAAAGCGTGAAAACATGTTTCTAGATTTCCAGATGTCTCATCCGGATCCAAGCTGTTTGCATATGTCATTTAGGTTGCACATGGAAGGATAAGTGTAAAGAGGGTGATTTTCATCAACAAGTTGCCAATCAGAAATAATTTTTCGTCAAAAACAGTTCTTGCAGATTGCGTCACATGTAGCTTAACCCTTTGAATGCAGGACATGCATGTACTGTCAGTGGCAAACAGTGTAAACCCAGATCAGAGGTCCCCTAGACGAACCCTCTGATCTGGGTCTGCACAGATGGTCATTCAGAATTCTTCTGGACAGTTCAAGTCTTTCATACTGAGTGGGCTCTTTAGTTAATCACTGATGGGCTATTCCACTCTGAAAATTCAGTATTGAAGGGTAAGTCTGAAATTGTCAGACCGTTTGTTTGAGATTGAACAGCGAGATTACGTATTTACATTTAGATAGAGTTTGTCCATCCTCAGACATCTCCTTCATTGTTGTTCAAACCCCTCAATTTCTTTATTTCCCGTTTGCTCTGAGCCAGCTGTGGCCCAGTCTGTGATATCCCATGCAAACAGTGTGGATACAGATGAAACACTGAATAACTCTGCGTACCATCACGATCCAACGTCTTTGACAATCTGACTACGATTTCAGATAACATTGACTCTGAGACTGGAAATAGATAAAGAACTATTTGTAGATGACTCTTGATACAGCGGGTTTATAGAGAGCCTAATGACACAACCCTGCTGAGTAGGGTCTGAAGATCTTGCTGAAACAGCTGTTTTCGAATTGTTTTTGGAATTCCGTCTTAATCCTTTTATTGCGGGAAAAGAGTGCACTGTCATTTGCAAAAAGTGTAGACCCAGATCAGAGGGCTCCTAGAGGAGTTTTATCTGTTTATCATTCAGAATCCTATACCAAGTTCTACCCTTTCGTACTGTATAGACTCTACCTGAATAATCAATGAAAGACTATACCATTTTGGAAACTCAGCATTGAAAGGGTCTACTGCAATACAGTACAACTTTTCTATAGTGGTCAGCTAGTCAACTGTCTTTACTTCATGAATATTCATGTAAGAAATAATGATATTATGAATATTTATTTGCTGACTTTAATTTTATGATGGCATTATGAAGACTGGATGTTTTGGTCATGGCATATGTGTATAGGGTTAACTATAGAGTCCTATGAGAGGCTTAAATTTGTTAGATGATTTTGAATGACAAACAGTGAAGAACATGATCACACGGCTTCTCTAATGCTCCAATTCTCTTTGAATGAATCAACCCAAAAGGAGCATTTACAAGAGAAAAGTAAAATTTTAGGATTGTGTAGTTTGAAACCATTGTGATAAATAGAGCATTAATTTTGCTCCTATGGAGCAAATGCCTATTTATCACAATAGTTTCAAGAAGTGGTTATTACAGAGGTGTAGAAAGGCTAATTTATGGAGGAAAGGGTTAAAAGCCTGTATACTTGCATCCTGTATTCAGTAGGTTAACCCTTTACTCCATAAATACACTTTTCTACACATTTGCAAACAGCATAGAGCCAGATCAGATAGTTCCTAAAGGATAATTATAGATATGATTCTAAAGGGTCTGTCATGTTCAAAAAGTCCTGTGTCCATGTACTATTGTAATAATTTGCCTGGTTACCTTACCTTCAGTATGCTACATACAAATGCTTGATGACTTTGTCAAATGATTTGAATTCAGATTAGATGAAGAGTAACTCAGGTACCTATTCAATACTTAAAATCAAACTTTTGGTAAATTAACCCTATCTTCCATAGGCTATTTTTAGACCCAGCCTGTTTTTATGAATCTACCCAAAAGGAGCATTTACTAGAGAAAAGTGAAATTTTAGAATTCTGTAGTTTGAAACCATTGTGATAAATAGAGCGTTTGCTTCTATAGCATTTGCTCCTTTTCGTTAGATTTATTCAAAGTGGATGGATCTAAAAATAGCCTATGAGGGAAAGGGTTAGCTATAATTTTATATTTGTACATGTACATGTACATAAACAAGTGAATACATAACTATGCCTAAAAGTACTGAATCAGATCTAAGATCTTCTATAAGCAAACGGGGTAGACTCTGATCAGATGGCTCCTGTTGGAGTCTACTCTGTTTGCAGAGAAATCTCTGGGTAAAGGAATACAAATGATATGTACTTTTGAAATTTGGGGAAAATCAGTCTGTCGATAGCTCCACACTTCATTCTTACATTCTCCTAGAACTCATCAACCATTGAATTACCATATACCCTTTGAATGCAGGAAACAAGTGTATTGACAGTGCAAATAGTGTAGACCCAGACCAGAGGGCTCCCAGAAGAGCACTGTTTGTTATTCAAAATCCTCTTGCAAATTTGATCCTTTTCCACTGAATGCAGTCTGCCTTTAAACAATGATGAACTCTTCCACTTCAAAAATTCAGCATTTAAAGGGTTAAGTCCACGTTAAGTCAGGAATGGATTTGATTTACTTTGAGTATTATATTGACCATTGGTGTAGATCCTGATCATAGGGCTTCTTTTGCCCTCTGATCTGGGTCTACAAAGGCTTGTAAATGCCATTTAGCGTTGTGTCCCCATTCAATTGTCTACAGATGTATTACCATAGGTTTTCTAACCAAAAAAAAAGAAGTTATCAGTCACACATCTCGGTTGATATATTAGGCAGCTTTCATAAATATGCAAATGTCTGATGACAGTGTCATTAGTTTTCTTTCATCCTTTATGAATATTCATAATTTGTTTTGCTGTTGAGTGCAATCAGCAGATTTGTTGTAGCAGAGTCTATGTACATGTATGTGATATTGTGATCCGATTCTCAGAAACTTAACCCTTCGCTTGCTGAATTTTAAAATACATTTCTCCTTCTTTACCCATGCCCTGTTGTATAATTACATATATCTTCACTGTGTACAAGTTTTTCGCTGTGTAATCACTGCTGTGGAGTGCACTGGTTGCACAATCAACTTGTAAATAGTGCAGACCCTGATGAGACAGCTTCTGCAGGTGCTGTCTCATCTGGGTCTTCACTATTTACAGGTAGGTATATTGACGTGAATAGCAAGCGAAGGGTTAAGAATCTGTATTGCCCTATTTGTCCTAAGTATTCTGACAGGAAATCTTAGGCAAATTATGCAGACCTAAATCATCTCAGCTCATGAAGGAGAAGTTTTATCAGCATTTTCACTAGACCTGGATCAGGGATCTCCTAAAGGAGCAGTTTGATCAGCATTTTCACTAGACCTAGATCAGGGATCTCCTGAAGGAGCTGTTTTATCAGCATTTTCACTAGACCTAGATCAGGAATCTCCTGAAGGAGCAGTTTGATCAGCATTTTCACTAGACCTAGATCAGGAATCTCCTGAAGGAGCAGTTTTATCAGCATTTTCACTAGACCTAGATCAGGAATCTCCTGAAGGAGCAGTTTTATCAGCATTTTCACTAGACCTAGATCAGGAATCTCCTGAAGGAGCAGTTTGATCAGCATTTTCACTAGACCTAGATCAGGAATCTCCTGTAGGCGCTGTCTGATCAGGGCCTGCTTTGTTTGCTTACGAAATGACATAGATCTGATTTTTAGCTCGCCCGTTCGTAGAACAGCAGAGCTTATCTTATTTAGAGTTTTAGCCATGGTAAAAAATTCCCTTGTTCATCAGATGACATTTAAAAAATACAATATCTAATTAATATTCATACATTCATTATTTCTTTCATGAATTTTCATGAGGTAACGGGTTAAATAACAAAAGAATGGCAAATCTTGAAGGCACGGATATGAAAGAATCTGATAGGAAGGATACATGTTTGCATTGTACTGTGTTGTGATGCTACTTGTAATGTTTCTTTTATCCCATTCCCTCATAGGCTTATAATTTTTAGATCCAACCACTTTGAATAAATCTACCGATAAGGAGCATTAACTAGAGAAAAGGAAAATTTTAGAATTTTGTAGTTTGAAACCATTGTGATAAATAGAGCATTTGCTCCTATTTATCACAATGGTTTCAACAGGTGATTTTTACAGAGGTGTAGAAAGGCGTACTTATGGAGGAGAGGGTTATCACTTCTTACCCATTTTTTATGAATATTTCACATGCTATCATGAATATTCAATAGATTTTTTTACATAAAAAAAATGCACATGAACACTGAACCTATTGGCTATCGCATAAACTGTTAACAGTTGTACTGCATAATATTCCAAAAGCAAACAGAGCAGACCCTGATCAGATTGCTCTCACAGGAGCTGTCTAATCTGGGTCGTCTCTGATTGCAAAGGCATTAAAATGTGTAGTTATGGAGTAAAGTGTCAATTTTTTTTTATGCTAAAAGCAAGTTTGTGATATCTTATACAGTTTAAATCCAGATGAGATGCCAAGTAACTCAATAAGTTTAAAATTATTTTTTCCCATTCTTATTTATTCTGACGAGACTGAGAACCAGATGTGTTTTCGAGACTATTCCTAAAACAGGATAAGCCTATAGATGTATACACCATTTTCATGGTAACCCTTTCAAAATTTAATACAGTAGAACCCCTCTAAAGTGATCACTTGATAAAAGTAGATGTTTTTAAAGCAGGTGACTGCATAATGCATTGTTGTTTGTATCAGGGTTTTATATCACTTTAACCCTTTCCCTCATATAAACTCCTTTTCATGGATTTGCAAACAGAAAAGACCCAGATCAGATGGCTCCTGTTTGCTTATTACAAAATATAGATCTGATTCTACAACTTCTGTCAAAGCAAAACAGTCTCTTGAAAATTGTACATTATAAATTGTCAGCTAATAAATTTTCATGATATGATGACTATTGAGCATGTAAAGGGTTCAGCAACCACCTGCCTCTACGACCCAGAATTACGGTATGCCTCTTTTTGAATGGGCTTTAATGTACTGGTAACTTTCATGTACAAGAATTTTGGTTCTACAGTAAAACCCCTCTATAACGGCCACTAAAGTGTGTTAATTATTTGGTATTTGGGCAGGTGGCTGCTTAAAGCAAGGTGAAAGTAAATCAGAACGCTCCTATGGGAGCGTTCTGTTTTACTTTCACCTTGCTTTAAGCTGCCACCTGCCTTTAACACAAAATATTTTATGTACATTAGTGGCCGTTATAGAGAGGTTTTACTGTACATCTTTTCTTAAAAATTAGTATGAGAGCGTCAAATACTTAAATCCTGAGTTACTTTGTGTCTTATCTGTAATTCAGCGTTTCTGTCTCGTCAGTGTCTGGTCAGTGTCTCGTCAGTGTCTGGTCAGTGTCCAACTTGTTTGACATTCTGATTTTGCAATTGAAGAGAAATGGACAGAAGATAATTTTAGAAATACAGTGGAAGTTCGATATCTCGAACTTCAAGGGACTATACAAATTAGTTTGAGATAACAGAGGTTTGAGCAATCCATTTTCTTATCTGAACAACTTCTCAAATTCACAGTTTAATGCAGGTCTAAAGTAATGCTGAAAGAAGGAGCTTTCATCATTTACTTTCAACCTGCATTAAACTGTCAAATGTATTTCTAGATATGCACAGTGATACAATTTAGAATAATTCTGTATTGTAAATTTTGGAAGGACCGGATTTTTAGGTCGAGTTATCTGGAAGTTCGAGTTATCGGAGTTATCAAAGTTCATGTGTAGTATCATACTATCATATGACAGTTGCTTGGTGACCAAGTAAACCTTTTCCCCGTTTAATGTTCATGTAAGAAATAATGGCACATCATGAATATTTATTAGCTATTTTTAGTATGGCACATGTTCATAGGATGTTTTGGTATTGGTAGAAACTGTAGAGTCAAGTCTTATTATAAGTTCATAAGCAAAGGAAGCAGACTCAAATCAGATCTCATATAGGAGCTGTCTGATCTGGATCTACTCTTTTTGCAAAGGAGTGAGAAAGTCTTTATATGAGGGAAACAGTTAAGTCTTTTATAATAGCATGGCAAAGATTGATGATTCCATTGCATGTTGATGTTGTTTGAAGTCTTAATGTAAGTTAATGACCATGCGTTATATAAATATACACTATGAATCAGCTACTTCAGAGTGCAGATTGGGTTTTGTTTATGTCAGCATTTACATAGATATGAAATGAATTTGTCAGTGTTTCTATATTTATGAGAGTTTAGAATAAAAGAATATATTGAACCTTTACTCCATAGTATATCACCTTTTGGCACTTTTGCAAACACAGTAGACCCAGAATAGACATCTACTGTAACCATCTGATAAGGGTCTGCTCTGTTTGTTACTAGAATAGTTTAGATTTTATTATATTCTGTTTGGCATAACTATGTATTAACTTGTTTCATATAACAATATTGAATTATAGTTAATTAATGTTCATTGAGGGCAGAGGGTGTCACAAATATTTAAGGAGTAAAGGGGTCATTTGGTGACTAACCCTTTACTTAATGAATATTCATGTCAGAAATAAGGATTTTATGTAACTAGCTTTTTACAATGGCATATAACTAAGGGTATCAGACCTATATTATTCCCAGCAGACCGTTATCAGACAGCTACTATTAAATGCCTTCTTGTCCCATTTCAATCAACACTGAATTATCAAAGTGGAATAATAAAAAGCATTTGATTATAGAATCAACTCGGTATAAAAGGCTTTAACGTTGATTTTGAATGACACACAGTGCAGACCCTGATAAGAGGGGCTCCTCTAGCACTCCTCTCTGATATGGGTCTACCCTGGTGTCATATGCCAGTGCATTCATTTCCTGCATTGAAAGGGTTAGTGTCTCAGATTTGGCAATTTGTCACATGGCATGAATAGTAACAAGTTCTCAATAACCCATTCCCTCATGTTGACTCCTGTTGGTGCCTCTGTAAATGTCTTTTTTGAAATCATTGTGATAAATAGAGCATAGGAGCAAAATTTATGCTCTTTTAATCACAATGGTTCAAAACTACACAATTCTAAACTGTTCCTTTTAATAAATGCTCCTTTTGAGTAGATTTATGAACCAGTTTGATCTGAGTCAGCACTATTTGTTTACGTTTGTCTGAATACTGAACCCAATAGGAGTCCTCTGATCTGGGTCTACACTGTTTGCAAATGACAGTGCATGCCTGTCCCACATTCAAATGGTTAATGTACAAGGTAATGTAGCTTGTTTTTTATAGGCTGTTAACTGATTGCTTGCTCAGGACACCATTGCTCAGGACACCATTATAAATGACATTCTCATATTGCATTTTTGTGCTGGTTTAGCCCATATTTATGAGGCTTGGAGAAGTGGGGAAGATACCTACGATCGCGCTTTACGTTCAGATTACCGTGCATCAAACCATTTTTGTGTCACCTGCTTTTAGGGATCAGTCTTAACTGTCTGTCCATCTGCCCTTCTGTCTGTCTCAGTTTCTGGTAATTCTCATCATATTTCAAATGGCAGGTGACACAGTCATGTTCTTTCGAAGATTCTTATAACTCACTCCCTCGTAGGCTATTTTAGACCCAACCTCTTTGCATAAATCTACTGAATTATAGGAGCATTTACTAGAAAAAAGAAATTTTAGAATTGTGGAGTTTTGAAACCATTGTTATAAATTAAGCCTTTGCTCCTGTGGAGCAAGACTTTCGAGGGCTTGGTACAAAACAATTGTAACTCCTTCACAAAGTGAAGGAGTTACAATAGTTTTGCACCAAGCCCTCGAAGTGCTCTATTTACCACAATGGTTTCAAAAAATTTCAAAAGGCGTAAATATGAGGGAATGGGTTAAAGAGGAGGTCCCTACAATTATCGCATAATTTCAATAATATCATAAAACTTGGTATTTGTTATGCTCTATCATTATTATGAAGGTTACCAATTTGAACTTATATCGAAAAATGCCCATGTGATACAAATAAACCGATTTCATCAATAACTGATAATTTTTGTTCTACAACACAATATTATCGGCCTTTTCCGTAAATTCTTCCGCGTTTTACCGATGATCACCCGATCCCTCCATTGTTTATGTAATAGGCTTTCTCGGAAGTAGTCGGAGAATCGCGAATAGGGCGAACAGTTACGAAACTAAAACTCAACCCGAATAAAACTAAAACATCGGTGCGTAAAACCGGGATCGGCGATATCAAACACATCGATGTTTTGTCATTATAAACGGTAATTGGATGGGGCTTTTTGTGATATTCTACTTTTCAGCATATAAACATATGAGTTATGTATATTTTAAATGTTTATGAAACGCGTCAAATGTAGGGACATCCCCTTTAATACAATGGAAGAAATTTGTGATGATCTTGAATACAATTTGTAGCTAAATGCTGTATGTCTCGGTTGGACCCAAACAGTTTCACACTTTGACTTTTGAGAAGTACTAAGAAAGTCATCCATCTCTCAATTTTTAGCTCACCTGAGCCAAAGGCTCAAGGTGAGCTATTGTGACCGCCTGTCGTCCGTCGTCCGTCTGTCCGTCTGTCCGTCTGTCCGTCTGTCCGTCTGTCCGTCCGTCTGTCCGTTCACTTTTATTTCAAATGACTTCTTCTCCTAAACCACTGGGAGGATTTCAACCAAATTTCACAGAAATGTACCTTAGGGTGTCCTCTATCAGTTTTGTTAAAATCATGACCCCCGGGCAAAAAATGGCCCCGCCCCACTACTTTTACAGGTTTTTTTTTTAAATCTTTAAAAATCTTCTTCTCTGAAACCACAATTTCTAGAGCTTTGATATTTGGTATATAGCATCATCTAATGGTCCTTTACCAAGTTTGTTAAAATGATGACCCCCGGGCCAAAAATGGCCCTGCCCTTGGGCTTGTAGTTTTTACATAGACTTATATAGGGAAACCTTTAAAAATCTTTTTGTCTGAAACCACATAATCTAGAGCTAAGATATTTGGTATGAAGCATCACCTAATATACCACTATCAGGTGTGTTCAAATAATGACCCCTGGGCCAAAAATGGTCTCACCCTGGGGTTTTATGCTACTTAACATCTGAATCTGTAACACTTAAAAGGTAATTTCCTCACAGTTATTTCCCTTGTCCCATCAGCATAGCCATAAGGTACAAAGGGAGATAACTGCATTGGAGTTCCAATGTCATTCTATTTATATCTATTTATGATAAAATGTTGAAGGTGAATCAGTGTAGCTGTTTTAGAAGGCATAGAAACAGATCTGTCAAATTCCATTAGCAAATAACAGACACTGATCTTACAGGAGCCTTCTTATCTGGGTCTACTCTGTTTGCAGATGCATGAAAACAAGTTTATATGAGGGAAATTAAGGGTTAAATGAACAACTCCAGATCCTTCAGTTCAAAGGTTACAGCGCTCGGCAGTAAAATCTCTCCAGGTCAATGCATGACTCTTAACTCTTTGCATGCTAGTGGTGAAACTGTGATTACCTATGCAAACAGTTTGGATCCAGATGAGAGGCCGCATACTGCAGCGTCTCATCAGGATCCAAACTGTTTGTCATCTTAACCATATTTTTGCAATAAAAAGAAAGTAAGTTTAATTTAAGAATTGAAGCAGATGACAATAACTTTTTGTTGCAGACGAAACATTAAAGGCATTTTGACCTATTAACCCCAGTGTGTAGTATTAGTGATAGCTAGATGTTACATGGTGTCTTCCAATGTCTCTCAAATTAGATGTGAGAGATATTGGAAAGTAACAATTCAGCCAATCAAGGAAAATGATCACCATCTAGACTTTTGATCTGGGTCCAAACCCAACTGATGTAAGTCATGGTAATGTTTAAGAAAACTGTGAAAACATGATTATGCAATGGCCCAACTGATATAAGTCATGGTAATTCTTAAGAAAACATGATAATGCATTTGCCCCCCTAACAATGATAGGTGTTAAAATTACTACTGCTGCCCAAAAAAGCATCTTAAATATAACATTTTTATATAAAATTTGATGACAACACATTAAAAAGTCCTAAAATGTCTGAATTTTGTATGATATTAATGAAATAACTGAGTAAATATAACTTAATTATAACAATAGACGTAACTCTTCTCAATTTCAATTGTTAAAAATACTAATGACCCGTTTAATTGAATTATCATGAGATATTCACACCTAGATCTAGAATTATTTCTAAACACCTATTAACCCTTAACCTATTTGCTTTGACAAAAATTGATCTGGGACTACTCTTGTTTGCTAATGCTTAAAAAATTGTTATTGCCATAAATAGAAGTTTTAGCTTTGAAAAAAACTGTAAAATCAAATCTATATCTTGTCAAATGTAAACAGAGCAGACCCTGATCAGACAGCTTCTATAGCAGCCTTCTGATCTAGTCTACTCTTATTTTTAATGTGTAAAACACATTATTTCTCTGAAGAGAAGTTTTTGCTTTGACAAAAACTGTAGAATCCGATCTATATTGTGTCAAAAGAAACAGAGAAGACCCAGATCAGACAGCTTCCGTAGGAGTCGTCTGATCTGAGTCTACTCTGTTTGCTAATGCATGAAAACAGCTTTATATGAGGGAAAGGGTTAAACGATTTTTAAAGATATTCTTATTGGTCATTTCACACAAAAACTGGCATTATGTACTGCCTAGCACTTTATTTGCCTATATACCTGGGTCAAGGTATAATTGCATTAATTGCATAGCTTTATAAAAGTCATTTGAATTTCTCAAAGACCAGTTTTAGGCATTTTGAGCTAAGGCAAAAATGGCACAAGTTGTAAACAGTTTAGATCTTGGTCAACCATTCACTTGGTATTAGTTCTGAATCCAGTTCAAGTTTATTCAGCAGTGAAAGGGTGAAAGCAGTGCACTAAGCTTATTTCATCTGCTAGATTGTTTTCCACTGAAAAATTAACATGTCAATATACATGTATTACTGTAACTCAGGTGAGCGATATAGGGCCAATGGCCCTCTTGTTAGTGAGATGACTTTTGAGAAGTACTTAGAAAATCATCTACCTCTCAATGTTTAGTGAGAATTGATCCTTAAGAAGACATTTCTTAGATTGTTAGTTAGTGGTGTGTGCTTGCTGTATAGAAGACTTGCCTTACTGGTACCCTAATTACTCAATATTCTGATAGACAAACCAGGAATAATAGTGCAGACCCATGTCAATACAAACCAAGACAAATAGTGCAGACCCAGATTAAACTGCGCCTTCAGGAGCAGTTTGATCATGGTCTACACTATTTACAACCATGCCGGTCTAATATAAAATTATCAGAATGTGCCAAAATGACTTTTACAGATTTACAAACCCATGGGGTCTTGATATTGGGTGTTGGATAATTGGGGTACTTTGGATAATTAATCTGCCAGGAAAAGTTTGTTTGTTCAAATTGTCATAATTTTTTTTTTTATGCATCATTTTGAAATTTATATCAAATTCACACACACACACATTTTGAAGAAGTTTTGGCTGAATGTCAAGCACTTTGGATCTTGAGGAGATGCTGAGTTACTTAGCATGTGTTCTGGACCCATACTAACTGTAAGAAAATGACAGTAAATCTGAGGTTTTAACCCTTTATTCCGTTAACCCTTTCCTCCATAAATAAGCCTTTCTACGCCTCTGTAATAACCACTTCTTGAAACCATTGTGATAAATAGAGCATTTGCTCCTATAGGAGCAAATGCTCTATTTATCACAATGGTTTGAAACTACAAAATTCTAAAATTTTACTTTTCTCTAGTACATGCTCCTTTTGGGTAGATTCATTTGAAGAGATTGGGCCTTAAAATAGCTTATGGAGGAAAGGGTTAATAATCATGTAAGAAATAATGACATCATTTATATTAAAAAAGATCAATTTTATAACGACATAATATGAAGACAGGAACTTTTCATCCTGGCAAAAACTAGAAATTTCATAAGCAAACAGAGCAAACCCTGACCAGACTTCTCCTATAGATGCCATCTGATCTTGGTCTACTCTATCTGTAAAGGTATCTCTAGGGAGTAAAGGATTAACATGGCAAGGTTTGAATTTTATAGTTACCACCTACACAAATTACATGGTTTGTGTCGGAGCTTGTAATCACTGTAGCTTGGACAAAATCTTCTCTTGAACCCTTCCCATGCTATTAGTGTACATACCGGTATCTGCTTTTGCAAATAGTTTCGACTCATATGAGACAACTCCTAGAGGAGCTCCTAGCTGTCTCATATGAGTCTACATTATTTGCCATCATAATTCTGTGGTTACAAATGATTCAACTTTAGAATGATTCAGCTAATCAATATTTATAGTGGGTGCATTTGCTTTTTGAATAATCACCATGAGAAGGGTTTAACACTTTTCCTCCATGAAATAATTACATCGTGAATATTAATTAGATTAATCTTTACAATGTCACATGAACACACAATAGAAACTGTAGAATCGAACAGAGCCTCATCAGATGGCTTCTATATGAGCCGTCTGATCTGGATCTACTCTGTTGCAAAGGCATAGAAAAGCATATTTATGAAGTACAGAGTTAACACTATAAGTCAAGTAATTTTGGTCTGCAACAATTGTTGTCTACTACAAGTCTCAAAGTTATTTTTCTCTTTTTTCTGTAAAAATAAGACTTGGAGAGTCACACAGTTTGGATCCTGATGAAATGTTGTGCTATTTAGCATCTCATTTGGATCCAGTCTGTTTGTGACAGGTTATGACAAACATGTCACTTTTGTGTAAAGAATTACAGAAGAGCAAATCAATGTTTGAAAAAATGTTCAAGTTCCTAAATTAGCAACTTCCCCGGAATCTGCATGTCATACCAGCTGATCCAGTACTGAGAGACTGGATTACTTTACGTTACGCCTACCTTACTTGAAAACAATTTGTGATAACTTTAGAAAACAGTTTGGATCCAGATGAGATGCTGAATACTTTGGCATGTCATTACTCAAGTGTCTCATCAGAGGATTCAAATTGTTTGATACCCTGAGAGTTGTTTTGGAAAAGAAATGGCAGAAAAAAATGTTTGTATCAGTAAGCAGATGAGAATTTCTGCAGACGACAATTACTCAGTAGGTGGTGAGAAATAATGTTTTAGAACTATCACTGGAAGTTTGTCATGCTCGGCATCGTAAAGGATGCAATCGAAAGCTGACTCACTCGTCATTGATCCTGGAAAATAAGAAATGTTTGTGTGTTGTAGATTTCTGTTTAGTGATTATTCTTCATACAGGTATGATAAATTCAGGAATGGCTCAGTTTATAGTCCGATATAGTTTTTGGAGATTATTAATTATTTATTAATTTTCATCATACTTTTGGCTATTTTGTGAGAACTTTATCAAAAAGGTTTTATTTGCGGTTGACGTTTTATGTAACTGTTTGACAGACACTCTTTATATTTGAAATTTGAAAAGAAAAATCAATGTAAGAACTGCCATTTGCTTAATCTGTGTTAAGTGCATTTTCTATCATTTCCTTAAAAAGGGATGTCAAAAAGTTTGGTCTAGACACCAAATTTATCAATCGCTTAATGAGTCATATGGATTCAAACATTTTTAAAATGTTATTGTGAATGTAAGAATGGAATGTAATTAACCCTTTCCCTCAGGAATATTTATGTAAAAAATAATGACTGTATGAAGATTAATTAGCTGATCTTATAATAGCTGCAAGAAGCTGCAAGAACAAGAGGACAATTTCTGCCATGGCAGAAGCTGTAGAATGAGCCAGCTATCTACAGTAAAATCTGGATTATTCGAACAATAAAATATTTATCGTTATCGATCTTTAAGACAGGTGGCAGCTTAATGCATGGTGAAAGTCATGCAGAAAGCTCCTTCTGCTTGACTTTCACCATGCATTAACCAGCCACCTGTCTAAAAGGGTCTAAATTCTTGTATACAAAAAATTTGAAAAATCGAGGTTTTACTGTATATTATTTCATAAGCAAGAGGAGCAGACTGATTAGATGGCTCCTTCAGGCTAGATGTCTGATCTGGGTATACTCTGTTTGCAAAAGTGTTAAAAGGTGTATATTTATATTTATTTCAAATTCCAGTACCTACTGAATATTCAGTCAAAATAGTAATAATGAAATATGGAAGGAGAAACATTGCAGCCATTTTAGACACTAAAGAAACAGATCTATCAAATTCTATTAGCAAACAGAATAGACGCAGATCAGACAGCTCTGTTTGCAAGTGCATGAAAAGATGTTTATATGAAGGAAAGGGTTAATGTACAGAAATGTTACTTAATCATTTTTGGAGTTTCAATCCATTTGAAAACCGTCAAATTACCTAGGGGCAATTAGATGCTTTTAACCCTTCCCCCATATAAACATGTTTTCACGCATTTGCAAACAGAGTAGACCCTAGAGGAGCCGTCTGATCAGGGTCTGCTCTGTTTGCAAGTGGAATTTGAAAAATCTGTTTCTTTACTTTCTAAAATGGCTACAATGTTTCACCTTCCATATTTCATTATAGCTATTTTGCCCATGAATATTCAGTAGGTATTGGAATATGGACTAAACGTAGAACAGGGAAAGGGTTAATAAAAAACAACAACTTGTAAATGACTTTGCTCATTAATTGATATTGTAACCGATATTTGAAAAGTGAGTCATTGTGTGGATACAGATACACCATTTTGGATCTGGATATTTGCAGTTTTCAGCGGAAGCTATACAATACTGGCACTTGTGATTATATTTGTCAAGAGTGAAAGTATATCCTAAAATTTGAGTAAATGGTGATTTTCAGTGCTTTTAGTTGTTTTTTTTATTTAAGTGTGCAGTGTTGTGACATGACAGTGCTAGCTACCAATACTTTATCAACATTTTACTCATATAAGAATTAATGACAACATTAATATCAATTAGATGAAATTTTGTAATGATATATGAACATGAGAATTTTTGGCCAATTGACAGAAACTGTAGAATCAGATCTATATTATTTCATTAACAAACAGAGCGGGCAAGAGGGCGGCTTGCTGTCGTTAACAAAACTTTAACATTGCTTATAACTTCTGAACTACTTAACATAGACAATTCATATTTGGTACGCAGATAGCTTGGATGAAGACCTTTAATGTGATACAAGGATACATAAAATCAGGTCAAGGTCACTATTTTGAAAACTTTGCTGTTTTTAATCAACTTTAACATTGCTATAACTTCTGAACTATAACTGCTAGGCAATTCATCTTTGGTATACAGATGGCTTTGGTAAAGGCCTTTCAGTAAATTGAAATTAGGTCAAGGTCACTATTTTGACAAGGTGGCCATCATTGTTAAACTTCAACATTTTGTCTTAACTTCTGAACCACATATGCTAGATAATTCATATATGGTATATAGAGATAGCTTTGGTGAAGGCCTTTCAGTTGATATAAGGATACATGAAACTGGGTCAAGGTCACTATTTTGAAAACTTGGATGTTTTTAACAAACTTTAACATTTTGCTATATTTTCTGATCCACGAACGCTAGGCAATACACCTTTGGTATTCAGATAGCTTTGGTAAGGAAATTACAGGTGACATAAAGATACCCCAAATCAGGTCAAGGTCACTATTTTGAAAACTTGGATGCCATTAAAATTTTGCTATAGCTTCTGAACTACATATGCTAGACAATTTATATTTGGTATGCAGATAGCTTGGGTGAATGTTTTTCAGTTGATACAAGGATACATGGAATTGGGTCAAGGTCAACACAAAAAAACTCTGCTTTTATGCGGTTTCCGCATTTTTTGCTTCTTTGTAATATCTGAAACTTCCAAAATTTGAGATTTGTATTTGTAACACTATTTGAAAATCCATGGTAACCTTTGCAAGAAGTCTGGGTTTGTTAAATGTCTAGATCTAGGTTAGATATGGAGTAATGCAGTGTAACATCAAGAAGAAACTTGCTTCATTCTGACACTGTCTGTTGAAAGAAAAATGTATTTTTAACCCATTCCTTTATAGGCTATTTTTAGATCCAACCACTTTGAATAAATCTACCCAAAAGAAGCATTAACTATAGAAAAAGAAAATTTTAGAATTTTGTAGTTTGAAACCATTGTAATAAATAGAGCATTTGCTCCTATAGGAGCAAATGCTCTATTTATCACAATGGTTTCAACAGGTGATTTTTACAGAGGCATAGAAAGACACATTTATGGAGGAAAGGGTTAAAAGAAATGCTAGGAATATGTACTTTGAGAATTATAATAGATAACATCTTTTTAGACATAATTAACGCTTTCAAGCAGGAAATGATTTAGTAATATCCTGTGCAAACAGGGTAGACCCAGATGAGAGGGCTCTGTGTTTATCAACTGAAATCATCATATAGATAAATGGTGCCTAGATTCTAATATTAAAATCATCATTTCTTCTCCAAAACATATGTTGTGACTACTCCTTAGAATTGTCTTGAAGAGATGCTTCTAAGGAGTGGTTATAACATATAAAGTAGCTTGAAACAAGTTAGAACTCTGTGCATTCTAGCTGGTGATTCTCAAGCAGGCCATTTATGACCTGTGCAAATATTGTGGGGTCTGATCTGAGATCCAAACTATTTATCACTCACCCTCAACTTCTGCAAATAAAACATAACAAAGAAAATTAATAGTTTTGAAAATATCACAGACAACAGTTGAAGAGCAGAAGGCAATTAAGCAGATGACAAAATTTCTTAGCATGGAAAGAGTTGATATATAGACATCTTATCTATACCTCTGATTATAACTTTGAGTCACTTAAAATGTCACTTATAATTGTACTCCTATTTACTTGCAGCCCAGCAACACCTAGCACAGTTCGGAATGGCTTCCACAGTCGAGACCACTCCCCAGACCTCAGATCCATGGACAGTAACTCTGTCATACATAGAAGGTACTGGAGTTTTCTCCCTTGATTTAAATATACATTATTAACATTATGAGTTTTTAGCTCATCTGAGCAAAGCTCAGGGTGAGCTTTTGGGAAACTTGAATGTTCGTCGTGTGTCGTCGACAATTTGCTTGTGAATACTGTAGTGGTCACAATTTTAGTCCAATCTTCTATATTGTGCCCACTGGCACTCTTGTTCCTGTGTATATTCAACTCAAATTTACTGTTTGTTTTAAGTAAATGCATGATATTTTAGTTACACTAAGTATTCATACAGACAAACTAGGGCAAATAGTGCAGATCCAGATCCTGATCAGGATCAACACTATGTATACAATGTCAGTCTCATTTAAAATGATAAGAATGGTGAATTATTTAGCTTCATAAACTAGTGAAGAAGAACTTAAACAGAGTGAACACCTTTCTAAACAATACCATACTATGCGGGAAGTATGCCCGTACAGGAATTTTTGTTACGTACATGCATAAAAGTAGAAAAACGTTTAACTTTCGTTATGTACTGTGTTGAAGCGAATATTACGGTGTGTAATTTCAATGAGTTTATGTATGCCAAAGTGATTCTTACAACATGTAATTTCAATAATTCCACAACTAAATACTGAATACGTCATGAATCACAGATAAGGCCAACTTACGCAACTTTACACACACATGAACTACCCATTCATTCAGAAATCGACACAATTCACGGGACGACCGACCTTTTGACCACGTGACCAAGGACGATCAGCAATATTGACAGGAGAAACGACCCAATCATGAAATTAAGCTGGACTTGACGACGGAAAATCGACGTAGGCTGGACAGGATATATTATAAATGTAAAGAATCTTTTTGATAGAAAGTATTTTAACTTTATTTAAGGCTCTGAAAAGATATGGAAAGTGTTAACGTGTCACCACATTTCTGTGAATATCCATTTGTAATTGACAATAGTTGCTATAAACATTGTATTATGTTTAATGCAATAAAATTGATTGAATTGAATTGAATTGTATGCCAAAGTGATTCTTACAACATGTAATTTCAATGAGTTTATGTATGCCAAAGTGATTCTTACAACATGTAATTTCAATGAGTTTATGTATGCCAAAGTGATTCTTACAACATGTAATTTTTATTAAATTTTCCAACATTAGCTTTCCCCAAATGTTTCACCACATGAAACGCAGACTTTAAGGAAAACGCAAACGTTTTGACTAGCGAAAATATTCACTTATACAGTATGTTTTTAACCGGGTTTTCCATGGAAAATCCGGTTATTGAAATGCTGATGTGCGGCGGGCAGGCGGCTGCCAATCTTTTAAGCTCAACTCCTCTGAAACTGTTAAAGGGATTGCCATGAAACCTTGTTTGTTACATGTAGCAAGGACACAATATGTAGATGTGCATATTGTCAAAGATTTTTCCTCCTGTAATTTTTCTGGGTGTTATGCCCCTTTGAATTTAGAAATCACTAGGTCTTTTGACCCTATCATTGTAAACGCAACTCCTCTCAATCTGTTCAACAGAATGCATAAAACCTTGTATGTAGCAAGAACATTATATACACATGTTCGTATTGTCGGGGATTTTTTCCTTCTGTAATTTTTCTGGGAGACTATGCCCCTTTGAACTTAGAAATCACTAGGTCTTTTGACCCTATCATTGTAAGCGTAACTCCTCTCAAACTGTTCAACAGAATGCATAAAACCTTGTATGTAGCAAGAACATTATATACACATGTTCATATTGTCGGGGATTTTTTCCTTCTGTAATTTTTCTGGGAGACTATGCCCCTTTGAACTTAGAAATCACTAGGTCTTTTGACCCTATCTTTATAAGTGCAACTCCTCTCAAACTGTTCAACAGAATTTCTTAAAGCCTTGTTTGTACATGTGTAGCAAGAACACAATATATAGATGTGCATATTGTCTGGGAATTTTCCTTCTGCAATGTTTCTGGGAGTTATGCCCCTTTGAACTTAAAAATCACTAGGTCTTTTGTCCCTATCATTGTAAGCACAACTCCTCTCAAACTGTTCAACAGAATTTCATAAGACCTTGTATGTAGCATAGACACAATATGTAGATGTGCATATTGTTGGGGATTTTTTCCTTCTGCAATTTTTCTGGGAGATATGCCCCTTTGAACTTAGAAATCACTAGTTAATAGTGTAGGAAAACCCGGTTTGATATCGTGTCGACATTTTTAGTTCAATGGTTAGTATGCTGGTATCACCATATTACTACAGTGCTTCAATGCTTTGACTTTTATCTTGTTTTCCAGCCCTGGCAAGTATAGTGTTGGTATGGCAGGTATTCTGTCCATGACAACGGATGACGAACACCGACTTATAGCTAGATATGCAGCAAGGCTGGCAGCTGATGCAAAGAATGCTGTAAGTTGATCTCAAAATTAAAGCATGTTCTGGTAATTAACCCTTTCCTTCATATAAACACTTTTTCATGCTTTTGCAAATTGTGTACACCCAGATCAGACAGCTGCTGCATGAGCCAGCTGATCAGGATCTGCTCTGTTTGCTGATGAATTTTTAGCTCACCAGAGCACAAAGTGCTCAAGGTGAGCTTTTGTGATACCCCTGTGTCCGGCGTCCGGCGTCCGTCTGTCCGTCTGTCCGTCTGTCTGTCTGTCCGTCTGTCCGTCTGTCTGTCCGTCAACAATTTCAAACGACTTCTTCTCTGAAACCGACTGCCCAATTGTAACCAAACTTGGTCAAATACATACTGTGGGTGGGTGCTTCAAAAGTTGTTAAAAGATAGTGGGCGGGCCATCGGTCTTGTTGCCATGGCAACCGAACACAATATCTAGAAAAATCTTCTTCTCCAGAATGACTTGTTGGATTTGAATATAGTTTTCACCAAAATGTTTCTCAGTTGATAGACTTTAAAAGTTGTTAAAAGAATTTTGATCGGGCAAAAAACATGGCCGCCAGAGGGCGTGGTCAATATTTCCATATATGGTAATATGGAATTTTCATAGGAAAATCTTTAAAAAAATTATTCTCTGAAACTGTAAAGCCTAGACATTTGATATTTGGTATGTAGCATGATCTTATGGTCCTCTACAAATATTGTTCAAATTATGACCCCTGGGCCAAAAATGGCCCCACCCAAGGGCTTATCAGTTTTTCATAGGAAAATCTTTAAAAATCTTCTTCTCTGAAACTGTAAGGCTTAAACCTTTGATATTAGATATGTAGCATGATCTAATGGTCCTCTACAAATATTGTTCAAATTATGACCCCCGGGCCAAAAATGGCCCCGCCCAAGGGCTTATCAGTTTTTCATAGGAAAATCTTTAAAAATCTTCTTCTCTCAAACTGTAAGGCCTAGACCTTTGATATTTGGTATGTAGCATGATCTTATTGTCCTCTACAAATATTGTTCAAATTATGACCCCCGGGCCAAAAATGGCCCCGCCCAAGGGCTTATCAGTTTTTCATAGGAAAATCTTTAAAAGTCTTCTTCTCTGAAACTGTAAGGTCTAGACCTTTGATATTTGGTATGTAGCATGATCTTATGGCCCTCTACAAATATTGTTCAATTTATGACCCCGGGCCAAAAATGGCCCCGCCCAAGGGCTTATCAGTTTTTCATTGGAAAATATTTAAAGATCTTCTTCTCTGAAGCTGTAAGGCCTAGACCCTTGATATTTAATATGTAGCATGATCTTTTGGTCCTCTACAAATAGTGTTCAAATTATGATCCCCGGGCCAAAAATGGCCCGCCCAAGGGCTTATCAGTTTTTCATAGGAAAATCTTTAAAAATATTCTTCTCTGAAACTGTAAGGCCTAGACCTTTGATATTTGGTATGTAGCATGATTTTATGGTCCTCGACAAATATTGTTCAAATTATGACCCCCGGGCCAAAAACGGCCCCGCCCAAGGGCTTATCAGTTTTTCATAGGAAAATCTTTAAAAATCTACTGAAACTGTAAGGCCTAGACCATTGATATTTGGTATGACTAACATGATCTACTGGTCCTCTATAAATATGTAGCTGTGGCTTGTGGTCCTCTGCCAAGAATGTTTAACTTACGACCCTGACCACAGGGCGAAACTTGGCCCTGCCTCAGGGCTTATCAGTTTTTTCGATGGGAAAAATATGAAATATTATTTTTCTCTGAAATCATAAGGCTTAGACCTTTAATTAATGGCATACTGCTTTGCCTTGTGGTTCTCTACCAAGGTTGTCCACATGATTTCTTGTGGTCAAAAAAGGCCCTGCCCCTGGTGTTATCTCAGGTGAGCGCTTCAGGGCCTCATGGCCCTCTTGTTTAAAGATCTGAATCTATAGTTTCTACCAATACCAAACTTTCCTATGTACATTTACCATTTTAAAAAAATCAGCTAATAAATATGCATGATGTCATATCTTTCATGAATATTCAACAGGTAAAGAGTCAATCCTTTCCCTGTTCTATGTTTATTCCAAATTTCAATACCTACTGAATATTTATGGACAAAATAGAAACAGATCTTTCAAATTCAACAAGCAAACAGAGCAGACCCTGATCAGATAGGAGCCATCTGATCTGGGTCTACTCTGTTTGCAAATGCATGAACACACATTTATATGAGGGAAAGGGTTAGCCCTTTGCACACTAGTTGTAAAGTAGTGATAACCTATGCAAACAAGTTTGATCCAAATGAGACATTGGGTAACTTGGTGCCAAAGGATGATCCAGATGAGACATTGGGTAACTTGGTGCAAAAGGATGATCCAGATGAGGCGCTGAGTAACTTGGTGCCTAAGGATGATCCAGATGAGGCACTGGGTAACTTGGTGCCTAAGGATGATCCAGATGAGGCACTGAGTAACTTGGTGCCTAAGGATGATCCAGATGAGGCACTGGGTAACTTGGTGCCAAAGGATGATCCAGATGAGACATTGGGTAACTTGGTGCAAAAGGATGATCCAGATGAGGCGCTGAGTAACTTGGTGCCTAAGGATGATCCAGATGAGGCACTGGGTAACTTGGTGCCTAAGGATGATCCAGATGAGGCGCTGAGTAACTTGGTGCCTAAGGATAATCCAGATGAAGGACTGGGTAACTTGGTGCCTAAGGATGATCCAGATGAGGCGCTGAGTAACTTGGTGCCTAAGGATGATCCAGATGAGGGACTGGGTAACTTGGTGCCTAAGGTTATCCAGATGAGACGCTGGTAACTTGATGCCTAAGGATGATCCAGATTAGGTGCAGGGTAACTTGGTGTCTCATCAGGATAAAAAATGTTGTCATTTTGTATCTTTAAACTGTAGCAGTTTTTGTAGATGAAAATAACTTAACCCTTTCCCTCATATAAATGCCTTTTAACGCATTTGCAAAAACAGAGTAGACCCAGATCATATGGCTCCTATAGGAGCTGTGTCATCAAGTCTTCTCTGTTTGCTTTTGACCTGATATAAATCTGATGCTCTTGAAAAGTTAACATTATAAAAATTAAGCTACAGTAAAACCTCTCTATAACGGCCACTAAATTAAATCAAGTATCGTGTGTTAAAGACAGGTTGCTGCTTAAAGCAAGTTGAAAGTAAAACAGAACGCTCCTATAGGAGCGTTCTGTTTTACTTTCACCTTGCTTTGAGCAGCCACCTGCTCTAAATACCAACTAATTAACACAATTTAGTGGCTGTTATAGAGAGGTTTTACTGTTATAGATATTGATACTGTTAAATTTCAGTTTGGATCCTGATGCAACATCCAATACCTGGCTGGTGTTACATCAGGAGTCAAACTATTTACATTGGCAGTCACAAATTTCCCACTAGCATGCAGAGGGTTAAAAAACCTGCAAAAGATTTGGTGATGCAGTTAGGTATAAATTTAATATTCAATCCCAGCACAGGGAATGAGGTTGTCAACAGAATGCCAAGATCAGAGACTATAGCCAATAGGCATTCTAGGACAGATACTTGGTTCAAGCTATCGTATCATGTTGTACTGAGGTAATGTCGCTAGCTCCCTGGCATTTATATTTATATTTGGCATAAACAGATTGGTTTTCCGGCCCCAATATCAGTTATTCTTATTTAATCCTTAACTGCATATACAGTAAACTTTATGAATGTATACAGCGACCTCCAAAAATAAGAAATTCCAGATTTTCGGACAAGTGGTGGCTTAATGCAGGACAAAAGTTATGGAAAAAGCTCCTACATTTTAGACTCGCATGTTTATTCATCTTATGCTTGCTATAGACAGGTTCTACTGTAGGTACATATTTTTATGTTTTAAACAGGATAGACCCAGATTAGACAAATTAATACTGTCTGATCAAGGTCTGCTCTGGTTGATTATGAAGAAATATAGATACGATTAGAGTTTCTTTAACTCTTTGCATGCTAAGTAATTTTTTGTCTGCAACAATTGTCGTCTGCTTCAATTCTAAAAATTAAATTTCTGCCATTTCTTTGCAAAAATATGGCCAAGATGACAAACAGTTTGGATCCTGATGAGATGCCGCATTATGCGGCGTCTCATCTGGATCCAAACTGTTTGCATAGGTAATGACAGTTTTGCTGCTAGCGTGCAAAGAGTTATCTTATTCATATTCCACCATAGAAATAATTGACCCTTTCAATACTGAATTTTTAGTGTGGGATAATGCACATTGGTGTTTAACTATAAAGTTCACTCAGTATGAAATGCTTAAACTTACTAGAGGATTTTGAATGACAAACAATTCAGATCCTGATCTTCTGATCTGGGTGTACATTGTTTGCAAATGACGGTGGACTGCATTCAAAGCGGAAAAGTTCCTAAAGTCATTCCATGTTTTTCTCTTGTGAAGTAATTGAGTAGCCATGGAGTAAACAATTGCAACTACAAATGTAAAAGATATGTATTGTGCAAGAACATTATATTATAGCAATACACTATAGGTGGGAAACAAACTTAAGTTAACAAATATTCATGATGTCATTATTTCTTATATATTCATCGAGTGATGTCATTATTTCTTACATGAATATTGAGCAGGGAAAGGGTTAATCTGTCCAGCACAATACTGACTTTCAGTGTAAATGAGAATTTGGTTGCCTGAATGCAGCATCCATGAAAACATAGCTCTATTCTTGTCTCCCAAGAATGAAATAATTCATTCAAAAGTGAACTCAAATCAAGTAAGGAACACCTCTTAGATGATCAGGATTGGCTGATTTGGAAGGTGTAAATACAGTTTGAGGGCTTAGTATAAAACTTTTCTCTTTCTAATCTAGGTAATTGGCCCTCCACAGAAGTTGTCTGCTTCAACTCTAAAATTACAATTTTCTCCCAGTTCTTTTCTGAGTGTCAAACATTCTTCTTTTCTGAGTGTCAAACAGTTCTGATGAAATGTCAAGTTTTCATACGGATCTAGACTGTTTGCAAAGGTCATCGCAAATTGGTCCATATAAATATGGAAATATTTAATTACAATATGTAGCCCATTCCCTCATATAAAATGCCATTTCACACATTTACAAACAGAGTAGACCCAGATCAGGGGTAACCCTTTCCCTCATATAAAATGCCTTTTCACACATTTACAAACAGAATAGACCCAGATCAGATGGCTCCTGTAGGAGCCATAAATGAGGGTCTGCTCTGTTTGCTTATGAAATTGTAATACAATGTAGATCCAATACCACCATCTCCTGGGTACCAATGGTGCAAATGCAGAGACCTCATGCATGTGCATGTCAGAAATAATAGCATTATGAATATTTATCAGCTGATTTGTTATACAGTAGAACCCCTTATGCAACCACTTAATGAATAAAAATGGGTGTCTTTATAAGCAGGTGGTTGCTTAATTCAGGACAAAAGTAAAGGCAGAAAGCTTCTAACGGAGCTTTCTGCATTATGACCTTAGCATTAAGCTACCATCTGCATTAAGCATTAAGCTACCATCTGCATCTAGCTCCCAGAATTATACCTCTTTTTGGTGGTCGCATTAGCGGGGTTTTACTGTAATAGCATATGGACACAGGAATTTTTGGCCATGTGCATTAATTTTGTAACATAGTCGATTAAGAGACATTCTACTGTTCTTTTAAAATTTAAGAGGAAAATTTTGCACATGCATTTAAATGTGGAGGTGTGTCATTAGTCTTGTTATAAGGCCTTGAATGACATTTTGGTGAAAATGAGACAAGTTGTCCCTCAGCTGATGCAGATAAAGATGTTTTAGCCTGTTTTTTTATCCTAATTCTGTCATGTGACAATTCTAAGCTTCTTCTTAACAGCTCAGATTTAGAGCTGTGACAGACAGCTATTGAGTCATCTTAACCTGTTCTCTCTTGTAAACACCTTTTCACGCATCTGCAAACAGAGTAGACCCAGATCAGACGGCTCCTATAGGAGCCATTTGATCAGGGTTTGCTCTATTTGCTAATGAAATTTGATAGATTTGTTTCTTTAGTTGGCTACACTGCTCCACCTTTCATACATTGTATTTTGTAATAGCTATTTTGTCCACGAGTATTCAGTAGGTATATATAGAAATTTGGAATAAACATTGAACAGGGAAATGGTTAATATCCTCGCAAACAGAGGGGATTATTGCATAGAATTTATCTAACGTTATTAACTCTTTACTCCATGAATGTTTGTGTCAGAAATATTGACTGCATGAATATCAATTAGCTTACTGTTATATACTATCATCATGAACAAGGGGATCACTACTATAGCAGAACCTGTAGACATACCAGTAGATCTATGTTATTTCATAACCAAACAGAGCAGATTCTGATCAGATGGCTCCTAATGAAGCCATCTGATCTAGATCTACTCTGTTTGCAAAGGTGCCTAAAGGTGTATCTATAGAGTAAAGGGTTACTTACTATATTTATACATTGTGCACTGTTAATGTTGCTGTATTTATCTTAACCCTTCGCTTGCTGAATTTAAAAATACATTTCTCCTTCTTTACCCATGCCCTGTCGTATAATTACATATATCTTCACTGTGTACAAGTATTTCGCTGTGCAATCACTGTTGTGGAGTGCACTGGTTGCACAATCAACTTGTAAATAGTGCAGACCCTGATGAGACAGCTCCTGCAGGAGCTGTCTCATCTGGGTCTTCACTATTTACAGGTAGGTATATTGACGCGATTAGCAAGCGAAGGGTTAAATATCACCCAATCTCCCATCTCCTTCAACTTATTAACCCTTTCCCTGATCTATATAAGAAATAATGACATCATGCATATTAAATGTTATTAGTTGAATTTTTATAATGTAAACTTTTCAAGGATTTTTTTTGCATTGATAGAAACAGTATAGAATCAGATCTATATAATGTCAAAAGCAAACAGAGCAGACCTTGATAAGACGGTTCCTATATCTGGGTCTGCTCTGTTTGCAATGTGTGAAAACACATTTATATGAAAGAATGGGTTAAGCTCAATACGGTAACTACCCTAAGTATTCAGACAAATAAAGCTCATAGGCAAATAGTACAAACCCAGATCAAACTGCTGCTGAATGAGCCATTTGATCAGTGTCTACACTAGGTGTTACTATGTAAGTCTAATTTAAAGTTGAGGAAAACCCTTATCAAAAGGGTTTTCCGCTAAACAAGCAGGTAGAGTGGTGGGATTCGCTGTCGGAATACTCATGGTAACTAGGGTAGCTTATTAGTCCCCTACCCGCAATGCCAAAGGGGACTATAGGTTTACACTCCGTCCATCCAACTGTCTGTCTGTCTGTCAGTCTGTCATTTACACTTTGGTTTTCTGGACTTTTTTTCAAGACCCTTACAGATATTGAAGGGATATTTGGTATGTAGCTTTATTATAATGAGTTACAGATCAAAGATGAATTTTGTTACACCTCATTTATTTTTCATGGAATTACAGCAGTTGGACTTAGAAATTTTCCGGAAAATTTTAGGTTTTTCTGATTTTCTTTCTGAATTCTAGCAGATATTGAAGTGATATTTGAAATGTATCTATTATAATGAGTCACAGATCAAGTTTGAGTTTTGTTACGCTACATTGATTTTTTTTTTACGGATTTACTGCAGTTGGACTTCGAAATTTCATTTAATAAAGAAATAGGCTTCTCAAAATACAGATGATAGCATAATGCAGACTGAAAGCAATGCAGAAAGCTCCCTTAGTCTGCTTTACTTTCAGTCTACATGAGAGAAATAATGACATCATGAATATTTATTAGCTCAATTTTATCTATGTTATCCATTTGATCAGGGTCTACACTATTTGCTACTATGTCAGTCTATTTTAAATGTATCAAAATAGTGCCAGACTGACTATTCAGCTGTACAATTTAGTTGATCGGGGAGACTGAGTGTCCCATACTTAGGCATGTTTATTTGAATAATAGCTGTCAAGTTTACTATCTAGTCAGATTGCTGAAGGTGATCCAGAGTTATTTCCCTTGAATTTATTAAATTGGACAGTGTCACATTATCCATTCTACGCCTTGAGAAGGCCGCATACAATCTTCACCAAACTTTGTTAGAATGTATTACGATACAGTAGAATTTGTCTTAATTGGCCATTTAAAAGAGACCTTACTATGGGTCTGTACGGCTGGTGGTAGCTTAATGCAAGACAAAAGTAAAACAGATCTGCTTCATAAGCAAACAGATCTGATCTCAATCAGATTGCTTCAACAGTGGCCATCTGATCTGGGTCTACTCAGCTGGCCAAGGTCTGAAAAGCATTTGTATGAAGTAAAGGATTGATATTTTCATTGCCATGTACTGGTGTTGACAGAATTTGTTGTCACTTCAATCGATTGGTTTCCAAAGTATCATCACAATATAATAGTTCGGATACTGATACGAGGCCAAATCATGTCTATTAAAACTAAATTAATTTAAAAGTTCATTACATATTGGCCCATGGCAGCAATACAGTAAAAAAAAAGATGAACTTTCCAGCCAGTTGACATGAGATGAAATTTACTGATCCAGGTTTTGTGTATTTGCTTGTGAAAATTCTCTGATTAAATCATGCTTAAACAGTAGAAAAAGGAACTGTCAGTACGGACTGGCATATGAAATCAAGCATGGCCGTATTCTTCTCAGACGGACAGCATAATGGCAGACAGATTCGTTGTTCTCAGCGACAGCCAGGCTGTTGTTTTTCTCATTATGTCTTGTATTGGGACAATTTGGAAGCTGTTGATCAATTGATCAATCCTTTATAAGCTTTGCAATGATTGACAGGTGTCAGTGATTTCGCCAAGTCGGCATTGTATAAGTTTCTAAGACATTTACTCAAGCTGCTACCAAGTATGTTCTGTGGCATTGTTATCAAAGTGGACTACAGTGACTGAAGCTGCAGCTCTTGTCAGTCTTCCCTCTATCTACCAGTCTCTAGAGCTGAATACAGTAATGCCCCACTAGTGGTTGCTGGTCCAGCTCTTGTCAGTCTTCCCTCTATCTACCAGTCTCTAAAGCTGAATACAGTAAAACCCCACTAGTGATTGCTGGTCCAGCTCTTGTCAGTCTTCCCTCTATCTACCAGTCTCTAAAGCTGAATACAGTAATGCCCCACTAGTGATTGCTGGTCCAGCTCTTGTCAGTCTTCCCTCTATCTACCAGTCTCTAAAGCTGAATACAGTAATGCCCCACTAGTGATTGCTGGTCCAGCTCTTGTCAGTCTTCCCTCTATCTACCAGTCTCTAAAGCTGAATACAGTAATGCCCCACTAGTGATTGCTGGTCCAGCTCTTGTCAGTCTTCCCTCTATCTACCAGTCTCTAAAGCTGAATACAGTAATGCCCCACTAGTGATTGCTGGTCCAGCTCTTGTCAGTCTTCCCTCTATCTACCAGTCTCTAAAGCTGAATACAGTAAAACCCCACTAGTGATTGCTGGTCCAGCTCTTGTCAGTCTTCCCTCTATCTACCAGTCTCTAAAGCTGAATACAGTAAAACCCCACTAGTGGTTGCTGGTCCAGCTCTTGTCAGTCTTCCCTCTATCTACCAGTCTCTAAAGCTGAATACAGTAAAACCCCACTAGTGATTGCTGGTCCAGCTCTTGTCAGTCTTCCCTCTATCTACCAGTCTCTAGAGCTGAATACAGTAAAACCCCACTAGTGATTGCTGGTCCAGCTCTTGTCAGTCTTCCCTCTATCTACCAGTCTCTAAAGCTGAATACAGTAAAACCCCACTAGTGATTGCTGGTCCAGCTCTTGTCAGTCTTCCCTCTATCTACCAGTCTCTAAAGCTGAATACAGTAAAACCCCACTAGTGATTGCTGGTCCAGCTCTTGTCAGTCTTCCCTCTATCTACCAGTCTCTAGAGCTGAATACAGTAAAACCCCACTAGTGATTGCTGGTCCAGCTCTTGTCAGTCTTCCCTCTATCTACCAGTCTCTAGAGCTGAATACAGTAAAACCCCACTAGTGATTGCTGGTCCAGCTCTTGTCAGTCTTCCCTCTATCTACCAGTCTCTAAAGCTGAATACAGTAAAACCCCACTAGTGATTGCTGGTCCAGCTCTTGTCAGTCTTCCCTCTATCTACCAGTCTCTAAAGCTGAATACAGTAAAACCCCACTAGTGATTGCTGGTCCAGCTCTTGTCAGTCTTCCCTCTATCTACCAGTCTCTAGAGCTGAATACAGTAAAACCCCACTAGTGATTGCTGGTCCAGCTCTTGTCAGTCTTCCCTCTATCTACCAGTTTCTAGAGCTGAATACAGTAAAACCCCACTAGTGATTGCTGGTCCAGCTCTTGTCAGTCTTCCCTCTATCTACCAGTCTCTAGAGCTGAATACAGTAAAACCCCACTAGTGGTTGCTGGTCCCTGTGTCACTCTAGTGTCCAACCACAAACATACCACCAAATAACCCTTTCCTTTCATACAGTAAAACTTCGATTATTCGAACACTAAAATACGTATTATTATCGATCTTTAAGACAGGTGGCAACTTAATGCATGGTGAAAGTCATGCAGAAAGCTCCTCTAGGAGCTTTCTGCATGACTTTCACCATGCATTAAGCAGTCACCTGCCTAAAAGGGTCTAAATTCTTCTATAACGAAAATTCGAATAATCAAAGTTTTACTGTATATTGTTTCGTATTCATATAAGGACTCATGACATCATGAATATTTAGTAGCTAAATTTTTATGATGGCTGTGCAGAGAATGTTTTGTCTCAAGCAGAAACTGTAGAATCAGATATATAATATACCATAAGCAAACAAGGCAAACTCCGATCAAACAGCTTCTGTAGGAGCCATCTGATCTGGATCTACTCTGTCTACAAATGCATGCACATGTGTTTATATGAAGGAAAGTGTTAAGCCATCTAAATTGATTTAAAGGAAATGTAAGAACTTGTTTGGTAATCAATATGAAATGAATTAAGTGTGAATTCTCAAAGTACACTTGCTCTTCATCTCAGAATATCAGAAAGTTTGTATCCAGAATGAGAGCTAAGGATCATTTTCATTCACAAAGATATTTTAGGAAATGTTTCATTTAGTACCAAATGGATATAGCATGTAAGTTACAAGTGTGTATATATTTATGGTATTGTTCAAAGATATGTCTTATCTTAATACATGTGCTAAAACTTCATCTAAATTACATGGACAACTGCAATGGAGATTATACAGAGATTCTCAACTTTTTTGCTGCAAAATGTGTTATTTGCTACAATCTTTGTTAGTTTAACCCTTTCCTCCCATAGGCTATTTTTAGATCCAATCTCTTTGAATGAATCTACCCAAAAGGAGCATTTACTAGAGAAAAGTACAAATTTAGAATTTTGTAGTTTGAAACCATTGTGATAAATAGATAATTGTGATAAATAGAGCATTTGCCCCTATATTTATCACAATGGGTTCAACAGATGACTTTCACAGAGGCATAGAAAGGCGTATTTATGGAAGAGAGGGTTAATTTCTCCAATTTTCTTGCAAAAAACATTATCACAGTAACAAACAGTTTGGATCCTCATGTGACACTGAGTTACCCAGCGCCTCATTTGAATCCAAACTGTTTGCATAGGTAATCACAGAGGTTACATTGGCAGCAAAAGACACGCATGATGAGGGAGATAAAGTGATTGGCTTTTGACAAGGTATTATTGCATAGATAACTTGCAACATGATGCAGAAGGATTTCTCTAACACTTAGAGCTGTCAAGTTTTATGTTAAGTGATATTATCAAATGGAACTCCTTATTCTTATGTTTTCCCGAGTCAGCAAATTATAACTGCAATAAATTCTGCTAACCAAGGAGTTTTTCGATCAGTAATGAACGCCCTTCCTATATGCCATATGGCCTAGGCCAGGTTATAGGTCTCAAGCCATAATCAAAGTATTGTTTTATGATGAGACTGTTGCAGAAAATTTCTCTGTGTTGTGTTACAGACAGGAGCATTACCTGACACAGCCCTTTCCCTGTTCTGTATTAAAGTAAAAAATAATGACAACATGAATATTTATTAGCTTAATTATTATAATATAAACTTAATAAGGGAATCTTTTGCTTTGACAAAAACTGTAGAATCATATCTTATATCATGTCAAAAGCAAACAGAGCAGACTCTGATCAGATGGCTCCTATGGGAGCCATCTGATCTGGGTCTACTCTGTTTGCAAATGTGTGAAAAAGCATTTGCATGAAGGAAAGGGATAGACCATAATTTTATCAACACAGTTATTATGTTTCTTGAAATGGACATGGGTAGAATACAGATTAGCTGGTTATTTTTGCACTCGAAATCTAGTGATTTCCTGAAAAAGGACAACAGATTCTGATTTGCATTTTTAATTTTTTCGAAAAATACATGTGTAGAATTCAATTTTTACGGTCACAGCTGCTAAAAATTCACATATTAAGTGACAAAATGTCAACATTGTTTCTGTTATACAGTAAAGTCTATGAATTGTCATGGGTATTTTGGGCAGCATTACCCTTCATTCTGCAAATATCAAACTCTAAGCAGTAAAAAATTTAAATATATGAACAATAATTGGTGGAATTTTATAATGACATCACGAACAAGGGAATTTTAACCATCGCAGAAGCTGTAGAAACAGAGCAACCCCTGATCACACGGCTCCTTTAGCTACTGGAGTTGTCTAATCTACTCTGTTTGCAAAGATATGAATCTGATTGTATGGATTCTACCATTGTCACAAATTACCGTGTTAATGATGCCATAATAAACATTCGGTTAATTAACCCTTTCCTCCATAGGCTATTTTTAGACCCAACCTCTTTGAATGAATATACCCAAAAGGAGCATTTACTAGAGAAAAGTAAAAATTTAGAATTTTGTAGTTTGAAACCATTGTGATAAATAGAGCATTTGCTCCTATAGGAGCAAATGCTCTATTTATCACAGTGGTTTCAATAGGTGGTTATTACAGAGGCGTAGAAAGGCGTATTTATGGAGGAAAGGGTTAATATTCATGATGTCATTATTTCTCACGTGAATGTTCATCAGGTAAAGGGTTATTGGAAAACCTGTTGACAGGACTGGTGCATCATTGTTAGCGATACTTTACAATAGACATTTACAACATGATAATTTGCTTTAATAAACTCTAGCCATTTATCACTTCCCTTATTACTCTAAGTATTCGGCCACCAAATCTCTCCTCCCCACCGATTTGTAAACCATAATAATTCAATTTGGCACCATTTTTAGCTCGTCTGTTTCGGAAAAAAGTCAAGCGATTGTGATCACTTGGTCGTAGGTGTTGGCGTTGTTGTCGGCGGCGGCGGCGTGCAAAAACTTTAATGACTATCTTTTTCAAGGTAGATAGTCAGTTGTATGGCTTCAGTCGCTGAAGAGTTATATCCCTTTGCTGGTAAAAATTAATGGAAATCTGATTGCTCCTATAGGAACCGTCTGGTCTGGGTCTATCCTTTTTGCAAAGGCATTAAAAGGCATTATTAAAGGGTTAGATTAGACTGACATTGTAGCAAATAATGAAGAACCTGATCAAACTGCTCCCTTAACCCTTTCCTCCATAAATACACCTTTCTACGCCTCTGTAAAAGTCACTTAATGAAACCATTGTGATAAAAAAAAGCATTTCGAGGGTTTGTGAAGAAGTTAAATAGTTTTGCACCAAACCCTCGATTTGCTCCATAGGAGCAAAGGCTCTATTTATCACAATGGTTTCAAAACTACAAAATTCTAAAAAAAAAATAATTTCTAGTTAATGCTCCTTTTGGGTAGATTTATTCAAAGAGGTTGGATCTAAAAATGGCCTATGGAGGAATGGGTTAAAAAAGTTTGTCTGTCTGAATACTGTGGGTAATTAGGGTATTAGTACCGTATTACACAAGACAACCTTGGCTGTATTATATCTCATCACTTGCTGAATGAATTACAATAACATCAGGGATTGGAAGCCTCTTTATCAAATGAATAATGCACATATTGCGCTGCATTTTCACAGATGTATTATTACAGTAGAACCTTTTTTTAAGCGACCTTTTTTTAAGCGACCATAATATCAATTGTACATAGGAATCTTAAAAAGCAGGTGGTTGCTTAATACAGGTCAAAAGTAATAGAAAAGCTCCTATAGGAGCTTTTTCTATTACTTTTGACCAGTATTAAGCTAACACCTGACTTACAGACCTTTAAATAGACTTCTTTTTTGATGGTTGCTTAAGATAGGTTTTACTGTATAAATGTATATTACTTATAGCATTGTTTTAGTCGAATTATTTGTAATCCTTTATCTCGCTAACTGTGACCCAACATGCATTTTCAAATAGCTTGGATCCGGTTGAAACATTGAGTAACTTGGCATCTCATCAAGACACAAACGGTTTGACACTCGGTCAATAGTTTCTCAAAAATCTGGGTTTTTTTAATCGAAAAATGTCAAAATTGTACCCGGAGATTCAAATTTGGGCAGACATTATAAGGGTTTAACCTTTTCTTCATATAAACACTTTTTCATGCCTGTGAATACACAGTAGATCCATCTGATGTGAGTCTACTCTGATTGCAAAGACAATGGAAAATGTTTATTTGAGGGGAAGAGTCAAAGAGTAATGTTGTTTCTTAAAAGAAATTTTAATATTTGCTCAGCAGACTAAAGGTTGTCAGTTATTGTCATCAGGACTGTACCTTACCCCTTCACCTGATGAATATTCAATGTAAGACATAATCACATCATGAATATTAATTAGATGATTTTTATAATGGCATAATTAACCCTTTCCCTGTTCTGTATTTAGGCCAAATTTCAATACCTACTAAATATTCATTAACAAAATAGAAAATATGGAAGGTGGAACATTGTAGACATTTTAGAAAGCACTTAAACAGATCTATCAAATTCTGTTAGCAAACAGAGCAGACCCTGATCAGATGGCTCCTCTAGGAGCCATCTGATCTGGGTCTACTCTGTTTGCAAATGCATGAAAACACGTTTATATGAGGGAATTTAGGTTAAATACAGGTATGTTTGTCATGGCAGACGCTGTAGGGACAGATCTGTATCATTCCGTAATCAAACGGAGCAGACCCTGATCAGATTACTCCTACAGGAGCCATCTTTCCTTTGACCACTCTGTTTGCAAAGATGTCTAAAGATATCTGTATCAGGTAAAGAGTTAACCCTTTACTCCATAAATACGCCTTTCTACATCTTTGCAAACAGAGTAGATCCAGATCAGATGGCTCCTATAGGAGCTATCTCATCAGGGTCTGCTCTGTTTTCTTATGATATCATATAGATATGATTCTACAGTTTCTGCCATGGAGAGAAATTCAGGTGTCCATGTGCTAATTATAATAATTCTAATTAATATCCATGATGTCATAGTGTCTTAAATGAATATTCACGGAATAAAGGATTAACCTGCAGCTGACTGAAGGCAACATGTTCTTAAAATAGTTTCCTTAACCCTTTCCCTCATATAAACGTGTTTTCACGCATTTGCAAACAGAGTAGACCCAGATCAGACGGCTCCTAGAGGAGCCGTCTGATCAGGGTCTGCTCTGTTTGCTGATAGAATTTAATAGATCTGTTTCTTAGCTTTCTAAAATGTCTATAATGTAACACCTTCCATATTTCTTTATAACTATTTTGTTAGTGAATATTCAATAGGTATTAAAATTTGGCCTTAATACAGAACAGGGAAAGGGTTAATGGATCATACAATTTATTTGGTTTACCAATATTGTCCTGATAATTGGTTTACTGCTCATTTAGATAGGCATTGATGATATGACATAGCTACTGCGTACTTAACCTTTTCCTTCATTTATACACCTTTTCTCGCATTTGCAAACAGATCAGACAGCTCCTAGAACCGTCTGCTCAGGATCTGCTCTGTTTGCTAAGGGAAATTGATAGGTCTGTTTCTTTAGTTTCTAAAATGGCTACAATGATCTACCTTCCATATTTCATAACAACTATTTTGTCCATGAATATTCAGTAGGTACTGAAATTTGGACTCTCTATAGAACAGGGAAAGGGTTAACCCTTTCCTCCATAAGTACGCCTTTCTATGCCTCTGTAAAAGTCACTTTGTGAAACCATTGTGATAAATATAGCATTTTCTCCTATAGGAGCAAATGCTCTGTTTATCACAATGGTTTCAAACTACAAAATTCTAAAAAAAAATCCTTTTCTCTAGTTAATGCTCCTTTTCGGTAGATTTATTCAAAGTGGGTGGATCTAAAAATAGCCTATGGAGGAAAGGTTAACTTAAATTACTCTAAGTATACGTATTCAGACACCCAATATCACCTCCTTTGGTTTGTAAAGCTGAATAAATCAATTTGGCACTAGTTTAATAACTTTAAATTAGACTGACGAGGAGACCATCTGTCAAGGGATTGAGTGAGGTGAGTGAGTGAGACTGACATAGTAGCATTTAATAGTGTGCACCCTGATCAAACTGCTCCTGAAGAGCTCCTTAATTTTAGTGTATTTTTTATTTTTTCATTTTATTAGCTCACCTGAGCCAAAGGCTCAGGATGAGCTATTGTGACCGCGATCCGTCTGTCCACATTTTCAAACGATATCTCATCACAAACTGCTGACCCGATTTTAACCAAATTTTGTCAGAAGCATCAGTGGCTAGGGGGAACGAAATGTTGTTCACATTATGACCCCCGGATCAAAAATGGCTCCGCCCAAGGGCTTATCAGTTTTTCATAGGAAAATCTTTAAAAATCTTCTACTCTGAAACTGATAGGTCTAGATCTTTGATATTTTGTATGTAGCATGATCTTATGGTCCTCTACAGAAATTGTTCAAATTATGACCCCCGGGCCAAAAATGGCCCTGCCCATAGGCTTATCAGTTTTTCATAGGAAAATCTTTAAAAATCTTCTTCTGAAACTGTAAGGCCTAGACCTTTGATATTTGGTATGTAGCATGATCTAATGATCCTCTACAAAGATTGTTCAAATTGTGATCCCCGGACCAAAAATGGCCCCGCCCAACGGCATATCAGTTTTTCATAGGAAAATCTTTAAAAATCTTCTGAAACTGTAAGGCCTAGACCTTTGATGTTTGGTATGTAACATAAACATGATCTAATGGTCCTCTACAAATATGTAGCTTTGGCTTGTGGTCCTCTGCCAAGAATGTTCAACTTACGACCCTGACCTCTTGGCAAATCTTGGCCCTGCCTTGGAGCTTATTAGTTTTTCATGGGACAAGTATGAAATATTATTTTTCTCTGAAACCATAGGGCTTAGACCTTTAATTAATGGCATACTGCTTTGCCTTGTGGTTCTCTACCAAGGTTGTACAAGGTTATCTCAGGTGGGCGCTTCAGGGCCTCATGGCCCTCTTGTTTTATTAACCCGTTACCTGGTGGAGACACCTGTTCATGCATTTGCAAACAGAGTAGACTCTGATCAGATGATTCCTGTTGGAGTTGTCTGATCAGGGTCTGCTGTTTGCTTATGGAATAATATAGATCTGATTCTGTCTTGGTCAAAATTTCCTGCGTTCATAAATTAAACCATTGTAAAATTTCAGCTTATTAATTTTAATGATCAATGACATTATTTCTAATCATCAGGTAATGGCTTTACCAAAATCAAGATATCAAAGAGACTGAATCCTGCAGAGCACAAAGTTATTTTACGCTTAGTTTAGATCCAGCCTATATTTTCCACTTTAAAAGTCCCAAGTTCATTAGTAGTGTACTATTAGAGTGCAAGTAATTAACTAAGCAAAACAAGATTTGTAGCTAAATATAACTTTGACATAACAACATGCTATCTGATGGAAAATGATAAGATCGTAGGGAAAGTTACTTACGAACTTAGTTTAAAAAATTGTTGATCTCTTATAACTCTTTTGATGTAGGAAACGAGTATACATGCATTTGCAAATAGTGTAGACTCTGATCAGGGGGCTCCTAGAGTATCCTTTGGATCAGGGTCTTCACTGTTTGTCATTCAAACTACAATGTTAGATTTATGCCTTAAATTCGTACTGAATGGAGTGTACATTTAAACACTGATAGGCCAGTCCATTTGGAATATTTAGCATTGAAAGTATTACAATTAACTACAAATAGATTAAATGTGTGATTTGTGTATCTTCTGAGAAGAGAACATCTTTGATGAGTGTAGCTCTAGCTAATTGTAGATAAGACTAATGTGTCGGCACATTGATCATGAATTTGTTATCACCGTTGTAAACAGAGAAAGACCTACTAGACTCGTTTGGATCTAAACTGTTTGATACTTTTTGCCTGAACCCTTTCCCTGTTTAATATTCATGTAAGAAATAATGATGTGATGAAATATAATGAATATTTATCAGTTGAGTTTCTATAATGGTATATGTATAAAGGATTTGTTTGGTATTGTTACTGAGACACCAAAGGGTCAGATCTGTTAAAATTTCATAAGCAAACAGAGCAGACCCTGATCAGATGGCTCCTATAGGAGCCATCTGATCTGGGTCTACTCTGTTTGCAAATGTGTGAAAAGGTGTTTACAATGTATATGAAGGAAAGGGTTAAACCTTTCCCTCTTATAGACAGCTATAGGAGCCATCTGATCTTAGTCTTCTATATTTGCAAAATGTGTGAAAAGGTGTTTATGTGAAGGAAAGGGTTAATGAGGGGGTTTATCCATTGAATGCTTCACTTCAAAGTGGATTAGTCCATCCATGTTCTACAATAATGTCCATTCTCTATGAAAGGCAAATTCTTACTAGAGGATTTTGAATGACAAATAGTGCAGACCCAGACTAGAGGGTTCCTCTTGGAGCCTTCTGATCTAAGTGTATATTTTCAGAAATAATAACTATTATGAATTTTTATAATGTATATGAACACATGAATGTTTGGCCATGGCAGAAACTGTAGAATCATATCTATATAATTCCATATGCAAACAGAGCAGACCCTGATCAGACATATAATACAGGAGCCATCTGATCTGGGTCTACTCTGTTTGCAATTGATTGAAATGTGTTAACCCTTTACTGAACCCTTTCCTTCATGTTAACGTGTAAATAGATGCAAACAGAGTAAACCCAGATCAGGCAGCTCCTATTAGAACCATCTGATCAGGGTCTACTCTGTTTGCTAATGGCATTTGACAGATCTGTTTCTTTACTTTATAAAATCACTAAAATGTTCCAGATTCCATATATTTGTACTCAACTGCTTCAAAATCTTACGTTTTATCAATTTATTGCTTGTCTGTTTTTCAAAGGCAAAATGTCATGGTATTTTTGTAGCCTTGATGTCATTGGTTTTGACAATGAATTTGGAATCAAATTAGACTTTGAAGTCTTTGCAAAGGTTTTTCACAAGTTCACTAAATGTACAAAAAGATAATAAATTAAATCTTCATTAGTGAAAACATTGCTTTGATGTATAAAGTTTTAAAAGGTTTATGTGTCTATGAAACTGGGATATTTTGTATCAGATCTGAAATGAGACCTAATAATTATACAACCCTTCCATACAAGTTTATAGATAGATACATACTGATCTTATTTCAGAGTCAACCCCTATCTTGCTGCCACAATTTGCTTGTAATCACTCTAATGGTCACAATTTTAGTCCAATCTTCATGAAACTTGGTCAGAATGATTGTCTTGATAAAATCTTGGACGAGTTCGAAAGTGGGTCACTTGGGGTTAAAACTAGATCACTAGGTCAAATAGTAGGAAAACCTTGTGAAACTCTAGAGTTCACATTTGTGGCCGATTCTTCATGAAACTTTGTCAGAATGATTGTTCTTGAATGAGTTTGAAAGTGGGTCATGTGGAGTAAAAAAATGAGGTCAAACAGTAGAAAAACCTTGTGAACACTCCAGTGGTCACATTTTTTGTCCAATCTTCATGCATCTTGGTCAGAATAATTGTCTTGATAAAATATTGGACAAAATCGAAAATTGGGCATGCTGGATTATAAACTAGGTCACTAGGTCAAATAGTAGGAAAACCTGGTGAACACTCTGGGGGTCACATTTATAGCCAAATCTTCATTAAAATTGGTCAGAATGATTGTCCCAATAAAATCTTTGATGAGTCTAAAAGTGGGGTATGTGGGGTCAAAAAAGTAGGTCACTGGGTCATATCTTAGAAAATCTTGTTTACACTCTAACGGCCACATTTTTAGCCCAAACTTTCTCAAACTTGCTCAGAGTGTTTGTCTTGGTGATATCAAGGTTGAGTTTGATCATGGGTGGGGTGGGATAAAAAAGTAGGTCACTAGGTCAAATTGTAGAAAAATCACTCTAGAGGGCACATTTTTAGCCCAATCTTCATTGGTCAGAATGATTGTCATGATAATTTTATCAGTATTCTAAATCTTTGAATATCTTGTTCTCCAGAACCCACTGCTCATGATCCACTATGAACATTGTTCAAATATTGTTCCTCAATAGGTCAATATTTGCCCCACATAGGGGCTACGTACCCGGCTATAATTTTAAATCTATTGTAGTCAGGTGAGCGATTAAGGCCGATCTTGGCCCTCTTGTATTTAATAAGATTTTCTCTTCAAATGTTTTTTATATAATATCACCTTAATATGTAGATCAAGATCTGAAGCACAAATTAGAAATTGACAACACTTATAAGGCATATTGAATCCGGGAAACAAGACTATTTAAAATATTGTAAGGTAATTCTAATGCAGTTTTGCAAGTGGGCGTATCATGTACCATAGGCGGTACTCTTGTTTAATTTGCCAAAATGGCATAAAGCTTTGATCTTGATCAGAACGTGAATAAATTGGTGGCTGAGTGATTTGCAATCAAGCTTTTAGCATACGTTAGCCATTTCAAGATTGTCAGACTATTGGTTAAATTAAGCAAATTCAGGATAGCTTGACTAAAATCAGCATTATGGAATATTTGAGGGAAACTTAGTGCATGATATCAGACTAGGAATAGTGTTGGAAAATAATGCAAGTGGATCTTTGAGAATAGGAGGACTTGGTGCATGATTGCAGTGTAGGCCCAGTCCAGATAGCACATTAGAGATGCTGGGAGTTTACAAGGCTTTACACTCCACAGCATCTGCAAAATATTTAATCCTTTACATCATGAATATTCATATAAGAAATAATGACATTGTAGATATTATTCAGATGACATTTTATAATGGCAGTTGAACATAGAGTGTTTTTAACCATGGCAGAAACTGTAGAATCAGGCCTGTATTTTGAGGACTCTGTAAAAGTCACTTTGTGAAACCATTGTGATAAATAGAGCATTTGCTCCTGCAAATGCTCTATTTATCACAATGGTTTCAAACTACAAAATTAAAAAAAAATCTTTTTCTCTAGTAAATGCTCCTTTTCGGTAGATTTATTCAAAGAGGTTGTATCTAAAAATAGCCTATGAGGTAAAGGGTTATTCCATAAACAATCAGCAGTGATCAGAGGGCTCCTGTAACAGGAAGCATATGATCTGGTTTGGAAATACTTCAAAATGTGTCTCTTTTCACATAAAGGGTTAAGTCTTTGCATGCAAATGTTGTTGAGTAACTGAGTCACATTATGTTTCAAGGGATCCAAACTGATTAACCCTTTACTCCATTAATGCTTCTTTCTATGCTTTGCAAACAGAGTAGACCCAGATCAGACAGCTCCTGTTACTATGGAGCTGTCTGATCAAGGTCTGATCTGTTTGCTTATGGTATAATATAGATCTGGTCCTACAGTTTCTGTCCGAGTCAAAAGGTCCTGTGTGCATATGCCATTATAATAATTAAACTAATTAATATTCATGCTGTTATTTAATTCGTACATGAATATTGAACAGGTAAAGGGTTAAGAGATGTGACAAGATAAATTTGAGAGGAGTATCAGACACAATTGAGACTGGAAGATTGCAAATTACAAATGCTCAGAAAGCAAACAGTTATCCTTTTCATCGCTGAATTTTCTAATGGACTATCCCAAAATTCAAACAGGTCAAGCTCACCATGAATATCCGGGGATTCCTTTTAAAGAATAGTGTAATATCACAAACAGTGCAGACCCTGATGAGAGGGCTCCTCTAGGAGCCCTCTCATCTAGGTCTACACTGTTTGCAAAAGACATTAGTGACTTGTGTCCTGCACTGAAGGGTTAATGGTTATCTAGCAGGGGAAAATTCATGATCGAGTTTCTCATGAAATGATGAGACCATATATTTTGAAAAGTAAGCATAAATTGTGGGAAAACATGTTTTGGTCGACTTTTTTGTTTTGCGTTAAGTCTAGGACACTGTGTGTTGAAATGGTGATAACCTTTCAAAATAGTTTCTATTTAACAAGTGGCAAACAGTTTGGATACAGATGACAGGCTGCATAGTGTTGCTTCTCATCACATTCTAAATTGTTCGGCCCTTTGAGAATATTTTTGCAAAGAAAATTAGAGACTTTATATGAAGAACTGAAGCAGACGACAATTGTTGCAGACAAGTTGGAGATAGTCAGGGGGCATTATGTTTTGCACATTTCCGTTCGTCTGTCCGTGTGTCACGCTTTTAGGTACAGTTGGTTGTCACATGCTGCCCGCAAGCCCAAGGTCGAGGTCAAATGACTTGGAAATTTTATGTGCAGTTGGTTGTCACATTTACGTGCAGTTTTTTGTCACAGTTTTTTCATTGTCTTATATCTCCCTAACCACTGTAGCTATTGCCATGGAATTGCATATACACATTAAACACCATCCATACTTTCATTGCACACCCACCCCATGCTGCCCGCAAGCCCAAGGTCAAGGTCAAATGACTTGGAAATTTTACGTGCAGCTAGGCAAGCACCTACACGGGGGCATCACTGTGTCTTACAGACACAGTTTTATAGTTTAATTAAAATCTAATTTCTTATAATCTTATGACATAATTGTTTTGAAGTGGTTATTTTTGCCATAGTGTTTCATATGTCATAAAAATTCAGGTAATTATCATTGAGTTTGTCATCATTTCTTACATGGTTAAACCTTTATTCCATGAATAGTGGATAATTACATCATGAATATTAATTAGATTAATTTTGGCCATGCCAGAATCTGTAGAATTATATTTACATTATATCATAAGTAAATAGAGCAGACCCTGATCAGACGGCTCCTACAGGAGCCGTCTGATCTGGGTCTACTGTTTGCAAAGGCATAGAAAGGCATATATATGGAGTAAATAGTTAAAGCCAATGAAAGAGATAAACAAATGTAATTTTAGAACTGACAGAGATGACATCCTTTGTGGACAAACGTTTCTTAGTACACCCTGGGATTATTGAGGAAAGCATTTATTATTCTGGTGATCAACTCTTTGCCCACTAGTAGCGAATTTATAATAACATATGCAAACAGTCTAGATTCAGATGAGACACCAAGTAACTTGGTGTCTCATCAGGATCTATACTGTTTGAATCTCTCTGCAGATTTTTTAACCCTTTCCTCCATAGGCTATTTTTAGACCCAACCTCTTTGAATGAATCTACCCAAAAGGAGCATTTACTAGAGAAAAGTAAAATTTTAGAATTTTGAAGTTGGAAACCATTGTGATAAATAGAGCATTTGCTCCTATAGGAGCAAATTTTTTTAATGCTCTATTTATCTTAAAGTTTTCAAGAAGTCAAGTGGTTATTACAGAGGCGTAGAAAGGCGTATTTATGGAGGAAGGGTTAAGAGAAATCGAGGAAAAAAATGTCATTGAGAACAGTAGCTGAAGATGTTTTTTGCATACTGCAATTACTTAGTGTTCAAAGGGTTATTGGACAAATCAGTTATTTCTAGTTGTCGTGGCAGAAAGACACTGCTAACTTGATTGGCTGGGTTGGAGTATTTACAACATGGAAGGAATTATTGAAGGATCTTAGGACATAGCTGTATGATATATTCTGTAGTGTTGGAAATCTTTATCTACAATATGTGATATATCTGTTAACCCTTTACCTCATGAACATTCAAGTAAGAAATCTTGACATCATGAGTATCAATGGTTAGATTACATTTTTATAATGGGGTATAATTCAATGTCGTTTGTTTTCATTACTTTTGATGAGCTGTGATTAGCGGCAATTTTTTTTTCATACCCCCATGAAAAAAAAAATAGGCCACGCTTTGCCGGGACTACTTTGTATTCATCCAGTTATATGAATTGGTATTAATTTCTTTCTTAAATTCAGTAGTGATATTAAATCATAAGTAATATATAGAATATTTTTTGTTTTTATGAAGGTATGGAAAAAAACTTGGTCACACTTTTGTATGAAACCTATCTGTATTAGTTAGTTTTTATCATGGCATGATGAACAAGGATACTGGTTCTACTGTGCAGATACATAAAAAAGAGTCTCTGTAAGGTTAAAAGTTAACAATTACATTCTACAATATCCAGATGGGTGATTTGAAATGCTGAGGTAGCAAGAGGACTGATGTTAAATGAATTCATGCTCTGCATAAAAAGATGTTACTGTGATGTATAAAACTGTGTCATAACTTAATATTCTAAATTATGTTTAAAGTGACTGTGGTGAAAACTGTGGTTGTGTTAAATCGCCATGTTAAATGGCCTTATAATACCCTTTAGTCATAGATACACCATTTAATTTTTTGGTTTTGCAAACAGAGTACACCAAGATCAGATGGCTCCCATAGGAACCATCTGATCAGGGTCTGCTCTGTTTGCTTATGGAATGATATAGCCCTGATTTTACAGTTTCTGTCATGTCTGAATAAAAAATCCTTTGTTCAATTGCCATTTTAAAAATTTAGCTACCGGTAATTAATACTCCAGATGTCATTATTTTTTACATGAATATACGTCAGATAAAGGGATATCATATAACTGATATATATAAAAGACCATGACATTGTGATAGATAAGTTGAAATTCTACATCATAGTTGATAGCTTTTTCACGCCTGTTGCAAACAGATTAGACCCAGATCAGATTGCTGTTAACCCATTCCCTCATATTGACAACTTTTGATGACTCTGTAAAAGTCACTTTGTGAAACCATTGTGATAAATAGAGTATTTGCTCCTATAAGAGCAAATGCTCTATTTATCACAATGGTTTCAAACTACAAAATTCAAAAATTTTCCTTTTCTCTAATTAATGCTCCTTTTCGATAGATTAATTCAAAGAGGTTGTATCTAAAAATAGCCTATGAGGTAATGGGTTAATAGTAGTTATATGATCAGGGTCTGCTCTGGGTCTTTGCTGATTGCTTATGAATTTATAACAGATCTGACTACAGTTTCTACTAATACCAAAACATCCTATGTACATCTATCATTATGATAAATCAGCTACTGGTAATAAACATTCATGATGTCATTATTTCTTACATGAATATTCAACAGGGAAAGGGTTAAATGGCTTAACATTGTAATTTTATCATCTTGTGATGAAGAATGTGAGTTTAGATGATGTGATATTCTACAGTATGTGGATTGTGAGTGTGATGGAAAGTATGGCTTTTGATTTTGTATAATATCTGATACAGATGTGTCATGTGACGTCTTAGACTTGCAACTGTGTTGTCATTGGAATAACCAATTATCTATAATGGACTTGTGGTAATTGGTACAATACGTAGGTGATGATTGGTAGAGTAACTCCAAGGCATGGGTCATGTAGTGGTATAGACTTCAGTGAGTGTGAGTAGGGAAATATTCGAGGTTTTAGCTGGGATATATTAGTGTTTACAGACACACAGTGATGGAGTATTATTATTGTGACTGCTACAGGTGCATGCAGGTCAGTATTGGTTTTATCACTTTCAACAAACTTTGTATGCCGTCATATCTTAACCCTTTACTCTATAAATACGCCTCTCTATGCCATTGCACACACAGTAGACACAGATCAGACAGCTCCTGTAGGTACCATCTGATCAGGGTCTGCTCTGTTTGCTTAAGATATAAAATAGATATTATTCTACAGTTTATGCCTTGGCCAAACTTTCCCGTGATCATATGCCGTTGTATACATGAATCTAATCAATATTCATTACATCGTTATTTTTTTACATGAATATTCATGGAGTAAAGGGTTACATTTTACCTCATAAATATTCATGTCAGCAATAATGACAACATGCATAATTATGATATTAGCTGAATCTGTATTATGACGTGAACACAAGCATTATTGGTCATGGCAGATATGGTAGAATCAGATCTCTTTTATTTCATAAGCAAATTGAACCAACCCTGAATACACACAGCTCCTGCAGATTTCATCAAACCTACTCAGTTAGTGAAGGCTTTAATCCATTCCCTCATATTGACGCCTTTTGACTCCTCTGTAAAAGTCACTTTTTGAAACCATTGTGATAAATAGAGCATTTGCTCCATAGGAGCAAATGCTCTATTTATCACAGTGGTTTCAAGACTACTCATATCTAAACTTTACCTTTTCTCTAGTAAATTCTACTTTTGGGTAGATATTTTCAAAGTGGTTGGATCTAAAAATAGCTTATGTGGGATTGGGTTAAAAGGTGTATCTTTGGAATAATCATGAGTTAATGAATAATTATGTAGGAAATAATGACATGACTAATATTACTTACCTGAATTTATATAATGGCATAATGAACAGGAGAATATTTGCTTATGGCAGAAACTGTAGAAGATTTATAATTTATGTTCCATGGATATTATATGCAAACAGTGCAGACCTTGATATTTGTCTTCTATGCAAATATAAAGTTAAAAGTTAAGTCCTGAGACATTAAGATTTACTTCTGTATCTGTTAAAAAAAATGCATGTTTATCTTCATAATGCCCCACTTCAAAAATTTGGTTATGTTGCTTTGCCCATTTCGGCCTCTTTGTTGGTCTGTTGGTAGACCAAATGGTTTCCAATAAAAATCTAGAAAATGTTTTGACCAAAGAAACTGAAAACTAGTATAGATTTTGGACAGGATCATTACGTGATTCCTTAGTGTGGGGGCTTTGTGGGCCAAAGATCAAGGCCACTCTGACCATGAATAGGAATATAATTTCCACTCAATAACAGGACTGCAAAGGCATATGCTCTTCAAAATTTGTATGCTGCTTGGTGATGACTAGCAGATGACCCCAATTGATTTTAAGATTATTGGGTCAAAGGTCAAGGTCACAATTAGATTTGTATACAAAATAGTTTCTGATCATTAGCTAGAGAATCATGTTTGGCGTAAGTTTCTCAAACTTGATTTAGCTTGTGTTTTCATATTTTGTAGAAGCTCATAATGAGTTGATGACCCATATAGATTTTTAGTATACAGTAAAACTCCGCTAATGCCACCACCTGAAAGAGGTATAATTCTGGGTGCTAGATGCAGGTGATAGCTTAATGCAGGACAAAAGTAATGCAGAAAGCTCCTAGATGAGTTTTCTGCATTACTTTTGTCCTGCATTAAACAACCACCTGCTCATAAAGACACCCATGTTTATTCATTAAGTGGTCGCATTAGAGGGGTTCTTCTGCATATGACCCATATAGATTATAGTAGATGGAGGGTCAAGGTTATAACTTCAGTGTTAAGGGTCAACTTTCTAAAATAACTTTTGAACCATTAAAATTAACCATTTACTCTGTAAACATTCATGTGAGAAATAATAACATCATGAATATTAATAAGAATAAATGTTATAATAGCACATTGACATGGGAAATTTTTAGCAATGGCAGAAACTGTAGAATCCGATCTACATTTCATCATAAGCACACAGAGCAGACCCTTATCAGACGGCTTCTGCAGGAGCCGACCCTTATCAGACGGCTTCTGCAGGAGCCATCTTATGTGGGTCAACTCAGTTTGCATAGGCGTAGAAAGGCATATTTATGAATGAAAGCATTACGAACATAATTTCATGTCTTGATTCTGCAATCACACTTCATTGGGCCAAAAGCCATAATTGTAGGCTGATTCACAGTCATTCAGGCATGTTTCAAAAACATCTTGTGTTCCTTTTTAAAATCTTAACACTGTCCCTGTTGAATATTCATGTAAAATTTAATGACATCATTAATATTAATTAGATTGAATCTTAAATTTTACAATGGCATACAAACATGATATTTTGGTTATGATAGAAAGTATAGAATCAGATTTCTATAATTTCATAGGCTCTGATCAGACATCTCCTAGTACAGCTCCTGATTCTAATACAGTAAAACTTTGATTATTCGAACACTAAAATACGTATTATTATCGATCTTTAAGACAGGTGGCAACTTAATGCATGGTGAAAGTCATGCAGAAAGCTCCTCTAGGAGCTTTCTGCATGACTTTCACCATGCATTAAGCAGCCACCTGCCTAAAAGGGTCTAAATTCTTCTATACCGAAAATTCGAATAATCGAGGTTTTACTGTATTTCTGTCATGGCCAAAACATTGTATGAGTTATAAAAGTCAGCAAAATAATACTCATGACTATGTAACAAGTAAAGAGTTTATTAGGTACATGTGTACCTGCATTTGAAAATTCTGTAAATGATGTCTCTGGGTAGGTTTTACTGTACTGTCAGTCTAGTCTATTCCTGGATCATTTCTTGAAATATCAACAGTTGTTGGGGTTTTGAGAGCAGCTGCTGCAAACGGGTTTTTTCTTTCTCTCTGTCTGTCATTTGCAGAGCTTCAGTAATGAAGGGTAATAAACTAATCGTTTCACAATAATATTATACTCCAATAATGACCCTCATCCTTCACTAAAGCTTGGATGAGGGGACATTTTGCTTATTTCTGCACCAAACCCATCGTAGCGACTACTCATTAGAATTGTCTCAACGAGATGATTCTGAGTAGTCACAAGAGTTGGTTTTGAGGAGAAAAAGGACTTTTGCATCTGCATTATATATAACCTTATCTGGAATCCTGCATTTCTTGGAATGTCACATGGGCATGCTCAGGTTTACTTTTTTTATAAAAATTGTTTTTGAATAGTGTTTGAATTCATAACCTTATTAGCCCTTATGTCCGTCGGCGTGCGTCGTGCATCATGCGTCGTCAGTCGTCAACAATTTGAACCTTTAAAAATCTTCTCCTCTGAATCTACAGGGTTCTCAGCTTTCATCTTTGGCACATAGTATCATCTTTAGGTCCTCTACAAAAGTTATATAAATTATGGCCCTGGGGTCAAAATTGGCCCCGTCCCAGGGGTGGGCAATTTATTATAGAAACATATAGTAAAACTTTGAAAATCTTCTCCTCTGAAACCAGAAGGTTCTCAGCTTTCATGTTTGGCACATAGCATCATGTTCAGGTCCTCTACTAAAGTTGTATAAATTATGGCCCTGGGGTCAAAATTGGCCCCGCCCCAGGGGTGGGCAGTTTTCAATAGAAACAAATATTGAAAGCTATGAAAATCTTTTCCTCTGAAACTGGAAGGCTCTCAGCTTTCATATTTGGCACAGAGCATCATGTTCATGATTGTGCTCTACAAAAGTTATATAAATTATGGCCCTGGGGTCAAAATTGGCCACGCCCCAGGGTGGGCAGATTCCAATAGAAAAAAATAGTGAAATCTTTGAAAATCTTCTTCTCCGAAACTGGAAGGCTCTCAGCTTTCATATTTTGCACATAGCATCATGTTCAGGTCCTCTACAAAAGTTATATAAATTATGGCCCTGGGGTCAGAATTGGCCCAGCCCCAGGGGTGGGCAGTTTTTAATAGAAACAAATATTGAAATCTTTGAAAATCTTCTACTCTGAAACTGGAAGGCTCCCAGCTTTCATATTTGGCACATAGCATCATGTTCAGGTCCTCTACAAAAGGTATATAAATTATGGCCCCGGGGTCAAAACTGGCCCCGCCCCAGGGATGGGCAGTTTTCAATAGAAATAAATAGTGAAATTTTGAAAATCATCTTCTCTGAAACTTGAAGGCTCTCAGCTTTCATATTTGGCACAGAGCATCATGTTCAGGTCCTCTTCAAAACTTATATAAATAATGGCCCGGGGTCAAAATTGGCCCAGCCCCAGGGGTGGGCAGTTTTCAATAGATACAAATATTGAAATCTTTGAATATCTTCTTCTCTGAAACTGGGAGGTTCTTAGCTTTCATATTTTGCACATAGCATCATGTTTAGGTCCTCTACAAAAGTTATATAAAATATGGCCCTGGGGTCAAAATTGGCCCAGCCCCAGGGCAGGCTAATTTTCTATATAAACATATAGTTAAAACTTTGAAAATCTTCTCCTCTGATTGTCTGGTGAGCGCTTCAGGGCCATTCTGGCCCTCTTGTTTAATCACAAGTCATAAGTATCTAAAACATACCAAAAGATAGTTTTCTGACCCAACCAAAAAAAAAAAACATTAAAAAAAAATTGTTTTTTCGCGAACACCCCTGCTCTATATAATAAGTAGAAGATATTCAACTATATTTGGAAGTTGGATTTAAAAATAGCCTATGAGGGAATAGGTTAAATGCCACTAGCAAAATCAAACACAAATTAAGCCTTTACTCCATATATACAACTTTAGGTGCCTTTGCAAACAGGGTAAACCCAGATCAGATGGCTCCTATTGGAGCCGTCCGGTCAGGGTCTGCTCTGTTTGCTTATAAAATTCTACAGTTTCTGCGATGGTAAAAATCTCCTGTGTTTACATGTACATGCCATTATAAAAATTAATCTACTACACTACGAATATTCAAATAAGAAATAATAATTGCTGATGAACCCAAGAAGTTTTTGTTATAGCTGAAACTGTAGAATCAGATCTGTATTATCCTATAAGCAAACAGAGCAGACTGTGATCTGACAGCCCCTGTAGGAGCTTTCTGGTCTGGCTTAAAAACTCTCTTCCTCCATAAATACGCCTTTCTACGCCTCTGTAAAAATCACTTTATGAAACCATTGTGATATATAGAGCATTTGCTCCTATAGGAGCAAATGCTCTATTTATCACAATGGTTTCAAATTACAAAATTCTAAAAAATCTCTTTTCCCTAGTTAATGCTCCTTTTCAGTAGATTTATTCAAAGAGGTTGGGGCTAAAAATAGTCTATGAAGGCATGCATTCTAAAGCATAATACGAAATAAAGGGTTTAATTTTCATGATGTCTTAACCATAAGAAACATTCATGGTGTCATTATTTTTTACATAAATACTCAAAAGGGAAAGGGTTAATTTAATGTTTATGGACTGAAGGGGCCATTAGTAAAAGGGTTAATCATCCAATCACATGTCATTTGATATGGTATAAAATGGACCAATATTTTATAACCTCCTTGGAGACTCATGTGTATTGTTTTACATAGTTCAAACCTGAAAAGCATAATCAATCATTTTGTCATTCGAATTTTATTTCTTGATGCTAATGACCCCAATTATGGATTTGTTCGTTATTGTTCAAATTCCAGAGAAAATATCTTACAGGAAAAGAGGATTGTTCCACTAACACCCCCATCTACCACATTTACTCTAATTATTCAGACAAATTTAGGCAAATAGTGTAGACCCAGATTAAACTGCTCCTGAAGGAGCCGTTTGATCTGGGTCTACACTATTTGTTACTATATCAGACTAATTTATACCCCCGCAAATGCAGTTTGAGAGGGGGTAATATAGGAGTCGGTGTGCTGGTCGGTCAGTTGGTCTGTCTGTCCGTCCATGGCACAACCTGGCACAAATCATGTTTGATTTGCGATGAAGGCAGCTGAGTTGGTGTATTCCATCACCTTTAGTGATAGTTCTAGTTTGATTTGCGATGAAGGCAGCTGAGTTAGGGTATTCCATCACCTTTAGTGATAGTTCTATTTTGATTTGCGATCATGGCAGCTGAGTTGGGGTATTCCATCACCTTTAGTGATAGTTCTAGTTCTGTCTAAAAGGTGCCAAATGTACTTATCCAGCTTTACAACCGCTGGAGAGAGGAGGCTAGGTGTTCAATTACTTAATCTTTTCCTTCATACAAATGCTTTTTCATGCATTTGCAAACAGAGTGGATCCAGATCAGATGGCTCCTATAGGAGCCTAATGATCAGGGTCTGCTCTGTTTGCTTATAAAATTATAATTGATCTTACTCTACTGTGAGTTTCTCTGCCCATACCAAATATTTATGTGTACATTTGTCATTATAAAAATTCAACTATACATGTATTAGATATTCATGATGTCATTATTTTTATGCCCCCCAGATCAGATCTGGGGGGCATATTGTTTTTGCCCTGTCTGTCTGTTTGTTTGTCAGCAAGTTTAACATTGGTCATAACTTTTGAGCCAGTACAGATAGAGACTTGATATTTGGCATGCATATGTATCTCATAAAGCCGCACATTTTGCTCTATTTATCACAATGGCTTCAAACTACAAAATTCTAAAAGTTTCCTTTTCTCTAGTTAATTCTCCTTTTCGGTAGATTCATTGAAAGAGGTTGAATCTAAAAATAGCCTATGGAGGAAAGGGTTAAGGTCATCTCTGAATAGGGTAGGGTATTGGTTGTTGCTTAACCCATTACCTTATAGGCTATTTTTAGATACAGCTTCTTTGAATAAATCTACCGAAAAGGAGCATTAACTAGAAAAAAGGAAAATTTTAGAAATTTTGTAGTTTGAAACCATTGTGATAAATAGAGCATTTTGCTCTTATAGGAGCAACATTTTATGCTCTTTTTATCACAATGGTTTCACAAAGTGACTTTTACAGAGTCGTCAAAAGTCTTCAATATGAGGGAATGGGTTAAGTTGTGATTTGCAGAATAAGGAGAAACTTCAAATTCCACTCAGTGAACTCAACTCACTATTAAGTATGATTACCGTAATCCTCTGAATGCTGAATATTTAAAGTGGAATGGCCCATCAGTGTTGAAGTTAAGAGTCCATTTAGTAGGAAAGGCTTTGAAATTGCTACAAGATTTCGAATGACAAACCGTGCAGACCCTGATCAGAGGGCTCCTAGTGGATCTGGATCTACACTGTTTGCAAATGCCAATGTGCTCGCTGAATTTCCTGCATTCAAAGGGTTAACAAATTGTCAAGTGCAAAAATGTTATACGTTTGAATTCAGTTTTCATTTCCATGGTAATTAACAGAAAACACAATTAGAGAGTCTAACAACATGGACCCAGATGAGATGTTGAGTTACACAGCATTATATCTTGATTGAAACAGTTTGCAAAGATTTCAATAAATTGCTCTGTAGCTTTCTAAAAAGTCAGCATTTTAAGTGAGATTTAAATCTCAATTTCAAGCCCCTCTCTAACCTTGTTCAGCATCTTTTGTTTGTTCAATTGACTCTTTGCACGCTAAATAATTGTCCTCCAAAACTAAATTGTTGTCTGCTGCACTTCTCAGAGTAAATAAATTCTTCCATTTTTCTCCTAAACAATGCAGTTTGTGTCAAACAATTTGAATCCAGATTAGACATTGTGTCTGACTTGATTTGATGTCTCATCAGGATCCAAACCGTTTGCTAAGGTTATAATAAATTCTGCTTTAGCGTTAACCCTTTCAATGCTGAATAAACAAATAGACTATTCCAAATTTCAAACAGGCCAAGCTTACAATGAATATTTAGGGATTATATTAAAGAAGCATGTAACATGACAAACAGTGCAGACCGAGATGAGAGGACTCCTCATGGAGCCCTCTCATCTTGGTCTACACTGTTTGCAAAGGACATTAGTGACTCGTTTCCCACACTGGAAGGGTTAAATTCATTCATTCTGCATAATGGAAGGCAAAAATGTATCAGTAAATTGTCTTCAGCATGAAACAGACCTCGCATACCATTACAAGAAGATTGTGAATTCAGCAAGACACTGCTTACATTTCGAATACTGGAACCCTCTGTCATTGTTCATCTCTGTACCTGATACAGATGCATATTTATGCCTTTGAACCCATGCCTCCATAGGCTATTTTTAGACCCAACCTCTTTGAATGAATCTACCGAAAAGGAGCATTTACTGGAGAAAAGTACAATTTTAGAATTTTGTAGTTTGAAACCATTATGATAAATAGAGCATTTGCTCCTATAGGAGCAAATGCTCTATTTATCACAATGGTTTCAAGAAGTGGCTATTACAGAGGCGTAGAAATGCGTATATATGGAGGAAAGGGGTAAGAGAATAGATCAAGATCAGACAGCCTGTAAAAGCTGTCTGATCAGGGTCTATTCAGTTTGCATATGGCATACCAATACAGATCCGATCTACAGTTTCTGTCTTGGCTAGAAATTGTTCATATGCTGTTATAAAGAATTGGCGAATTAATATTCATAAATCCATTATCTGTAACATGAATATTCATTAGGTAATTTAGGGTCAATCATTGTTAAAGTACTGCATTAGCTGGGGGAATTTCGATGGTAAATAGTGCAGACCTTCATATTGATCTTGGTCAACATTGTTTGCTAATACCACTTGTTTCATGAATTCAAAGGGGTTAATGGTTTAAGGTTTTTCTGCAAATATATGATTTGTGCAAACAGTTTGGATACAAATAGGACAGAAAATTACTTAACATTCTGCAATCACATATTTGAAACTGTACACTGGAAATTGATTTTTAACACTTTCCCTGTTCTAAATTTATTCCAAATTTCAATACAAATTGAATATTTGTAGTTATAATAAAATATGGAAGGTGGAACATTGTAGCCATTATAGAAAGCAAAGAAACAGGTATATCAAATTCCATTAGCAAATAGAGCAGACCCTGATCAGACGACTCCTAAAGGAGTCTTCAGATCTGGATCTCCTCTGTTTGCAAATGTGTGAAAAGGTGAAAAAATATTTGATATCTTTATAGACAACTTCTCAATCAAAATGAGATACTGATGGCTCAATCCACTTTATATAGTTGGCATTTTTGTCGACATAAGAAATGGTCGTCTGTAGTTTTCAAAATAATACAGGCAAACTTATCTACAATGACTATCAAAATAAGTTTAATCCAGGGTTTTTAAAACAGGTGGTAGCTTAATACAGAATTAAAGTTATGCAGAGAGCTCCTCTAGGAGCTTTCTACATTACTTTTGTCCTGCATTAACCCTTTCCTCCATAAATACGCCCTTCTACACTGCTGTACCAGTCTTTTTTTTTAAACCATTGTAATAAATAGAGCATTTGCTCCTAAGTAGCAAATGCTCTATTTATCACAATGGTTTCAGAACTACAAAATTCTGAAAATTCCCTTTTCTCTACTTACATAATGCTCCTTTTTGGTCGATTTATAATGTGCATACATGGTCATTATAGACACAGGTTCTAATGTGCATATTTCCTCCAATTCTTTTCAAATACAGTGTCTATCAATGTCAGACAGATTTAATTCTGATTTACACACTGAGTTACTCAGTGTCTCATCAGGAGTCAGATTGTGTAACCATTTCCTCCATGAATATTCATGTAAGTAATAATGACATCATGAATATTAATTTGATTTATAATAGCACATGCACATAGGAATTTCTGGCCATGACAGAAAATTGAGAATAATATCTATATAATCATATGCAAACAGAGCAGACCTTGATCAGATGGCTCCAGCAGTATCTTGGTCTACTTTGTTTGCAAAGGCATAGAAAGGCATATTTATTGAGCAAAAGGTTAATAAAACTTTCATAAATATAGGATTGACATGTTTTTATTGAGACCACTAGTTTATATTGCTTAATTCAACATGTTCTTATTGAGAACAACAGTGTACATGGCCTATTTTAACATTGAGAACAACAGTGTACATGGCCTATTTTAACATGTTCTTATTGAGAACAACAGTGTACATGGTCTATTTTAACATGTTCTTATTGAGAACAACAGTGTACATGGCCTATTTTAACATTGAGAACAACAGTTTACATGGCCTATTTTAACATGTTCTTATTGAGAACAACAGTGTACATGGTCTATTTTAACATGTTCTTATTGAGAACAACAGTGTACATGGCCTATTTTAACATGTTCTTATTGAGAACAACAGTGTACATGGCCTATTTTAATATGTTCTTATTGAGAACAACAGTGTACACGGCCTATTTTAATATGTTCTTATTGAGAACAACAGTGTACATGACCTATTTTAACAATTATTCTTATTGAGAACAACAGTGTACATGGCCTATTTTAACATGTTCTTATTGAGAACAACGGCCTATTTTAACATGTTTTTATTGAGAACAACAGTGTACATGGCCTATTTTAACATGTTCTTATTGAGAACAACAGTGTACATGGTCCATTTTAACATGTTCTTATTGAGAACAACAGTGTACATGACCTATTTTAACATGTTCTTATTGAGAACAACAGTGTACATGACCTATTTTAACATGTTCTTATTGAGAACAACAGTGTACATGACCTATTTTAACATTGAGAACACCAGTGTACATGGCCTATTTTAACATGTTCTTATTGAGAACAACAGTGTACATGACCTATTTTAACAATTATTCTTATTGAGAACAACAGTGTACATGGCCTATTTTAACATGTTCTTATTGAGAACAACAGTGTACATGGCCTATTTTAACATGTTCTTATTGAGAACAACAGTGTACATGGTCCATTTTAACATGTTCTTATTGAGAACAACAGTGTACATGACCTATTTTAACATGTTCTTATTGAGAACAACAGTGTACATGGCCTATTTTAACATGTTCTTATTGAGAACAACAGTGTACATGACCTATTTTAACATGTTCTTATTGAGAACAACAGTGTACATGGCCTATTTTAACATGCTCTTATTGAGAACAACAGTGTACACGGCCTATTTTAATATGTTCTTATTGAGAACAACAGTGTACATGACCTATTTTAACATGTTCTTATTGAGAACAACAGTGTACATGGCCTATTTTAACATGTTCTTATTGAGAACAACAGTGTACATGACCTATTTTAACATGTTCTTATTGAGAACAACAGTGTACATGACCTATTTTAACATGTTCTTATTGAGAACAACAGTGTACATGACCTATTTTAACATGTTCTTATTGAGAACAACAGTGTACATGGCCTATTTTAATATGTTCTTATTGAGAACAACAGTGTACATGGTCTATTTTAACATGTTCTTATTGAGAACAACAGTTTACATGACCTATTTTTAACATGTTCTTATTGAGAACAACAGTGTGCATGTCCAATCAAAACATTTTCTTATTGAGAACAACAGTTTACATGACCTGTTTTATAATGTTCTTATTGAGAACAACAGTGTATATAGCCTATTTTAACATCAATTTACATATTTTGAATGGCTGGGCATTTGGATTTTTCAGGTGAGAAAGCCACCTTGTGTTATGTCTAGGTCAATGGTTCTGCCTGGGTGTTCTTCTGTGCATGAAACAATGCAATTTGTTCCATATATAGAAAAACCTCTGGGGTCTTCTCCACCTGTAATTAGCTGGACATGCAATATGACTGAAATACTGTTAAAACAATGTAAAACCGGATACAAACAAATTGACACGTTCTTATTGAGAACAACACTTTACTTGGCCTATTGATTCAGGTGAGAGATTATACAGGGCCATGACATGACCCTCTTGTTTATATTTTGATCAAATATAACAGAGCATTAGATCTTTTCAGAATGACAGACTAAATAAATATTTAGGTTAAATAGATTTCTAATGGTTTGACTGAAAGTAATGCATGGAAGCACTGAGCATACCATAACCCTTTCCTCCATAAATACGCCTTTGTAAAAATCACTTTATGAAACCATTGTGATAAATAGAGCATTTGCTCCTATAGGAGCAAATGCTCTATTTATCACAATGGTTTCAAACTACAAAATTCTAAAAGTTTTCCTTTTCTCTAGTTAATGCTCCTTTTCGGTAGATTCATTCAAAGAGGTTGGATCTAAAAATAGCCTATGGAGGAATGGGTTAATTACCCTTTGCCTACTAAACACAACCCTAAGTTACATTTGCAAACAGCTGGGAACCAGATGAGAGGCCAAGTGACTCAGTGTCTCATCTGGATCCAAGCACTTTTACATTTGGTCAGTAATATCTCAAAAGCTTGATCAAAGTCAAAATTGTAACAGATTGAAGATTAAACCATTCAATGAGGGAAACGAGTGCACTGTCATTTGCAAACAGTGTAGACCCAGATTAGAGCGTTCCTAGAGGAGCCCTCTGATCAGGTTCTGCACTGTTTTTCATATAAAATCCCATTGCATATTTTACCCCCATCATACTGCATGGACTCTACCAATAAACAATGCTGGACTATTCCACTCTGAATATTCAGTATTGAAAGGGTTAACCCTTCGCTTGCTATTCGCGTCAATATACATACCTGTAAATAGTGAAGACCCAGATGAGACAGCTCCTGCAGGAGCTGTCTCATCAGGGTCTGCACTATTTACAAGTTGATTGTGCAACCAGTGCACTCCACAGCAGTGATTGTACAGCGAAATACTTGTACACAGTGAAGATATATGTAATTATACAACGGGGCATGGGTAAAGAAGGAGAAATGTATTTTAAAATTCAGCAAGAGAAGGGTTAACCAAATATCATGTTTATAGCAGACAAATGGTTAATGAGTCTATTTCAAGTATAAGAAAGAAATAAAGTAAACTGGAATTCCATATATATCGTCTTTGATGCAGTATTATCTTTTTACATGCTATCGGCAAATTAGTGACAACATATGGAAGCTGTTTAGATCCAGATGAAATGCCAAGTAACTGGATGTGCTGATCATGATCCAAACTGTTTGACACCCTTTGTTGATGTTATTGTGTTAGAAATGGAGCAACATTAACGATAATTTGTTGAGAATTACATTTATAGCAGAAGACATATTTACAGTCAACGATTACTATGTATGCAAAGAGTTCTTAGATTTTTCTAAGTCATTTAGTGGTCTCGTTGATCAAGATAAAGCTTTGAATGCGGACACGAACGTTCTAGCTTTGCAGTCAGTGAAGAACCAAATCAGAGGGCGCCTAGAGGAGTCTGATTATAGTGTCTGCACAAATTTTAAGAAATTCTTAATTAATAAACTCTTTAGATCACCCTTTTCTCCATAAATTTGCCTATCTACGCCTCTGTAAAAGTCACCTGTTGAAACCATTGTGATAAATAGAGCATTTGCTCCTATAGGAGCAAATGCTCTATTTATCACAATGGTTTCAAACTACAAAATTCTAAAATATTCCATTTCTCTAATTAATGCTCCTATTCGGTAGATTTATTCAAAGTGGTTGGATCTAAAAATAGCCTATGAGGGAATGGGTGAAAGACTACAGTAATGGACTGTTCCGCTTTGAATATTCAGCATGTTAAGAACATTTTTGCTTGCATTTGCAAACAGCTTGGATCCAGATTAGATGCAAAGTTATTTGGCATCTCATCAGGATCCATGCTGTTTTATACCTTTTCAATAGTTTCTCAAATGATTGAATGAATTGCATCTAGTCAGTGAAAATTTCATCAAACCAGAGATTGTACAGACATTTTTTTCACTACAGCAGATAGTTAGATTTGTGTTTTAACCCTTTCCCTATTCTATATTTATTCATAATTTCAATACCTACTGAATATTCATGGATAAAATAGTTATAATGAAATATGGAAAGTGGAAAATTGTAGCCATTTTAGGAAGTAAAGAAACAGACCTAAATTCAAATTCTATTAGCAAACAGAGCAGACCCTGATCAGACGGCTCCTAGAGGAGCCGTCTGGTCTGGGTCTACTCTGTTTGCAAATGCGTGAAAACACATTTATATGATGGAAAGGGTTAATCATGTTACAGTGGGAATATGCGTTACAGTGGGAATATGCCGACTTTGTTGTAACAACTCAACATTATGTGTGAACTTTTAATAAATTTTTGCAACCAGTACATTGAATCGTTAGAAACTTAAACTGTTTAACCCTTTCCCTTGAATAAATGCTTTCTCACACTTTTGCAAACAAGAGTAAACACAGATCAGATGACTCCTGTAGGAGCCATCTGATCAGGGTTACTGTTTGTTTGCTTAAGATAATTGATATAGATCTGATCCTACAGTTTTTGTCAAAGCAAAAATTTCACTTTAAAATTTTACTTTATAAATTAAAATTCAGTGAATAAGTATCCATGATGTCATTATTTCTATTCAACAAGCAAAGGGTTAATGATATTCTGAAAACAAGGAAGATGAATTTATTCTTAGAATGTTACTGTTCAAAGGGTAAATATTATATGAATATGAATCTTGTCCTGTCTGATATCCAGTCAAGATTTCCATTATAATTATGTCTCCCCCCATATTTATATGGGGGAGACATATTGTTTTCGTGAGAGTTGTCTGTCTGTCTGTCTGTCTGTCCGTCTGTCTGTCCGTCTGTCCGTCTGTCCGTCTGTCCGTCACACTTTTTGTCCGGACGATAACTTCAATATGCCTGATGCCAGTTGATTGAAACTTCATATATGGAAAGAGCATAATGAGAGGAAGTGTCATGCACAAGGTCCATAACTCTGGCTTCACTAATATTGGAGTTATTGCCCTTTGTAAAAAAAAATCACACTTTTTTGTCCGGATGATAACTCCTATATGGCTCATGCCATTGGATTGAAACTTCATATATGGAAAGATCATGACGAGAGGAAGTGTCATGCACAAGGTCCATAACTCTTGCTTCACTAATATTGGAGTTATTGCCCTTTGTAAAAAATATCATAATTTTTTGTCCGGACAATAACTTCAATATGCCTGATGCCAGTTGATTGAAACTTCATATATGGAAAGAGCATAATGAGAGGAAGTGTCATGCAGAAGGTACATAACTCTGGCTTCACTAATATAGGAGTTATTGCCCTTTGTAAAAAAATCCACACTTTTTTGTCCGGACGATAACTTCTATATGGCTCATGCCATTGGATTGAAACTTCATATATTGAAAGATCATAACGAGAGGAAGTGTCATGCACAAGGTCCATAACTCTGGCTTCACTAATATTGGAGTTATTGCCCTTTGTAAAAATAATTCACAATTTTTTGTCCGGATGATTACTCCTATGTGACACATGCCATTGGAGTGAAACTTCATACATGGAATGATCATGATAACAGAAAATGTCATGCATAAGATCCTTAACTCGAGCTGCATTAAATTTAGAGTTATTGCCCCTTGTACATTTGTTTAATTCTTTCTTGTCCGGACGATAACTCCTACATGGCTCTTGCCATCGTATTGAAACTTCATACATGGAAAGAGCATGATGGGAGAAAGTGTCATGAACAAGGGCCATAATTCTGGCTTCAATACTTTTGGAGTTATTGCCCTTTGTTACATTATAACTCCTGTTCAACTGATGCTATTGGAATGACATTTTATTTTTGGAAAGAGCATGATGAAAGTAAGTGTCATACACAAGGGCCATAAATCTGGTATCAGTATTTTTGGAGTTATTAGCTGTTATCATTTTCCCCTTGAAAAATGTAGTGTGGAAAACTCATAATGAGGGGACGTCAAGACCATAACATTTTTCGTGATTTCCCTTTACATATTGTTTTTATTAGAGGGGAGACATCCGTTTTTGTGACAAAAACCTCTAGTTAGATACAATATGACCTCAGCAATGCCCCACAAAGTCTATGTATTGCATGGACTGTTTTAATGCCATATGACGACCCCCCCCCCCCCCCCCCCCCCCCCCCCCCCCCCCCCCCAAAAAAAAAAAAAGTCTCATTAAATGACCTCAAACATACAGCACATATCCTATTCATTGCATGGACTAAATCAATGCATGCTATAGGACCTCAAAAATATCCCACAAAGGCTATATATTATATGGACTACATCAATGGCACAGGACCTCAAATATACTCCACAAAGCCTATGTATTGTATGGACTGCATTAATGCGATATGACCACAGAAATACCCCACAACTTTCATATGTATACACGGTGTGCATTAATGCCATATAACTACAAAAAATCTCCACAAAGCCTATAAATTGCATGGATATGACCAAAAAATATTCTTTGTGGTGTGCGGTGGTCTAGTGGTAATGTGCTTTATTACTAATCCAGAAGTCCCGGGTTCAAATCCCGGTCCCTCCCGGAAATTTCAGAGATGCTTTACAGTGTCTCCCACCCGCAGTCCTCCTCTCCACCCAGGGGTTAAAATGGGTACCTTTGAGGATCACTAGCCGGTACTGCGGCTGCATGATTGCGCCATATGTTAGCAGTGCTCAATATTGTAGGCAAATAACTCAATGACCAGGGGAGTAAATGTACAGTCGGCTGAGCGGTCCTTCGGCCTGAAAGTAGACTATAACTAGGTACTTTTTTTACTTTACTTTATTTTACAAAGCCTACAGTTTGGATGGACAGCAATACATAATGCCAGTTTTTCATGTGAGAAAGCCTTTCAGCTGGCTTGTGGTGGGTCAATGGTTCTACCCAGTGTGTTCTTCTGTTTACAAAACAATGCAATTTGTTCCATGCATAGAAAAACCTCTAGGGTCTTCCTCCACCTGTAATTAGCTAGATGTTCTGCGACATAAAACCCTTATGCAATCCAAAAGGCATACTGAAGTGATCAGTCTGCAAGGATGGTGAGAATCATTGCCACAGTATTATTGACTATTATGTTGACCCTTTCTGATCTATCATGAATATTTATACAAGAATTTATACATGAATATTTATTAACTGAATTTTTGTAATGGCCACTGTGCAAAGGAATTGTTTATCATGGCAGAAACTGTAGAATCAGATATATGATGTCATAAGCAAACAGAGCAGACCCTGATCTGAGACAGTTCCTACAGGAGCAGTCTGATGAGAGAAAGGGTTAAATAACTGTAAATTGAGGCTCAATAAATCACTGTTCAGTGTTGACAACATAATGACAAACGATTACGATATAATGGTATAAAAGTCTGCATTTCAAACGTTTAGTTGTGTTATATCTGTATTTGTTATAACCTTTATAAACAGTATGGTTCCATATTAGAACCTATTAATGGAGGTCTCATCAGCATTCAAAATGTGTGACAGTCTGATCATACTTTAAACACAAGAGAGGAGGAGTGGAGAAAGAAGTATTTTAGTATGAAGCAGATGATAATGTTTTGCATACACAGTTGCTCAGGGTATGAAAGGTAAATATGTCCAAGCCTATAGGGGGAGATATATAAATCATAATAATTATCATCTCTGGAATCAATAGCCTTAATTGGCATCTGTAAAATTTGTTGTTTGCTCAATATTTTGATTCCTTTTTATACCTCCACATATAAACTTTTAATTAAAGAGTTATATACTGGAATCTAACCAGTCAGACAGGCTGAAGGTTGGTCAGTCCATCTTGTCAGTCCATCTGTCAGTCAGACAGGCTGAAGGTTGGTCAGTCCATCTGTCAGTCCATCTGTCTTCAATTTGCAATCAAGGTTGCCGTGTGAGGGTATTCATTCTCTTTAGTGATAGTTCTAGTTTTCACATTTCGGTCTAAAAAACAAACAATTAGGATCCTGGTGACGTACACTATTTAGCATCTCATCTGGTTGTTTACTGTTTTCAAAGTGATTGTCTATTTACATGTATTATATTAACCCTTTACTGGAGATGGACGTCTTTTGATGCCTTTGCAAAAGGAGGAGACCCAGGTTAGATGTTTGCTAAACCCTTTCCTTCATATAAATGTCTTTCACACATCTTCAAACAGAGTAGACCCAGATCAGACGGCTCTTATAGGAGCCATCTGATCCGGGTCTGTTCTGTTTGCTTATGGAATTATATACATCAGATTCTGTAGTTTCTGTCATCGCCAAAAATTCTTGTGTTCCTGTACCATTATAGAAATTATATTATATATTTGTTAATTACATAAATACACAGGACAGAAAGAGTTGAGCGATCAGTCTCTCATGGACCAATAAATACCAAAGCCATATATACACATGTCATTATCAGAATTATTGCAGAAACAGATTTAGATAAATGTGCAAGTGTTAGCTATGACAATTTTGTCATTTAGAGTATTGAATATAACATATTAACATTGTCATAACTCTTGACATGAGAAATATATTTTGTTTGCAGAATTATTAGGGACCTGCATTGAAAATGCAGGAGCCCTATAGGAATCACATTTTCTGCCCGTCCTTCTGTCTGTCCTTCCGTCCGTCAACAATTTTGGTGTGAACTCACAGTACTTCACATATTGGTTTCATATTAAGGGCATATGCTTAGTATAATGAGAGGAAGACGCCTATAGTTTTTGGGTTGAATCAGATCACTATGTCTAGAGTTATCTGTCCTTGATTCATAAAAAATGCTATCAACTTTTGTCAACACTTTTGATGTGACGCAGTAACTCAAACAATACTTCACATATTGGTTTCATATATAATTAAGGGCATATGCTTAGAATCATCAGAGGAAGGTTGAATATTAAGGGCATATGCTTAGTATCATTAGAGGAAGATGCCTATAGCTTCTGGATTGAATCAGATCACTTTGTCTAGAGTTGTCTGCCATTGATTCATCTAAAATGCCATAAACTTTTGTCAACACACTTTCTGGCATGGGCCCATGTGCTATTGTAAGAGTTAATCTACATATAATTAATATGCATGATGTCATTATTTCGTGACTTCAATATTCATGGCGTAAAAAGTGGATACATTATATTGTGTTACATTTTGTTCATCCATTTATCGTCACTTATATAGGCCTAAGTATTCGGAAAAATAAAAAAAAAATTAGTGCAGACCCAGATCAAATGACTCCTGAAGGAGTTTAACAAACTTGGGCAAATAGTGAAGACCCAGATCAAACTGCAGGAGCAATTTGGAACAGTCTACACTATTTGCTACTATGTGGGTGTAATGTAATGTTGGTAACTCTTTGCATGCTAAGTAATTTTCTGTCTGTAACTATTGATGTCTGCTTAAATTCTAAAAATCAAATTTCTCTCATTTCTTTTCAAAAATATGGTCAAAGTGACAACAGTTTGGATCCATAATGTGGCGTCTCATCTGGATCCAAACTGGTTACATAGGTAATCATAGTTTCACTGCCAGCATGCAAAGAGTTAAAATGATGGTAAATTGACTTATTCAGTTTGACAAACTTATGGAGAGGAGAGATTGGATGACCAAATACTTGGGGTAATCAGGGATAAATAGTACATATTATACAAAAAATTCACAAGTCACAAAAGTTCACAAAAAAGTAATGTGCTATGTTACATTTTACAGCCTTGGATAACTTTTGTCTGCAAAAACAAAATGTTGTCAGCTTTAACCTTTAACCCTTTCCCTGTTCTGTGTTTATTTCAAATTTCAATACCTACTGAATGGCTATCTCATGAATAATTATGTAATAGACATTACATGATTAAGATTTTTACAATGGTAGTATAATGCCACAGACTGTGTTAGATCTGTATTATGTCATAAGCAAACAGAGCAGACCTTGATCAGGTGGCTCCTATAGGAGTCATCTTATCTTGGTCTACCGTGTTTGCAAATGCATCTAAAGGGAAGGGAAACATTTGACTGACATTATAAAAGCAAATAGTGTAGACCCTGATCTGGTTGTGCATTGTATGCCTGACCAATTGTTAGAGGAACTGGGGTAGAATATGACAACAATTTACTGCTAGCCAGCCGAGGGTTTGAAACAGAACTGCATCATGTTACTGTTAACCCTTACAATGCTGAATTTTTAAATGGACTATTCCAAAATTCAAATAGGTCAGGCTAAAGAAAAGTGTAACATGACAAACAGTGCAGACCCAGATGAGAGGGCTCCTCTAGGAACCCTCTCATCTAGGTCTACACTGTTTGAAAAGGATATAAGTGACTCGTTTTCTGCATGGTAAGGGTTAACCTTACCTAAACGCAACCTAACTGGTACTTGCAAACAGCAATGACATTGGATCCAGGTAAGAGTAACTCAGCGTCTCATCAGGCACGCAGTGAACAGTTTATCAAAATCTTGAATGAATCGAAGATGTATTGAGAAAATTGTAACTGATCAGAAATTAAGCAGACATTATTTTATATAGCAGGCTAAGGGTTAATACTTTTACCCATTCTAACATGAATAATTTAGTACTGGATTAAATTTTGTAGGATTGCGGAAATTCACCGGTTACTCCGTAAATACGCCTTTTCATGCCTATGCAAACAGTAGACCCAGATCAGGTTCTGCTCTGTTTGCTCATGAACTAATATAGATATAATTCTACAGTTTCTTCCATGACCACAATATCCTGTGTTCAAATAATTCTTTGTCTACTCCATTAGTTTCATTTAACTTCATGAATATTCATGTAACAAATAATGACATCATGAATATTAATTAGATTAATTCTATAATATCACATGGACACTGGAATTTTTGGTCATGGCAGAAACTGTAGAATCATATGTATATTATATCATAAGCAAACAGAGCAGGCCCTGATCAGACAGCTCCTAGAGGAGCTGTCTGATCTGGGTCTACACTGTTTGCAAAGGTATAGAAAGGCCTATTTATTGGGTCAAGGGTTAACCCTTTACCTCCATACATACACATTCTAACACCATTTCAAATAGAGTACACCCAGATTAAACAGCTCCTGTGGGAGCCGTCTCAGATCAGGGTCTGCTCTGTTTGCTTATAGAAATGTATATATATCTGATTTTGTGGTTTCGGCCATGGTAAAAAAAATCCTGCATTTATATACAATTGCTTTAATTCAGCTAACATTATCTTCATGATGTTAATTTTACATATACAGTAAAAACTCGATACTACGGAATTTTAGTTAGGAAGAATTTATGTCATTGAAGGCAGGTGGCTGTTTGATGCAGGATAAAAGTCATTCTCCTCTAGGAGCTTTCTGCATGACTTTCACCCTGCATTAAGCTACCACCTGTATTAACCCTTTCCCTGTTCTGTATTCATGTAAGAAATCATGACATCATGAATATTTGTTAGCTGAAATGCTATAATATAAATTTTCCAAGGATTTTTTTTTTGCTTTGACAAAAACTGTAGAATCAGATCTATAGTATGTCAAAAGCAAACAGAGCAGACCCTGATCAGACGGCTCCTCTAGGAGCCGTCTGATCTGGGTCTACTCTGTTTGTAAATGCGTGAAAACATGTTTCTATGAGGGAAAGGGTTAAAGATCAATAATGGTACGTATTTTAGTGTCCGTAGTATCAAGTTTTTACTGTATAAATAATCAAGACTGAAAGGGTTATAATTATCAAAACAATGCCAAATTTACTTACTCTGCTTTCAAACTAGTGGAATGGTAAGACAGAGTATGTCTGGATATTAGGGGTAAATACTTACTCTGAGGTGAAGATATGGCTGTATTATAAACTGGTATTGTGTTTGTCTGCAATGTCCCAGGGGAGCATGTATTAGTATTTTGGCATTTTGGTCGGCATGCATTATTGAACATATACATTCGTCATAGACATGTGCCTTGTTGACTCATTCAAGAATCTTAATTCTTGATAATGTTAACCCTTTACTCCATAAATATGCCTTTGCAAACGGAGTAAATCCAGATCTTCTAAACTACATCTGCTCAGGGTCTACTCTGTTTGCTTGTGACATAATATAGATCTGATTATACAGTTTCAGGCTTGACAAGAAATTCCTGTGTTTGCATGCCATTATAAAACAATCTAATTAATATTCATAATGTCATTATATCTGACATGAATATTCATTTTTAGCTGGATTTTTCAAGAAAGATCTTGGCTTATAGTTTGAAAACTGGGCGGGCTTCGTGCCGTCGTTAACAAAACTTTAACATTGCTTATAACTTCAGAATTACTTAAGCTAAACAATTCATATTTGGTATGCAGATAGCTTGGGTGAAGGCCTTTCACTTGATACAAGGCTACATGAAATCAGGTCAAGGTCACTATTTCGAAAACTTTGCCATTTTTAACAGACTATAATATTGCTATAACTTCTGAACTACAAATGCTAGGCAATACGTCTTTGGCATACAGATGGCTTTGGTAAAGGCCTTTCAGTTGATATAAAGATATTTGAAATTTGGTCAAGGTCAAGGTGACTATTTGGACAAGTTGGCCATCAATGCAAAAACTTCAACATTTTGTCTTAACTTCTGAACCACATATGCTAGACAATTCATACATGGAATGGTGTAGGCCTTTCAGTTGATACAAGGATACATGAAATTGGGTCACGGTTAATGTCACTATTTTTAAAACATGGATGTTTTTAACAGTACTGTGCTAATAAGACGTATTTGCTAAGAGGTTAATTTTACACTTACTATATTGTGAACTGTATAAACTTATAAACATGGCGATACAATTATAAAATTGCAAATACATAATTAATGTATCATTAAAAATTCATGGAGTAAATTCATGCGGAAGCCTTCAAGATGACTTTAGGATGGGCAGTTGTTCTACTCAGTGGCCAATTATAACATGAAATTCACATAACGTTTTAGATTTCAAATTGCACCTTGGGTTTTCCTCCACCTGGAATTAGTTTGACATCATGAATTACTGAAACTCTGTTGAAGCGACGTAAAAACCTATATCAATAAAAATAAGGTAAATTATTAACACAAAAAAATCTGTCTTTAATGCGGTTTCCGCATTTTTTGCTGGTTTTTATTTATTTTCATTTTTTCCGTAATAGATGGTGGTGAGTCAGAGAGCCATCTCACTCAGCACCTTACAATATATTAAACAAAATTATATTATATACCTGTATATCAATATTCATGGAGTAAAGGCTTAGTTCTTGATATTTTAACCCTTTTCCTACTTAGTTTAACCCATTCCCTCATATTGACGACTCCGTAAAAGTCACTTTATGAAACCATTGTGATAAATAGAGCATTTGATCCTATAGGAGCAAATGCTCTATTTATCACGATGGTTTCAAATTACAAAATTCTAAAAAAAAATTCCTTTTCTCTAGTTAATGCTCCTTTTTGGTAGATTTATTCAAAGAGGTTGTATCTACAAAATAGCCTATGAGGTAATGGGTTAACCTGACAGGCATTTGTAAACAACTTGGATCTAGATGAGACTTCAGGAAACACGGCATCTCATCAGGATCCAAGCTGTTTGACACTCAGTTAACTCTTTCCCTGTTCTATGTTTATTCCAAATTTCAATTATTATGACCTACTGAATATTCATCGACAAAATATTTATGACATATGGAAGGTGGAACAGTGTACGTAGCCATTTTAGCAACTAAAGAAACAGATATATAAAATTCCTTAACCCTTTTCTACATAAATACGCCTTTCTACGCCTCTGTAAAAGACACTTTATGAAACCATTGTGATAAATAGAGCATGAAATTTTGCTCCTATAGGAGCAAATGCTCGATTTATCACAATGGTTTCCAACTACAAAATTCTAAAATTTTACTTTTCTCAAAGAAATGCTCCTTTTGGGTAGATTCATTCAAAGAGATTAGATAAAAAAAAAACAGCCTATGGAGGAAAGAGTTAAGCAAACAGGAATGAAAAGGTGTTTATATGAAGGAGAGGGTTATAGGGTTCTCAAGTTTTAACGAATCAAAAGCTAGTGAAATTTGTAGCTAATCAGAGTCGGATTAAGGGTTTACCATTTCAGTACAGGAAACCAGTCACTAATGTTCTTTACAAATAGTGTAGACCCACATGAGATGGCTCCTAGTCCTCTCATCAGGGTCTGCACAGTTTGTCATGTTACACTTATATTAAAAATTATCCTTAAATATTCACGGTAAGCTCAACCTTTTTGAATTTTGGATTAGTCCATTTTAAAATTCAGTGTTGATAGGATAAACTCATTCCTTTATATTGACGCCTTGTGACACCTCCTTAAAAGTCACTTTTTGAAACCATTGTGATAAAAGGAGCATTTCTTCCGCATTTATCAAAATGGTTTCAAAACTACACAATTGTAAAACCTTCCTTTTCTCTAGTATTATAAGGAGCAAATGCTCTATTTATCAAAATGGTTTCAAAACTACACAATTCTAAAACTTTCCTTTTCTCTAGTAAATGCTCCTTTTTGGTAGATTTAATCGAAGAGATTGGATCTAAAAATAGTGTAAGCGAGAATGGGTTATTAGGTGGAATTAAAGATAACCTTTGCAAACATTATGGATAAATAGTGTTGAGAAACAATGTAAAAGCATGTCTTACTGTAATATGTACTGTTTGAAGCTCTTTGGGTCTGCACAGTTTGCCGATGACAGTGCACTTGTTTCCAGCATTCAGAGGATTAGACAGACAAAGAATTGAAAGTATGTTACAGTGTACATTACCATGCAAGCTATCACAGAGAGGCGGAAGTCGTGGGTGGATGTCGAGGGTGGTTGATGCATTGGACATTGATGACCGACTGACAGCATTGACAAATTACCAAAACTATTGTGTTAACCATTGAATACTAAGTTTATTGTACAAAACTCTTTGTATATTTTCAATTCTTAGTGAGTGTTTTTTTCCCATTTCTTTAAAATGTTTTAACACTTTATTATATATGTATGCCTTTTTACACCTTCGCAAACTGAGTAGGCCCAGATCAGACTGCTCTTAAAGGAGTGGGGTGATCAGGGTCTGCTCTGTTTGCTTATGTTACAGAACTGATTCTTTACTGTTTCCAATGGCAATAAACTTCTTTAATAGATGACGTACAGTACAGACAGACAGCCCTAATTAGAGGCTTGCTCTAGGTGCCGTATGATCTGCATGCTCAGCATTCAAAGGGTAAAATCAAATTTATAACTGGAAATATTTGCTCATGGAATTGCCAAGTCTGTGGTCGTAGCTGATAGTGAAAATCTTTGTACTTCAAATCATTTAAGGAATTAACCCTTCGCATGCTATTCACGTCAATATACCTACCTGTAAATAGTGAAGAACCAGATGAGACAGCTCCTGCAGGAGCTGTCTCATCAGGGTCTGCACTATTTACAAGTTGATTGTGCAACCAGTGCACTCCACAGCAGTGATTGCACAGCGATTTACTTGTACACAGTGCAGATATATGTAATTATACAACAGGGCATGGGTAAAGAAGGAGACATGTATTTTAAAATTCAGCAAGCGAAGGGTTAAAACCAAGACCATTGTATACTTTAAATACTGAATAGTTCTTATAAGTGGAATGAGCCATCAGTGTTTAACCCTTTCCTTCATATAAACATCTTTTCACGCATTTGCAAACAGAGAAGATGCAGATCAGACAGCTCCTAGAGGAACCGTCTGCTCAGGATCTGCTCTGTTTGCAAATGCTAACGGAATTTGATAGATCTGTTTCTTTACTTTCTAAAATGGCTACAATGTTCCACCTTCCATATTTCATTATAACTATTTTGTCCATGAATATTCAGTAGGTATTGGAATTTGGACAAAATATAGAACAGATAAAGGGTAACTATAACAGAGTCCATTTAAGTATGAATTTGGATGACAAACATTGCAGACCCTTGGTCTACCTGTATGCAAAACAGATACACTTATTTCCCATATTCTGTCGCCCTTCGATTACTTACAGAATTTGACTTATGTTTGACAAAACATATGCACTCTTAGTTTTCTCCATTGTTTGTGAAAAGTAACCATTTAGTCTGTAGAAAAACCTTTTGGTTTTGCCGCCTTCGCAAACTGAGTAGATCCAGTTTGACAACTCCTGTTGGAGCCATCTGATCAGAGTTTGCTCTGTTTGCTTATGAAATGATACTTTTCTATTTCTACACTTTCTTCAATGGTAAAATTTCCATTTTTCTTGATGCCATTAAAACATCAGCTTATTAATATTCATAGTCATTTTTTCTGACATAAATATTTATGGAGTAAAGCATTTAAACTTGTTCATGAACCACCAAGTTCCTCTGAAGATATATATCTGTTTTTAAGCTACAATGAACACTTCATAATCTCTTGTTTGATACATCATCGTATCGTTCAAATTTTGTATTGATATATCAATATAGTATTTTCTGAGGACACCTAACATTTCCCTGCTCCTTTTGGGTAGCTTTATTTAAAGAGGTAGGATCTAAAAATAGCCTATGAGGGAATTGGTTAAATGTTAAATAATTTAGAAAAAATATATTTACATTTGTTTACTTCATTTTCAGGCCCGCAGTCCTGTGGAAATGAACTTCTCCCTTGACACGAACAAAGCACAGCGGGAACTCATCGCTCAACTGGAAGCAAAGAACAGGTGAGGTTTTGTCTGCAGTACAGTTAACCTGTAACAGGTGAGGTTTTGTCTGCTGTACAGTTAACCTGTAACAGGTGAGGTTTTGTCTGCTGTACAATTAACCTGTAACAGGTGAGGTTTTGTCTGCTGTACAGTTAACCTGTAACAGGTGAGGTTTTGTCTGCTGTACAGTTAACCTGTAACAGGTGAGGTTTTGTCTGCAGTACAGTTAACCTGTAACAGGTGAGGTTTTGTCTGCTGTACAGTTAACCTGTAACAGGTGAGGTTTTGTCTGCTGTACAGTTAACCTGTAACAGGTGAGGTTTTGTCTGCAGTACAGTTAACCTGTAACAGGTGAGGTTTTGTCTGCTGTACAGTTAACCTGTAACAGGTGAGGTTTTGTCTGCTGTACAGTTAACCTGTAACAGGTGAGGTTTTGTCTGCAGTACAGTTAACCTGTAACAGGTGAGGTTTTGTCTGCTGTACAGTTAACCTGTAACAGGTGAGGTTTTGTCTGCTGTACAGTTAACCTGTAACAGGTGAGGTTTTGTCTGCAGTACAGTTAACCTGTAACAGGTGAGGTTTTGTCTGCTGTACAGTTAACCTGTAACAGGTGAGGTTTTGTCTGCTGTACAGTTAACCTGTTACAGGTGAGGTTTTGTCTGCTGTACAGTTAACCTGTTACAGGTGAGGTTTTGTCTGCTGTACAGTTAACCTGTAACAGGTGAGTTTTTGTCTGCTGTACAGTTAACCTGTTACAGGTGAGGTTTGTCTGCTGTACAGTTAACCTGTAACAGGTGAGGTTTTGTCTGCTGTACAGTTAACCTGTAACAGGTGAGGTTTTGTCTGCTGTACAGTTAACCTGTAACAGGTGAGGTTTTGTCTGCTGTACAGTTAACCTGTAACAGGTGAGGTGCAGTCTGCTGTACAGTTAACCTGTAACCGGTGAGGTGCAGTCTGCTGTACAGTTAACCTGTTACTCCATAAAAAAGATATTTCATGCCTTTGCAAACAGAGTAGACCCTGATCAGATGACTCCTGATGTAGCTGTTTGATCAGGGTCTTCTATGTTTGCTTATGATGTATGGATATGATTCTTCATTTTCTGTCATGCCAAAGCTTTCTGTGTTCACATAATAATCATCATCATAATTATTTGTCATTCTGTTAGTGTCATTCTGTTAGTCATTCTAATCCTCTAGGTATACCGGTATCTTCATTCTAATCCTCTAGGTATACCGATATCTTCATTCTAATCCTCTAGGTATACCGATATCTTCATTCTAATCCTCTAGGTATACCGGTATCTTATTTCCTATTCTAGTTCGATTAATTTTTGCGCAGTTTTGGCATTTTGAAATTTTTTACGTGGAAAATTTTGTTTCTGGGGGTTGGGGAGGGGGATCAGTTTTTGTAACAAAAACAATTCTAGTAAATATTCATGTTATCAGTATTTCTTACCGGACTGGGAAAGGGTTAACCCTTTCCTCCATAAATACGCCTTTCTACGCCTCTGTTAAAATCACCTGTTAAAACCATTGTGATAATAGAGCATTTGCTCCTATAGCAGCAAATGCTCTATTTATCACAATGGTTTCAAACTACAAAATTCTAAAAAAAATCTTTTTCTATAGTTAATACTCCTTTTCGGTAGATTTATTCAAAGTGGTTGGATCTAAAAATAGCCTATGAGGGAATGGGTTAAACAGTGATAGACAATTCCATTTTGAATGTTTATTGGAAAGGTTTACCCTTTACTCCATAATGAATATTCATGTAAGAATGAAAACATCACGAATACCAAATAGCTAGATTAATTTGTAAAATGACACATGAAAATAGGATATTTTTATAATGGCAGAAACTTCAGAATCAGATCTATGTACGTCCAATAGCAAACAGAGCAGACACTGATCAGACAGCTCCTACAGCAGCTGTCTTATCCAGGTCTACACTGTTTGCAAAGATGTTAAAAGGTGTATATATACGGAGTTAACCCATTCCCTCCTAGGCTATTTTAAGACACATCCTCTTTGAATAAATCTACTGTAAAGGAGCATTTACTAGAGAAAATAACAGTTTTAGAATGTGTTGTTTCAAAACAGTTGTGTTGAATAAGAGTATTTGCTCCATAGGAGCAAATGCTCTATTTATCACAATGGTTTTCAAAAAGTGACTTTTACAGAGGCGTCAAAAGGGTTAACCCTTTCCCTGATTTAAAGGTATTTTCTCGCATTTTCAAACAGAGTAAAGTTTCATAAATCAAGATCAGACGGCTCCTATATGAGCCATCTGATCAGGGTCTGCTTTGTTTGCTAATGGAATTTGATAGATCTGTTGCTATACTTTCAAAAAAGCAACAATGTTCCACATTCCATGTTTCATTATAGCTATTTTATCAATGAATATTCAGTGGATATTGAAATTTGTAATAAACAGAGAACAGGGAAAGGGTTAAGGGTTGAGCAAACAGCTGAGAGATACAGCAGTATTAGCATTTAGACAGTGTACAAATGAAAGCAGGTATACAAGATCTGATGAAGAATGTTTTTCCTGGTCTATCCAAAGATAAGAATGGCATTTAATGTACTTTTTTGTCTGTTTCGGAGAATAATTGGAATGAACTGTTGTTTCAATAAGGCTTCACCGTGGGAGAAAAAGCCAGTTAATTGATTTTTCAGTGGCAGATTTTGATAAACAAATAAATCTTACTGATGGGAGGGGTTAGATAATGGAGTTTGACTGGAGTTTGATTGTATACATTCATGGAGTTTGATTGTATACATTCATAGGTATCAATCAGAAGCGTTGTTTTGAAGATCCTGTCATAATCAAAATCTAATATTTCATATTTGTTAATCCTTTCCCTCATATAAATGCCTTTTCACACATTTGCAAACAGAGTAGACCCAGATCAGATGGCTCCTATAGGGGCCGTCTGATCAGGGACTGCTCTGTTTGCTTTTGACCTGATATAGACCTGATAAATATTTTGTATGAAATGCTTCTGTTATAGGGCCCTGGGGAAGATTAGTCTGTTGGTTAACCGGGTAACCCTCTTTAAATAAAGTCTTTCATTCATTCATTCATTCATTCTACAGCTTTTGTCAAAGCAAACAATTTCTTAAGTTAACATTATAAAAGTTCAGCTAATAAATATTCATGGTTTCATTATTTCTTACATGAATATTGAACAGGGAAAGATTAAAAGAAATTGCAGTAAAAACTGTTACAGGTTCAGTGGAGAAATGTAGAACAGATTTACTATAGATATATGGTATGTACATGTATATCGGAGCTCTGTTGAGGTTTTTAAAAGTTTCCTCACAGCTTGACAGTAGAGGCCATCCAGTGTAAACTATAGTGGAAAGTATTGGCACAATAAACAGTGGAGACCCTGATCTGGGTTTACACTTTTGGCAAATGCTATTTAACCCTTTACCTGATGAATACTTGTGTGAAAAATAAAATCATCATGAATACATGTGTATATCACCTGAAGTTTTATAATGTTATATGACATTATGCCATGACAGAAATTGTAGAATTTCATTAGCAAACAGAACTCTGTTTGCAAAGGCTTAAAATGGTATATATATGAAGTTAAATAAATATGCCTTTCCACGCCTTTGCAGACAGAGTGGACCCAGATCCCATGGCTCCTATCGGAGCCATCTGATCAGGGTCTGCTCTGTTTGCTAATGATATAATATAGATTTGTTTTTACAGTTTCTGCCATGGTCAACAATTCCCATGTCCATGTAATATTACTACAAATTAATCTAATTAATATTCATGAGGTCAATGTTCTTACATGAATATTGATGGAGTAACGGGTTAACCCATGCATTCAAACAGATGAAAGTTACAGATCAAAAGCTCAAATTGAAGGTATGAGCAGTTCTACCTACTGATAATGCAACATTCTTATAAACCATCAAGAGTTCTCAAGCAGTGATTTGTGATGTTATCTCTAACCAGTGATCCATTGACAGATAAACTTCAAAGTGATTTGCTGATATTTGAAGTATGGAATTGGTTTACATTAGGTTTAAAAAAAGTAGTTTGTATCTATTAACCCTTTCCCTGTTCTATGTTTATTCCAAATTTCAGTACCTACCGAATATTCCTGGACAAAACAGTTAAAATGAAATATGGAAGGTGGAACTTTGCAACCATTTTAGAAAGTAAAGAAACAGATCTATCAAAGCCCATTAGCAAACAGAGCAGGCCCCCCTCAGACAGTTCTAGGAGCTGTCTGATCTGTTTGCAAATGCCTTTTCACACATTTGCAAACAGAGTAGACCCAGATCAGATGGCTCCTGTGGAAAGCCATCTTACCAGAGTGTGCTCTGTTTGCTAGTGGAATTTAATAATTCTGGTTCTTTCGTTTCTAAAATGGCTATTTTGTTCATGAATAAATTCAGAATATCCAGTAGGTATTGATATTTGGAATAAATATAGAACAGGGAAAGGGTTAACCCTTTCCTCCATAGGCTATTTTTAGGCCCAACCTCTTTGAATAAATCTGCCGAAAAGGAGCATTTACTAGAGAAAAGGAAAAGTTTAGAATTGTGTTGTTTTGAAACCATTGTGATAAATAGACCATTTGCTCCTCTAGGAGCAAATGCTCTATTTATCACAATGGTTTCATAAAGTGACCTTTACAGAGGCGTAGAAAGGTGTATTTATGGAGGAAAGGGTTAAGATACCCTAGGGGCAAATTGCCTTTATTAGCAAGATGATACATCCTATCATTAATTTATCAGAAAATGGTTTTACACTTAATGTAGAATATATAAGTGTTTGCTGCATGGACTGCAGTGGCTCATATCTCTGTGCAGCTGAACTAAAGGACATACTTTCTCAAGGTATTTGGTTTGGTATGTATTGTAAAACCTGTCTTAAGTATTCATTTAATTTTAAAGCAGGTGAGAGCTTAATGCAGTACAAAGGTAATGCAGAGCTATCTGCATGATGCTTGTCCTGCATTCAGCAACCATCTGCAAGTGCAATGCAGGACTAAAGTATTGCATTAAGCTCCCAAACGAACTTACTGTATGTCTTTTACCTAGCATTAAGCAACCATATGCCTGGTTGCTTAACCCTTAGCTTGCTATTCACATCAATATATGTACCTGTAAATAGTGAAGACCCAGATGAGACAGCTCCTGCAGGAGCTGTCTCATCAGGGTCTGCACTATTTACAAGTTGATTGTGCAACCAGTGCAATCCACAGCAGTGATTGTACAGCGCAATACTTGTACACAGTGAAGATAAATGTAATTATACAACAGGGCATGGGTAAAGAAGGAGAAATGTATTTTAAAATTCAGCAAGAGAAGGGTTAAACTTACAATGACGCCTTTCCATACAGAGTAGACCCAAATTAGATGGCTCCTGTACTAGCCTCTGTTCAAGGGCTGCTCTGTTTGCTTATGAATTATTTTAGATACTGTACATGTATATGATTCTACAGTTTCTACCATATTGTTCCCTGATGTTATTATAAATATTCAGTTATTTAATTGATATTTATATCATTATTTCTTACATGAATATTCTTGGAGTATAGGTTAACCCTTTCCCTCATATAAACGTGTTTTGACCCATTTGCAAACAGATTAGACCCAGATCAGAAGGCTCCTAGAGGAGCCGTCTGATCAGGGTCTACTCTGTTTGCTATTGAATTCAATAGATCTGTTTCTTAACTTCCTAAAATTGCTACAATATTTCACATTCATTATTTCATTGTTACTATTTTCTCCATGAATATTCAGTAGGTATTGAAATTTGTAATAAACATAGAACAGGGAAAGGGTTAAAACAGATTTTATTGTATTGAAGTATATAAAACTCCGACCAGTACTCATGCATTTTTACCAAGCTCAAAAATGTCTAGAAACTAAACAATTATACTGCTTAGACTGAAATCTTAACTCTTTCCAGACAGAATTTTTGGAGTGGAATAGTACATCATTGTTTATTGATGGAGTACATACAGTATGAAAGGATTTGAGAGGATTTTGAATGACAAACAGTGTAGACCCTAATCAGAGCGCTCCTCAAGGATTCCTCTGATCTAGGTCAACACAGTTTGCAAATGATAGCCAACTCATTTCCCACATTCAAAGGGTTAAAAGGCTATTCTTTTAAACAGTTTGCATGGTGTTTTTCACAATGATAAAAGAATCAACCCTTTATCTGATGAATACATTTATTCATGTAAGAAATGACTTCATGAATATTTATTTGCTCAATTATTATAGTGGTATTTGAAAACAGGATTTTGGCCTTTGCGGAAACTGTAGAATCGGATCTGTACAATTCCATAGGCAAACCGAGCATACCCTGATCAGATGGCTTCTACTGTTTGCTTTAACCCTTTCCCTGTTCTGTACTTATTCCAAATTTCAATTCCTACTGAATATTCATAGAAAAATAGCACAAAATATGGAAGGTGGAACTTTGTAGCCATTTTATAAAGTAGAGAAACACATATCAAAATCCATTAGCAAACAGATTAGACCCAGATCAGACAGCTCCTATAGGAGCCATCTGATCTGGGTCTACTCTGTTTGCAAATGCGTGAAGACACTTTTATATGAGGGAAAGGGTTAATTAATAGGCCAATCTATGGAGTAAAGGAATATTCTGTATTTCTTTGTAAAAGTTTGCATATTTTTTACAGAGACAAAACAATTAGATACAGTAATAAATTTCAAATACAGTTGAACTTCAGGATCTCTAACTCCAAGGGACTATACAAATTAGTTTGAGATAACAGAAGTTTGAGTTATCCGATTTCTAATCTAGACAATGTATCGATTTCTCAGCTTAATGCAGGTCTAAAGTAATGCTGAAAGCTCCTGTAGGAGCTTTCAGCATTACTTTAGACCTGCATTAAGCTTTCACATGTTTCAAGATATCCGTAGTGATATGATTATTTTAAAGCAATTCTGTTTTGGAAGGACTGAACTTTTAGTTCGAGTTAACCTGAAGTTCAAGTTTTCCGATATCAAGATATCGAAGTTCAAGTGTATTGTAAACCCAGATCAGATGGTTCCTGTAGGTGATTAAATAATATATGATTCAGTAATATAAATGTTTTTATTTTTTGTTCAACAGAGAGATCATGCATGAGATTCAGCGATTGCGTATGGAGCAGGAAGCTCATGCAAAGAGCACGGCAGATGCACAATACAACCCCACCCTAATGGCAGAACTACGGTTACTACGGCAACGGAAAGATGAACTTGAAAGCCGCATGTCCCAGTTACAGGACAGCAGAAAAGATCTTGTGATGCAACTTGAGTCACTAATGAAGTTACTCAAGGTCGGTGCTTTTGAGGTTCGACATTTTACATTCTCTTCTGAAAGGTTATTGGAAAGTGGCATGCATCTTTACCTCATGAATATTCATTTAAGAAATAATGAGCATGAATATTTATTAGCTTATCGTCCATACATCTGTCATTCTGTCTGTCTGTCTTTCCATCTGTCATTTGCATTAAAGGACATCTCCTCTGCATCCACAAGACAGATTTTAACTGCACCTCTACATAAATGATCTCAATATCATGCTCTATAAAATTACTAAAAGAATTTGGATTGATATAGAACTCTGGTTACCATGGCTGGCAACAAAAAACAAGAAACTGCCAATGTCGGTATGGCCGGATTGCCGATTAAAGTGATATAGATGAACAGTCAATCATTATACATTTCTGCATCAGCAGATGCTGAAGGCATAATAAATAGTTAAACATATTCCAACTGCATGTAATGAGGTCCTCATTATGACTCCACATGTTAAAAAGGACAATCTAGAAATTCATTGAAGCATAAAAAACAAGAGATGTTTGTAAAACATGAAGATCCCCAACCAAACCATTCAGCAGTTATTAATCGGAAACCATTTCATCAGTTAAGGTCATGGTGACCTTAATCTTTGACCTAGTGACCTCAAAAACAATAGGGGTCATCTAGTTGTCATGACCAACCACCACAGTAAGTTTGAAGATCCTAAGCCAAACCCTTAAGCAGTTATTGATTGGAAACCATTTCACCAGTTAATGTCATGGTGACCTTGACCTTTGACCTAGTGATCTAAAAAAACATTAGGGGTCATCTAGTGGTCATGACCAACCACCACAGCAAATTTGAAGATCCTAAGCCAAACCATTGAGCAGTTATTGATTGGAAACCATTTCACCAGTTAAGGTCATGGTGACCTTGACCTTAGACCTAGTGACCTCAAAAACAAGACGGCTCATCTAGTTGTCATGACCAACCACCACATCAAATTTGAAGATCCTAAGCCAACCCTTGAGCAGTTATTGATCAGAAACAATTTTACCAGTTACGGTCATGGTGACCTTCACCTTTGACCTAGTGACCTCAAAAACAATAGGAGTCATCCAGTGGTCATGACCAACCACCACAGCAAGTTTGAAGATTCTAAGCCAAACCATTGAGCAGTTATTGATCGGAAACCATTTCACCAGTTAAGGTCATGGTGACCTTTACCTTTGACCTAGTGACCTCAAAAACAACAAGGTTCATCTAGTTGTCATGACCAACCACCACAGCAAATTTGAAGATTCTAAGCCAAACCCTTGAGCAGTTATTGATCAAAAACCATTTTACTAGTTAAGGTCATGGTGACCTTGACCTTTGACCTCAAAAACAATAGGAGTCATCCAGTGGTCATGACCAACTACCACATCAAGTTTAAAGATTCCAAGCCAACCCCTTGAGCAGTTATTGATCGGAAACCATTTAACCAGTTAAGGTCATGGTGACCTTGACTTTTGACCTAGTGTCCTCAAAAACTATAGGGGTCATCTAGTGGTCATGACGAACCATCACAGCAAGTTTGAAGATTCCAAGCCAAACCCTTGAGCAGTTATTGATCAGAAACTATTTCACCAGTTAAGGTCATTGTGACCTTGACCTTTGCCCTAGTGACCTCAAAAACAATAGGGGTCATCTAGTTGTCATGACCAACCACCACAGCAAGTTTGAAGATTCTAGGGCAAGTCGTTTATTAGTTATCGATTGGAAACAAAAAGGTCAACCTGGAAATTCTCTAAGTCAATGAAGCATAAAAACTAGGTCAAAAAGGGGTCATAGTAACCTGCTAACCTATGACATGTAATGTGAAAACCTCATTCTGAACCAACATGCCAAGTTTGGTTACTGTAGGTATTATACTTTGGCTATAACTAACACAAACAAAAAGGTCAACCTGGAAATTCTCTAAGTCATTCAAGCGTAAAAACTAGGTCACAAAGGGTTCAAAATAACCTACTAACCTATGACATGTAATGTGAACCTCATTATGAACCCACATGCCAAGTTTGGTTACTGTAGGTGTTATACTTTGGCTAAAACTAACACAAACAAAAAGGTCAACCTGGAAATTCTCTAAGTCAATGAAGCGTAAAAACTAGGTCAAAAAGGGGTCATAGTAACCTGCTAACCTATGACATGTAATGTGACCCTCATTCTGAACCCACATGCCAAGTTTGGTTACTGTAGGTATTATACTTTGGCTATAACTAACTTAAACAAAAAGGTCAACCGGACGGACGGACAGCATTCGCCAATCTATAAGCCTGGATTGCGAGCAATCCGGCCAAATATATCTTGATACGTCTCCAAAAGTCTTCTTGTGACCCTCTACCAAATTAGGTAAAATCATGTTGATATCTCATAAGACATGGCGCACTAGGGGGCGAGACTAGATATCACCTTAAAAAAAACATTTTCCACAACAGGTCTAATTTGAATGGAATTTGGTAGGAATAGTCTCTTGGTGACCCTTTATCAAAGTTGTTAAAACTATGCTGATAGAAAAATATTGCTGCCAGATCCTAAGCAGAGCTAAATTTCTTTATACATGTGTATGTCTATAGAGAAAACTTTAAAAATCTTCTCCAAAACTCGTTGTCTAATTAAATAGTTATATGGTGGGAATAGTTTTTTCTGGTGACTGAGACTCTAAACAGAGTTGATATGCAAAAATAATATGGCTACCAGGGGTCAGTCCAGGCACTCTACCAATCTTCTCGTTCTATTAGCTGTAGTTTAATAATGGTATAATGTGGACACTGTGAACATGTTTTGCCATGGCAGAAACTGTAAAATCAGATCTACGTATATGATTCCAAAGTTGTAAAAAGTGTTTATATGAAGTAAAGGGTTAATATGGCAATAATTAACCTTTATCTTCATATAAACATATAATCGTGTTTTCACTCCTATAGGAGCCATCTGATCAGGGTTTGTTCAGATTGCTAACAGAATTTAATATAGATCTGTTTCTTTAGTTTCTAAAACGACTACAATGTTCCACCTTCCCTATTTCGTTATAACTATTTTGTCCATGAATGTTCAAGGTATTGAAATTGGGAATAAAGAGAGAACAGGGTAAGGAATAACCCTTAAATGTGGAAAACAAGTGTTCTGTCATTTGTAAACAGTGTAGACCAGATTAGAGTGAATCCCTTTGACTTGCATTGTTTGTCATTCAGAATCCCCTTGCATATTATACACTTTCATACCAAGTATACTCTGCGGTTAACCCATTCCCTCATAGACTATTTTTAGACCCAACCTCTTTTAACCTTCAAATTCCTCCATAAATACGCCTTTCTACGCCTTTGTAATAACCACTTCTTGAAACCATTGTGATAAATAGAGCATTTGCTCCCATAGGAGGTAAATTTTATGCTCTATTTATCACAATGGTTTCAAACTACAAAATTCTAAAAAAAAATCCTTTTCTCTAGTTAATGCTCCTTTTCGGTAGATTTATTCAAAGTGGTTGGATCTAAAAATAGCCTATGAGGGAATGGGTTAAGAAATCTACTGAAAAGGAGCATTTACTATGAAAACGGATTTTTTTTATAATTGTGTAGTTTTTGAACTATTGTGATAAATCGATTTGAAGCAAATGCTCTATTTAACACAATGTTTTTAAAAAGTGACTTTTACAGAAGCATCAGAATGGGTCAATATGATGGACCACTCCACATTGAAAATTCAACATTCAAAGGATTAACCCTTTACTCTATGAATGTTTATGTTGGAAATGATGGCATCATGAATATTAATTAGATATTTTTATAGTGGCACATGACTACAGGAATAATTGGCTATGACAGAAACTGTAGAATCATATCTATGTTATGTCATACGTAAATAGAGCAGGCCCTGATGATATAGGGGCCATCTGATCTGGTTCTACTCTATTTGCAAAGGCACAAAATTGTGTATGTATGGAGTAACGTGTTAAGTATTTGTTTTTACTGTTTCAGAACCAGCCTACCTCCCCTCGGACTACTCCACATGACAGTCCCCTTAGCTACAGTGCCTCATCCCCACCTACAATTCCAAGTGTTAGCTCTACACCGGGCCGGTTCAGCGCTCCAATCATCACCCCCAACACACCTAGTAATGATTCCTACTCCAGCAGTGTTAGTTACCCCTATGGTCGATCTAGTGTACCGCTAATGTCACAGGACGCCTATTATACTGATACGAGTTTGAATAACAGTGTCAATAGTTATGAACAAAATAGACTCAGTGGACCTGCAGTGTCCCCTAATAACTCAAACTCCCACATTGCAACCCCTAATAGTCACCCTAATATGACCCCGAACACACCTGCTCTGGAGTCATCAACACTTCTAGGACTTGAAGGAGACGTACAAATGGCATTCAGTCAACCATCAAGTTCAGCGTTAAATGTGAGAAATTTACGCAACGACCTTCTGTCTGCAGCAGACAATATAACCGGTGCCATGTCATCTTTAGTGAAGGAGTTGAACTCTGGTATGTATCATATTGGAGTCATGAGAAAACAAATCTGTGTAAATACTGTAGATCCAAACTAACTGCCTTGTCAGAGACACAACATCTGATCTTGGTTTACGCTATTTGATAATCCTTTACTCCATGAACACTCATATAAGAAATAACATTGTGAATATTGATTAGCTGATTGTTTTTAATGAACTTAGTAATATTGTAGCCTTAGCAGAAACAGTAGAAACTTTTCTGTAATATTTCATAAGCAAACAGAGCAGAGTCTGATCAGGGTCTGCTCCATTGCAAAGATGTTAAAAAGCACATCTCTGATGTGAAGTAATTCTGACTTTGACATTTGTCGTAGTATAGCTATATTGTCAGACAGATTTTCCTTAAGCTTGTTGTCTTTTTGTTTTCAGAACAAAGTGCCAGTGAAGATGAGGATGACAATCTGAATGGTAATGTAACAGCTCTTTTATATATTAATCCTTTTTGTGTCATCTTCAGCAGTGTGACCATTTGGGAACACTTCTTTGTCAGACAATCTGTCTGTTCATTTTTTCTGTCTATCAAACTTTTTGTGTTATGCTTTCTTTAGCGCACAAATGTTCCCTCAAACATTCTTGTTTTAACTTTTACCCCATAAATACACCTTCCTACATCTTTGCAAACAGAGTAGACCTAGATCAGATGGCTCCTGTAGGATCCATCTGATCACACTCTGCTCTGTTTGATTATGATATGATATAGATATGATTCTACAGTTTCTGCCATGGCCAAATATTCCTGTGTCCATGTGCTATTATAACAATGTCATTAACATTCATGAGGTGTCCATTCATGATTGTGTCCTAATGATGGCATAAATCATCATATCATCTGGACCTAAATGGTGTGTCAATACTAACAGGAAGTTACCTTTGACCCATTGGACCTAAATGGTGTGTCAATACTATCAGGAAGTTACCTTTGACCCATTGGACCTAAATGGTGTGTCAATACTAACAGGAAGTTACCTTTGACCCATTGGACCTAAATGGTGTGTCAATACTAACAGGAAGTTACCTTTGACCCATTGGACCTAAATGGTGTGTCAATACTAACATGAAGTTACCTTTGACCCATTGGACCTAAATGGTGTGTCAATACTATCAGGAAGTTACCTTTGACCCATTGGACCTAAATGGTGTGTCAATACTATCAGGAAGTTACCTTTGACCCATTGGACCTAAATGGTGTGTCAATACTATCAGGAAGTTACCTTTGACCCATTGGACCAAAATGGTGTGTCAATACTATCAGGAAGTTACCTTTGACCCATTACCTGATAGAGATTCATTTTTATGCCCTTGCAAACAGAGTAGACCCAGATCAGATGGCTCCTGTAGGAGTCGCCTAATCAGAGTCTGCTCTGTTTGCTTAATGGATGATATAGATCTAATTATACAGTTTCTGCCTTATCTCTTCTTATGCCATTATAAAAGTTCAGCCGTTAAAGAAATATATATTCATGATGTCGTTATTCGTTACATGAATATGAAACAGGGAAAGGGTTAAACGGGACACATCAGTAGAAAGTGGAATGATAAGTATCACAACAATAGATGGTACCATGACAACCTATGCAGCGATTTTCTGTCATATACATGTATAAAGTTCTTCTATAAGTGTCAACAATGTTTTTCTTGAGAATCTATCTGAGACTCTAAAAGCTGATACATGTACATGCCTAATGCAGAACTGCATTAACCCGTTACCTGATATAAACAATTTTTCATGCCTTTGCAAACAGAGTAGATCAAGATCAGACAGCTCCTATAGGAACCGTCTGATCAGTGTCTGTTCTGTTTGCTTATGGAATAATAGTGATCTGATTTAGTGATCTGATTATACAGTTTCTGCCAGGGGCAAACAATCCTGTTTTCATATACTGCTATAACACATTGGCTTATGTTCATGATGTTATAATTTCTTACATGAATATTCATGAGGTAAAGGGTTTAGCTGATAGTTGTCTTGAAGATGTTATGATAGACTTCTCTTGAGTGGTCACATCTCCAGAGCTGTTTTGAAGAGGTACTGTTAAACCTCTCTTGAGTGGTCACATCTCCAGAGCTGTAGATCATAGGTGTACAGTAAAACCTCTCTACAACAGCCACTCAATTGTGTTAATTAGCTGCCACCTGCTTTTACCACAAAATACTAAATGTAATTTAGTGGTCGTTATAGACAGGTTTTACTGTATTTAGGAAATCTAAAACATTATTTGTATTTCTCTTCCAAATTTTATATTTGCTGCAGCTCATTGGAATCACCTTCAGAGGCCATTCTAATGAGTAGCAGCAAGATCGGGTTTGGCTGTGAAATAAGAGATTTTATTATATTGGTAGACCTCGTATCTTTAGCTATTGAGGTAGCTGTGTTTATTGTGGCAGGTGAATTGGAAATTGCTGAGAACTACATGATGCAGACAAGGGAGGACCTAGAGTCATGGCAGAAGGAGGTGGAGAAGCGGTTGGACCAGGAGACGAGGTTCATTACAGAGCTGCGTGCAAAACAACCACGCAGTAGCTACAGCAGCAGTAACCACAGCGAGGAGGATGACAGAGACAGGTAAGAAGTCAGATTGAACCTTTACTCCATAAATATGCCTTTGCAAACAGAGCAGACCCAGATCAGACTGCTCCTACAGGGTCATGACAAACTGTAGAATCATACTTACATTTTTTCATAAGCAAACGGAGCAGACCCTGATCAAATGGCTCCAACAGGAATAATCTGATCTGGGTCTCAAAAGTGAAAAAGGCATCTTACAGGTTATAGGGTTAATTGTATAAAAAGGATAAAACACGGAAGAGTTTTATAGGCAAGTCATTTACTGGTTTTAGGTGTCTCTTACTGAGAGTGACTTTCTTTAAGTAATAAGATAAATATTGAAAAATATATATTATGTCTCCCCCATTTATGGGGAGATATATTGTTTTTGCCAGAGTTGTCTGTCTGTCCGTCCGTCCGTCTGTCCGTCCGTCCGCACTCACCAAAGGGTAGTTGTGTGACTTTTTCTAACTAGTCCCACAAGTAAAATCATTAACCTGGCCATCTCTTGTGACATTAACCTGGCCATTTCTTGTGACATTAACCTGGCCAGTTGTGGGACATAGGGTTAGGGTTAGCTTCCAGATCATTCTTTTCCAAAGTTAGAGCCAAAAATAGTTTTTCTTGTGGGACTAGTCACACAAGAAAAGATCAAAGGAAAAAGTCACACAACTACCCATTTGTTAGCATGTCCGTCCGTCCGTCCGTCTGTCTGTCTGTCTGTCCGTCACAAACTTGTGTCGCGCGTATCTCTGAAACCAGTTGGGCTAGAGTCACCAAACTTCACAGGAATGTTCACCAGCATGAGTTGTTGTGCACCTAGGGTTTTTGAATTGTCTCCCCCTGATAACTTCGGAGTTATTGCCCCTGATGACTTAAAATTAGAAAAACTTTGTGTCGCGCGTATCTCTGAAACAGCTAGTACTAGAGTCACCAAACTTCACAGGAATGTTCACCAGCATGAGTTGTTGTGCACCTATGGTTTTTGAATTGTCTCCCCCTGATAATTCTTGAGTTATTGCCCCTGATATGAATACTTAAATTTATACAAACTTTGTGTCGCGCGTATCTCTGAAACCAGTAGGGCTAGAGTCACCAAACTTCACAGGATTGTTTACTAGCATGAGTTGTTGTGCACCTAGGGTTTTTGAATTGTCTCCCCCTGATAACTTCGGAGTTATTGCCCCTGATGACTTAAAATTAGAAAAACTTTACTTAGTGTCGTGCATATCTCTGAAACCACTGGGGCTAGAGTCACCAAACTTCACAGGAATGTTCACCAGCATGAGTTGTTGTGCACTTGGGATTTTTGAATTGTCTCCCCTTGATAACTTTGGAGTTATTGCCCCTGATGTGATTACTTAAAATTAGAGAAACTTTGTGTCATGCACATCTTTAAAACCACTAGGGCTAGAGTCACCAAACTTCACAGGAATGTTCACCAGCATGAGTTGTTGTGCACCTGGTTTTTTTTATTTGTCTCCCCCTGATAATTCTGCCCCTGATATGATAACTTAAAATTAGAGAAACTTTGTGCTGCATGTATCTCTGAAACCAGTAGGGCTAGAGTCACCAAACTAAACAGGAATGTTCACCAGCATGAGTTTTTGTGCATCTGGGTTTTTTAATTGTCTCCCCCTGATAACTTTGGAGTTACTGCCCCTTATGACTTAAAATAAGAGAAACTTTACTTTGTGTCACATGTATCTCTTAAACCACTAGTACTAGAGTCACCAAACTTCCCAAGAATGTTGACTAGCATGTGTTTTTGTGTACCTGGAGGTTTTGAATTGTCTCCCCTGACAATGTTGGAGTTATTGCCCCTGATGACTTAAAAATTAGACCCTGATAAGTTTGAAGTTACAGACATTACACTTGTGAATTGGAAAGCGGTTGGGAGGGGGAGACATCTGTTTTTGTGACAAAAACAAACCTCTAGTTTATTTTATAGCTTCTTCGATAGTCAAAATGTTCCTTGTTCATGATGTCATTAACCCATTACCTCATAGGCTATTTTTAGATACAACCTCCATGAATAAATCTACCGAAAAAGAGCAATAACTAGAGAAAAGGAAATTTTTTAGAATTTAGTAGTTTGAAACCATTGTGATAAATAGAACATTTGCTCCTATAGGAGCAAATGCTCTATTTATCACAATGGTTTCACAAAGTGACTTTTACAAAGTCGTCAATATGAGGGAATGGGTTATACATTTCATACAATTAATATTCATACATTCCTTTTTTATGAGGGAAAGGGTTAAGCTACCACCTATGGATAAAACCCTGAATTAGTCTTATTACAGTGACAGTGGTTGGTGTAGAGAGGTATAGTAAAGTCTCACTAATTTAACCACATTATTTATTAAATAGAATCTATGAAAGTAGGTAGCTTGCTTAATGTAGGACAAAAGTAATACAGAAAGCTCATATAGAAGTTAGTTTGCTTATTAAACCCTTTCCTCCATAGATACGCCTTTCTACGCCTCTGTAATAACCACTTCTTGAAACCATTGTGATAAATAGAGCATTTGCTCCTATAGGAGCAAATGCTCTATTTATCACAATGGTTTCAAACTACAAAATTCTAAAAATTTTTACTTTTCTCTAGTAAATGCGCCTTTTGGGTAGATTCATTCAAATTGGTTGGGTCTAAAAATAGCCTATGAAGGAAAGGGTTAAATGCGGAGCAAAAGTAATACAGAAAGCTCCTATAGGAGCATTCTGCATAACTGTTGTCCTGCATTAAGCTACCACCTGTTTTAAAAATCAACTTATACCTCAATTACTTTACTGTATTATTGTAGACTGATTGGCTTTTCAGATTGTATAGTGAAGTATTATTGTAGCTACACACTTGTAACATGTGAACAAATGTGTCCATGGTACATGAAATGAGAGTCTACTGTAAAGGAAACCTCTCTATAAAGGCCACTAAATTGTGTTAATTAATTGGTATTTAGGGCAGGTGTCTGCTTAAAGCAAGGTGAAAGTAAAACAGAACGCTCCTATAGGAGTGTTCTGTTTTACTTTCACCTTGCTTTAAGCAGTCACCTGCCTTTTAAACAAAATACTTGATGTAATTTAGTGGCCATTATAGAGAGGGTTTACTGTATATAGTAAAACCCCTCTATAATGGATCATAACTTCATGAAAAGATGGAGGTGATGCAGACTGCTCACAAGGGAGCTTCTAGTATTACTTTTGTTCTGCATTAACCCTTTTCTCCATCTGTATACATTTGCCAACAGAGTAGGACCAGATTGGAATGGTTCTATTGGGAGCCATTTAATCAGGGTCTGCTGTTTCTTTATGGAATAACAGTGATCTGATTCTACAGCACCTTACCTTGGCCAAAAGATTTATTGTGTTCGTTTAACCCTTTCCCTCATATAAACCCGTTTTCACACATTTGCAAACAGAGTAGACCCAGATCAGACAGCTCCTATAGGAGCAGTCTGATCAGTGTCTTATCTGTTTGCTTATGGAATTTGAAGAATCTGTTTCTGTACTTTCTAAAATGTCTACAATGTTCCACCTACCATATTTCATTGTAACTACTTTGTTCATGAATATTCAGTAGGTATTGAAATCAAGAATAAACATAGAACAGGGAAAGGGTTAAAATGTCAGTTGTTATATCTTTCATGAATATTCATGAGGTGAAGAGTTAAGCAACCACTTGCTTTTCATCCATTTACTCTATATACATTTCTGCACCTTTGCAAACAGAGCAGACCCAGATCAGATTACTTCTGTAGGAGCTGTCTGATTAGGGTCTGCTCTGTTTCCTTATGCTATAATATAGATATGATTCTACAGTTTCTGCCAATGCCAAAAAATCCTGTGTTTATGTATCATTATAAAATTCATCTAATTAATATTCATGATGTCATTATTTCCTTCATGAATATTCATGGAGTAAAGGGTTAAGACCCATGCTTATTCATCAAGCTGCTGCTATGGGGAGGTTGTATTGTACATGTATGTATGCGCATATGTAATATTTTGAATATGTAATGGAGCTATCTAGAATATCAATTATATGTCTGTATTTAACAGGATTATACAGAACCTATTTCCGGGCACGGGATATGTCACAGACGATGGAGATTCATTTGTTCGCACAGACGATGAGAGTCTGATAAGAACGGATGATGAAGACGCTGAACTGTATGATAATCATCCTAAGGTACACCGACAATGTCTGGTATTCATATTACAGTAGAATGTGTATCAACCTTTATCTTGCTGTAAATTTCATGTCTGCTCAACCTTTGATCTGTATTATCTCAAATAAGCCCCCTTTTGGGCTTAGAATTTTTAACCCTGTCCCTGTTCTTTATTCATGTATGGAATAATGAAAACATGAATATTTATTAGCTCAATTTTTATAATGTAATATAATTCGGGGGATTATTTTGTTTTGACAAAAACTGTAGAATCAGATTTTTATTATGTCAAAAGCAAACAGAGCAGACCCTGATCAGATGGCTCCTATAGGAGCCGTCTGATCAGGGTTTACTCTGTTTGCAGATGCATGAAAAGGCATTTATACAAGGGAAAGGGTAAAAAGCAGCATCATGTATTTTGTACATGGTTGCTTAATGCAGAATGAAAGCAGTGCAGAAAGCTCCCCAAGAAGCTTTCTGCTTTGCTTTCATTCAGGAGTCGGCTCCATACATATTTTGAGAAGCCTGTATTTCTTTATTTAATGGTTATTACATTGAGTTTTAGTTACATGATTCATTGCTAGTTTTTCCCCATAAGTAAGGGGCTTTTATTAGAGTGGCAGCATTAGCCCTTTCCTCCATAGGCTATTTTTAATCAATACATGTATACCCAAAAGGAGCATCTACTAGAGAAAAGTAAAATTTCAGAATTTTGTAGTTGAAACCATTGTGATAAATAGAGAATTTGCTCCTATAGGAGCAAATGCTCTATTTATCACAATGGTTTCAAGAAGTGGTTATTACAGAGGCATAGAAAGGCGTATTTATGGAGGAAAGGGTTGAGGAGAATATGGTTATTTTTTCAGTTCTATTTCTCAATAACTGTCTCTAAGATTTCAGTTTTATTGGGAACTCAGCTAACAAGAAGACATTATACTTGAGTGTTTGAGTGAATGATTTTCATACTCTAAGGGCTCGAGTTTATTTTTGTCCTGTCTGTCTGTCAATATGAAAATTTAATTTTTACAGATAGACTCAGTGTATGGCATGTTTACTCGTCTAATGTAACTGCATCTTTTGAGTAGTGTCCTGTCAAGGCCAAGGTTATATTAGCTATTATTTTGTGCCCAGCATTTGTTTGGAGGCATAGTGTTTCATAAAGATGTCACGTTTCCACAGGGGACCATTCATTGATTTAATCACTATTCTTGTTTAACCCATTCCCGCATTCTGACGCCTTTTGATGCTTCTGTAAAAGTCACTTTATGAAACCATTGTGATAAATAGAGCATTAGCTCTACAGGAGCAAATGCTCTATTTATCACAATGGTTTCAAAAGTACTCAATTCTGAAAATTTCCTTTTCTCTAGTTAATGCTCCTTTTCGGTAGATTTAATCAAAGAGGTTAGGTCTAAAAATAGCCTAAATGGAGATAGGTTAACCTTCTGAATGCTAGACATGCATACACTGGCATTTGCACATAGTGTAGACCTAGTGGAGAGAGCTCCAGCAGGAGCTCTCTGATGAGGGTCTGCACTGTTTGTCATTCAAAATCATCTAGCAAGTAAGCCTTTTATGATGACTGGATGCAATAGTTAGACACTGATAGGCTTCTACCCACTTAATCCTTTCCCTCATAAAAATGCCTTTTCACACATTTGCAAGCAGAGTAGACCCAGATCAGGGTATGCTCTGTTATCTGTTTCTTTAGTTTCTAAAATGACTACAATGTTCTACCTTTCATATTTCATTATAACTATTTTGTCCATGAATATTCAGGGGGTACTGAAATTTGGAATAAATATAGAACAGGGAAAGGGTTAAATTCGGCATTGAAAGGGTTAACCATTTCCCTGATGCATATTCATGAAGAAATAATCACGTGTGAAATAATCACGTCATGAATATTTATGAGCTGATTTTTTATAATGTTAAGATTTCAGGGGAATTGTTTGTTTTGACAAAAACTGTAGAATCAGGTCTATATTATTTCTTATTATACCTCAAGTGGCATTCGTATACAAAATTTCTATATAGCTGCCATGAAACAATTTGTACTGTTCCATGCAACATTATCTTGTGCGGGCAACAGTACGTCAGTGAGTGCATATTGAAATGTGTGTGTAACGTCATCTGTCTGATCTTGGTCTATTCTGTATGCAAATGCGTAAAAGGGCATTTATATGAAGGAAATGGTTAAGGTTTACCCTTTTATATTGAGTGAACTCTTTAGTTAAACATTGATGGGCTATTCCACTCTAAAAGTCAGAGTCAAAAGGGTTAAAGTTGTAGTTGCTGTAAATGTAGGTGTCATGTAAACAAATTGTAACTTGAAATGACAGTATCTTCAAAAACAAAAAAAGTTTGACAAAAACTGTAGAATCAGGTCTATATTATGTCATAAGCAAGCAGAGCAGACCCAGATCAGATGGATCCAATAGGAGCCGTCTGATCTGGGTCTACTCTGTTTGCAAATGCGTAAAAAGGTGTTTATATGAAAGAAAGGGTTAAGGTTTACCCTTTCATACTGAGTGGACTCTATAGTTAAACACTGATGGGCTAGTCCACTCTTAATTGATAGGGTTAAAGTTGTTGTTTCTGTAAATGTAATGTCATGTAAAAAATTGTAACTTGAAATTACAGTATCTCCATAAAACTTTACTTTATAAAGCTACATATTTATGCATATGCAGACAGAGTAGACCCATGTCAGATGGCTCCTGAAGAAGCTGTCTGATCAGTCTCTGCTTTGTTTGCATATGGGTTAACCCTTTCCTCCATAGGCTATTTTTAGACCCAACCTCTTTGAATGAATCTACCCAAAAGGAGCATTGACAAAAACTGTAGAATCAGGTCTATATTATTTCTTATTATACCTCAAGTGGCATTCGTATACAAGTGGCAATGGTTTCAGGAAGTGGTTATTACAGAGGCGTAGAAAGGCGTATTTATGGAGGAAAGGGTTAATGTAGATCTGATCTACGGTTTTTGTCATGGACAAAAAACATTATAGAAATTCAGCTGATTTTATATCCATTATTATTTCTTACATGAATAATCTTTCAACAGAGGGTTAAATATAGTCCCATCCAGGTCTCTATACTTGTTCACCATAGCAATGGTGATTATCGGACATAATCCGATCTGGTCTACTCTGTTTGCAAAGGCATAGAAAGGTATATTTATCAAGTAAGGTGTTATGGGTGGTTCTGTATATGCCATAGAGAATGCCATGCTTTAATATGAACCTGTCTAAAGTCTTGCTGGCATCAAGTCAAACTTTTTGTTTAACTTCACTATGTCCTTTGTGAATCGTTTAATTACAGTCATAGAGACTCACCAAAATTTAACCTTGTTTGTTAGAGTAAAAGTTAATTTATTTTTTATTGATAGGAGTTGCCGAATGAGATGTCTTCAAGTCGTTACTCCACAGAGGAGGAAGGATATATGCAGTCTGACGCGGAATCATACATACGGACGGATGATGAGGATGGAACAAACACTGAATCGGACTGGGAGGAGTCAATGAAACGATGGATCAACAGATAGGACTGGATCAGTCTGCTGTATTTGTTACACTAATTGTTATTGGATGATAAATCCAAAATAGCCAATCATAGGAGGAGACACAAAATGGCTTAGCATGGTTCACTGTTTAATGCAGGTCAATTGTTTGAGACACAACATATGGGTATTGCCCATTGTATGTATTCACCCTCAAAACAACAGTAAGAAGTTGTTTAAAGGGACTAACTTACTGCTTAAACATGGGAATATTAAATATGTGGTTATCTAACCCTTTCCCTGTTGAATATTCATGTAAAAATAGTATTTCTTATATGCATATTGAACAGGTAGTGGGTTAACCCTGCACTCCATGAATATTCATTGAAGATATAGTGCAAGTATGAATATTAATTCGTTTAACACTTTCCCTCAAAGGCTATTTTTAGATCGAACCACTTTGAATAAATCTTCGGAAAAGGAGCATTAATTAGAGAAAAGAAATATTCCAGAATTTTGTAGTTTGAAACCATTGTGATAAATAGAGCATTTGCTCCTATAGGAGCAAATGCTCTATTTATCACAATGGTTTCAACATGTGACTTTTACAGAGGCGTAGAAAGACGTATTTATGGAGGAAAGGGTTAATGCTTATTATTGCATATGAGCAAGAAACATGTTAAAACACTAGGTTCAGACCTCTATACTTTCATTAGCAAAGGGAGCAGACTCTGATCAAATGGTTGGTTCCTACAGGAGTGGTCATATCTGGGTCTACTCGTTCTGCAAAGGAGTTAAAAGTTGTTTTTATGGAGTAAAGGGGTAAGACAGATCTTACCTTAATTATCAAACTGGTTGTTAAAATTGTCTAGACTTCCTTTTACAGATATTGCTTTTGTAGACCTAATATTATTGTTAGATGGATTGCTGCACTACCGCATTGACCCTTTGCCTCATGAATATTGACCTCATGAATATTTATGAGCTGATTTTTTATAATGCTATTATGACCAAAGGAATAATCTAACATGGCAGAAACTGAAGAATCACATCTATATTATTACATAGGCAAGCTTGGTAGACTCTGATCAGACAGCTCCTGTAGGGGTCTACTCTGCTTGCAAAGAAATATTAGATTTGGTTACCATAAGTATTCTGACAGACAAATTTGGGCAAATATTGCAAATCCAGATCCCAACATTTAGGAGCCATTTGATCAGAATTTGATCAGAATCAGCACTATTTGTTACTATGTCAATCTAATTGAGTTATAAAATGGTGACATGTTGATTTAACCAGCTTTACAAACTGGCAGAGTGGGGAGATTGGGTTTCTTAACCCATTACCTCATCGGCTCTTTTTAGATACAACCTCTTCGAATAAATCTACCGAAAAGGAGCATTAACTAGAGAAAAGGAAAATTTTAGAATTGTGTAGTTTGAAACCATTGTGATAAATAGAGCATAGCTCCTACAGGAGCAAATGCTCTATTTATCACAATGATTTCACAAGTGACTTTTACAAAGTCGTCAATATTAGGGAATGGGTTAATAGTTAGAGTCATTATGGTAGATCAATAATGCTCTCACCCACAGTTCTAAATGGCTTATATATGTTGAATATTCATGTAAGAAAAAAATGACATAATGAATATTTATTAGCTGAATAGTTATAATGGCATATCATGTACACAGGATGTTTTGGTATTGGCAGATCCATCATAATTTCATAATGGGATCCATCTAATGTGGGTCTACTCTGTTTGCAAGATATACAAAAAGTGTTATAATAGGGAAAAATTCAATTGCTTATATATGTTGAAGAATGGAGTGTTCACTTAGCCATTTTACTATTTTCCTAGAGGGAAAGCACTCAGCCATTACTAACTGTGCGTTAAACCTTTCCTCCATAGGCTATTTATAGAGCCAACCACTTTGAATAAATCTACCGAAAGTAGCATTAACTAGAGAAAAGTAAAAAATTAGAATTTTGTAGTTTGAAACCATTGTGATAAATAGAGCATTTGCTCCTATAGAAGCAAATGCTCAGTTTATCCCAATGGTTTCAACAGGTGATTTTTACAGAGGCATAGAAAGGCCTATTTATTGAGGAAAGGGTTAATTCATTTGCAAAGACATCTGATCAGGGTCTGCTCTGTTTACTTATTGGAATTATATTAATGTGGTTCTACAGTTTGTACCTTTTCTTGTTCATATGCCAGAATAAGTATGAAGCTAATTAATATTCATACATACATTGTTTCTCACATGAATATTCATGGAATAAAGAGTTGAGGATAATTCTCCTAACTGTTGAAACAGCTTGTAACCTTTTCAATTGAAAAGGATTTAAACTGTTTCCAACAGTTGCATAACATTCATTAAACATGCTACTCTTCACTGCCACATACTGTTGTCAGGAGGTGTCTTGTCTTTCTGATTTTTCGTTGTTGCATTTTGTTTTCAAAAATAAAATCACAGAATTGAACTACAGTTGAACTCTGATTCCTCAAAATTGGAATAACTTGAAGTAAAAGTTTTGGTCCTTCCAAAATTTACAATACAGAATTGTTCTAAAATATATTACTGCGCATATCTAGAAACACAGATGACAGCTTCATGGAGTTTGAAAGTAATGCTGAAAGCTCCTACAGGAGCTTTCACCATTACTTTTGCTCTGTATTAAGCTGTAAATTTTTCTGATTAGAAATCTGATGACTCGAACTTCTGTTATCTCAAATTAATTTGTATCGTCCCTTGAAGTTCTAGACATTGAAGTTCAACTGTATATGGATGCTGATGGGAGACCAGGGTCCATGCTTATAAAGCTTTTTAGTTGAGGCTGAGATTGTTTTCAAGCTTTTGATTGGTCAGATTTGAGCCAAAGGCTCAAATCTGACCAATCAAAAACTTGAGAACGAACTCAGACTCAGCGAAAAAGTTTTATAAGCATAGATACAGAGTAATTCATCAGCTTATCTTGACCCAAACTGGTTTTAAAAGTGAACAAAGATTCACCCATGTCGAGCAAAGTTTTGACACAACTGGCTATGTAGCAGTCAATCTAGGTCTACATTGTTGTATTGTCTGAATACATTTATTTCTACAACACTACTTGTTGACAGTATGCTATATTTAACCCTTTCCCTCATATAAACATCTTTTCACGCATTTCCAAAGAGAGTAGACCCAGATCAGACAGCTCCTATTGGAGCTGGCTGATCGTCTGCTTTGTTTGCTTTTGACATGATAAAGATCTGATTCTATAGTTTTTGTCAAAGCAAAAAAATCTCTTTAAAATTTTACATTATATAAAATTGAGCTAATAAATATTTACGTTATTATTTCTTACATGAGTACTGAATAAGTAACAGGTTAACCCTTTACTTTCTGAATTATCATGTTAGAAATGTTTCCCTGTTTAACCCATTACCTCATAGGCTATTTTTAGATACAACCTCTTTGAATAAATCTACCGAAAAGGAGCATGAACCAGAGAAAAGGAAAAATTAGAATTTTGTAGTTTGAAACCTTTGTGATAGAGCATTTGCTCCTATAGTAGGGAATGCTCTATTTATCACAATGGTTTCACAAAGTGACTTTTACAGAGTCGTCAATATGAGGGAATGGGTTAACAATCAACTCGTGTAAGAAATAATGACATCATGAATATTTATTAGCTGAATTTTTATAATGGTGTTTGTATACAGGATTGTTTTGGTATTGGTAGAAACTGTAGAGTCGGGCCTGTTATAATTTCATAAGCAAACAGAGCAGACCTTGATCAGATGGTTCTCATAGGAGTCATCTGCTCTGGGTCTACTCTGTTTGCAAATGCATGAAAACACATTTATATGAGGAAATAGTTAAATGGCTTATGAACAAGGGAATGCTTTACTATGGCATAAACTGTAGAATCAGATCTATATTATTTCTTAACAAACTGAGCAGACCCTGATCAGACGGCTCCTTAAGGAGTCATCTGATCTGGGTCTACTCTGTTTTTAATGGTGCCTAAAGGTGTCTCTATGAGGTAATTGGTTAACTGAAGCAAAGCACAGTTGTGTTTTGTACTTAACAGCACTTGATCTGACTAGTTAATCATTTAGTTTTTTAGTTTGCACGGTCTTGTTTTAAAATCCTTGCAAAGGGAAGCTATTTATACTTAAACAAATTAGCTGATAATTTAGGAGTTAATGTTCTTAGACAAGGTAATCATCATACACACTTGTTTCATTGTCTGTTTGTGATGTGAGAATACTGAACACTTTACAGGATGAATATTCATGTATGAAATAATGACATCATGAATATTAATTAGCTTGAAATTTATTATGGCATTTAACTCTTTCATTGTGGGAAACAAGTCACTAATGTCCTTTGCAAACAGTGTAGACCCTTATGAGAAACATTTGCAAACAGTGTAGACCCAGGCTTCATTAAGAGACCTCTCATCAGGGTCTGCTCTGTTTGTCATAGTACGCTTTTATTTATAAAGAACCTGAATATTCACGCTAAGCTTGACCCAGTTAAATTTTGGTATAGTACATTTGAAAATACAGTATCGAAAGTGTTAAATAAAGGAACATATGGCAGAAATATCTATATATAATAATAATAATAATATCTATATATAATAATAATAATTATAATATCTATATATAATTTCATAGTCAATCAGAACAGACCCGGATGAAATGGCCTCTATATGAGCTCTATGATCTGGGTCTACTCTGTTTACAAAGGCGTGAAAAAAACACTTGTTTGAAGGAAAGGGTTAACCATGTAGGATTACCTAGGCCTACAGATCCCACTCTAGTCATTTCAGTAATGCATAAGATGATAGTCATTAGCTGAAGCAAACAAAGACCCTGCTCAGAGGGAAAGAATTTGTTAACATTTTAGCAATATTTTTATATTAGTCTATATAATTACCTTGTTAACTCTATACCTGATTAGACGTCTTTGCAAAAAGTGTAGACCTAGATCAGATGATTCCTGTTTGAGCTGTCTGGTCATGTTCTGCTCTGTTTACTGAAGTAAGCAACACATTTGAAATTTTCAATATTTGGCAAGGAAAGGTTAACTCTTTATTTCATATACCAGGTTACACCTTTTAACCCCTTCCTCCCTTTCTACGCCTCTGTAAAAATCACCTATTGAAACCATTGTGATAAATAGAGCATTTGCTCCTGTAGGAGCAAATGCTCTAATTATCACAATGGTTTCAAACTACAAAATTCTAAAATTTTCCTTTCCTCTAGTTAATGCTCCTTTTCAGTAGATTTATTGGTTGGATCTAAAAATAGCCTATGAGGGAATGGGAACACCTTAGCAAATGGCGTAATCCCAGACCAGACTGCCTCTGTGGGAGGCGTGTGATCAGGGTCTGCTGTGTGCTTATGTAATGATATAGATCCGTTTCTCAGTCAAAATTTCCTGGTTGATGTATAAAAATTCAGTCCATGACTGAATGTAAAAGGAGTACAAATGAAATTTTGTTTCATGGAACAGAGAACATTACCTCAGTCAGGTGATTACCTCAATTTTTGTTTTGACCCAGTCCCTCAGACTATTTTTGACCCAACCTCTCGGAATAAATGTACCGAAAAGGAAAATTCTGAGCAAAAGCTTTATTTGTCGCAATGGTTTCAAAAAGTGACTTTTACTGAGGTGCCAAAAGGTGTCAATATGAGGAAATGGGTAAAAAACATTGAATAATGTGTGTATGTTATTACATGTATGTTTCTCCGATTTGTACATTTTACATATATATGTAAGTTGGCTGGGTTTTTCTGTCATCTGATTTAACAGGGTTACACTAAGGAATCTCTTCTCCATTTTCTGTCCATCTGTATGCGTTTTGTGACATGCTTTTTTCATCACTCTTCTGACAGAGGATGACACATGTCGCTCTTGTTACTTTTTGCCAATTTACCGGAAGGCTATTTTTTTTACCTACATGTATTTTTAAGACACCTGGCACAAAGTGTTAAGGTGAACTATTGGGATCACCATGTATCATTGTGTCATCTGTCATCAAATAATTTCTTTCAATGACATCTCTTCCTATAAACCACTGACTAGATTTTCACAAAATGTCAGGAATGATCTGTTTGTGATCCTCTAAATCTTTCCAGTCTGTTTCATAAGTAGGTCACTGGAGCTAGATGACCCTCTACTAAGATAATATAAATGATTCTGTCTGTTGCACAAGTAAGTCATAGAACTGAGAAGCTAATAATATATTTTAACAAACAATTTTTTCTCCTAAACCACTGAATGGGATTTGACCAATATTCACAAGAATGACGTTTAGTTGATCTTCTAAGTTTCATAAACATGTTTGATTGGCTGTAATATACTGCTATACAGGTATTACCTTTACAGACATTCTGAATTCTGATGAGAAACAAAGTAGCTTGGCATTTCATCAGGATCCAAACTGCTTGACACTCTTATGGTAGGAGAAAAGAATTAAAGAGAAAGTGTTTCCTTTAGAATGGTGCAGACAAGTTTTGCATAGACAGTTACTTGATGCTGAAAGTGTCAGTGTTGGTCTAGCTGTGTGCCAAGTTTAACCCTCTAAAAGTATTTTTCTTCTATTTCTTTTCCAAAATGCATTTGAGTGTCAAAGATTTTACATCCTTATAAGTTTCTTGGAGTTCTTAGTTTGCATATGGCAGTCAGTAGTATTGAAAGAGGCATGTGATGAGTAATGATTGTGAGTGACGTTTACAATTAAGTATGTGTTCAATTTTTAACAGTATTTTTATTTATTTTTCTCAACCCTTTACTTCATAGGGACGCCTTTCGACACCTTGGTAACCAGAGTAAACCCGGATCAGACTGCTCCTGTAAGAGCCGTGTGATCAGGTACTGCCCTGTTTGTTATGGAATATTTCAGATCTGATTCTTTACTATTTGACATAGCTATGAATTCACTTGTTTTATAAAACAATACAGTAAAACCTCTCTATAACGGCCACTAAATTGTGTTAATTAGTTGATATTTAGGGCAGGTGGCTGCTTAAAGCAAGGTGAATGTAAAACAGAAAGCTCCTATAGGAGCGTTCTGTTTTACTTTCCCCTTGCTTTAAGCTGCCACCTGTCTTCAACACAAAATACTTGATGTAATTTAGTGGCTGTTATAGAGAGGTTTTACTGTATAAAAAAATTAGTTAATTAATATCCATATTGGGTGGAGTCAGACATGAATATTCATGGAGTAAAGGGTTTAAAGTATTGTATGTTTTATGAACTTGTCATATACTGTATCACAGGGTTAAGCTGCATTGTATTAGCAGAACTGTTCATAATTCAAACCAAACGACTTATTTGTTATGTTTTTAATAGTTGTGTAGTTGTAATATAGAATTAATGCACTCTTGTTTCTGTTTAAGTTCACTTTTACCATGACCCAGTAAAACCTCTCTACAACTACCATGAAAAATAGGTATAATGTTGGACCTTTAATCCCTTCATTGCCATGACAACGGGTCTTATAATATCATTTTGCAAACAGTTTGGATCCAGATGAGACATAGAGTTACTCTTTACTTGATAGAGATGTCTTTGCTTATAGAGACCACTTGATCAAACATTGGTGTCCTAAACCCTTTAACTGATAGAAATTCCATTCTCCTTAGTGGTCTCTTAGTAACCAAACATTGGTGTCCTGAATTCTTTACTTGATAGATATGCCTTTGCTAACAGAGCAGACCTAGGTCAGAGAGCTTCTATAGAGGCTGTCTTACCAGGGTCTGCACATTTTGCTTGTATGTTCCTGATATTGTCTATTGTTTACCATGGTAATAGATTTCCTTATTTTATGTTTTTAATACAAAAATTAAATGATATTTATATAGAGATATAATAGAGGGAGTTATGCATGACTGCATCAGGGAAAAGGCTAACAGTAGACAGCTTTTTAATACAGAACAAATTACATGTATATGATACTTTACTCCATAAAATAAATACACCTTTCTGTGCTTTTGTAAACAGAGTAGACCCAGATCAGACGTCTAATCAGGGTATTCTCTGTTTGCTAATGATATAATAAAGATATGATTCTACAGTTTCTGCCATGGCAAATATTTTCTGCATCCATAATTATGCTATAATTACAATTAATTTAATTAATATCTACAGCAAAACCACTCCATAACGGCGACTATATTACATCAAGTATTTTGTGTTAAAGGCAGGTGGCTGCTTAAAGCAAAGTGAAAGTAAAACAGAACGCTCCTATAGGAGCGTTCTGTTTTACTTTCACCTTGGTTTAAGCACCCACCTGCCCTAAATACCAACTAATTAACACAATTTAGTGGCCGTTATAGAGAGGTTTTACTGTATGATATCATTATTTCTTTACAACTATTCATGGAGTAAAGGGTTAAAGCTATTTGGGGGCTTGCTGCATATATTACACTGATCCTGCATTAACCCTTTCCTTCATAAAAATGCTTTTTTCATGCCTTTGCAAACAGAGCAGACCCAGATCAGATGGTTCCCGTAGGTGCTGTCTTATCAGAGTCTGTTCTGTTTGCTTGTGAAATTATAATAGAGTTGACTCTACAGTTTCCATCATTAACACATATTCATGTATACAATCATATACTACTATAAAAATTTAATTAATTGATATTCATGACATCATTATTTGTTACACGAATATTCAACAGGGTAAGGGTTAACCCATTACCTCATAGGCTATTTCTAGATCCAACCACTTTGAATAAATCTACCCAAAAGGAGCATTAACTAGAGAAAAGGACAATTTAGAATTTTGTAGTTTGAAACCATTGTGATAAATAGAGCATTTGCTCCTATAGGAGCAAATGCTCTATTTATCACAATGGTTTCCACAGGTGACTTTTGCAGAGGTGTCAAAAGGCGTCAATATGAGGGAATGGGTTAAGACCACATAATTGGACCTTTTGAGTAGTCATGGTAGAGAGGTAACCTGATTTACAAGCACAACTGTTTCTGTGTATTTTTAATGTTCCTGCCATAGAATGGTGCAAGAGTGCACTATAGAAGGTTGTGTTTCCTAAATTTTACATTAGTATGACATTTATGTATGTTTACAATTTAACCCTTTCAATGCCGAAGTTTTAAAGTGGAATAGTCCACCAGTGTTTAAAGGTAGAACTCATTCAGTAAGAAAGGGTATAACTTGTGAGAGGATTTTTATTTACAAACAGTGCAGACCCTGATCAGAGGGCTCCTCGAGGAGCCCTCTGATCTGGGTCTACACTGTTTGCAAATGACAATCAACTTGTTTCCTGCATTTAGAGGGTTATGTTTTATTTGTGATTAGTAACGGAATTTATATGCCACCACTTTCTATAGTTTTGATAGGGAGTATTTAGATTTAACCTTGTCCACCCATCTGTCCGTCCCTCCATCGGTCTGGCCATCTGTTGCACATTTTTGTGTTTGTGCGTAATGAGAGTGATGACAATTTATGGGATATTTTATCTGTATGTGAACATTCACCGCTGGGGTATGGTTACGAACACTCTAGAGTTATGGCCCCTGTCATAGGCCATACCATAGCTGCAAAGTCAAAACATAAGTGGGGCCATCTGTATCCTAACAATACTACTTATCCTATAGGATGTTAGTAGGCAATACTGATATACTCTTACATCTAATTGGTGAAAAAAACAATTGTTAACCAATAACCCGGTATTCTATATTAAGGCCCATCCTCTTTGAATAAATCTACTGAAAAGGATCATTTACTTAGAAAAAGGTAATCTTTAGAATTACAGTAAAACCCCTCTAATGCGACCACTAAAAGGGGCATAATTCACATTGGAAAAGGCAGGTGATAGCTTAATGCAGGACGAAAGTTATGCAGAAAGCTCCTATAGGAGCTTTCTGCATAACTTTCTTCCTGCATTAAACAACCACCTGCTTATGAAGACAGCCATGTTTGTTCATTAAGTGGTCGCATTGGAGATGCATAAATTTAAACAGCTTCTAGAATTACTTCTTTATTACTCCACCAAACCCTATTCTGTGACCACTCTTTAGAATCGTTTCTTCCTTCGAGATGATTCTAAAGAGTGGTCGCAGTATAGGGTTTGGTGGAGAAATGACAATTTTAGTATTTGAGTAAGCACGTTTAAGCACGTTTATCTGTAGCTGTGGATAAAGATTTTATCCACAAGGCTTGCTTATATCAAACCTTTATAATCAAGCTTTGATATGGAAAATGGTAACATGTTTGCTTCTTAGTTTCAGTTTTCTCAGTGAATGCTCATGTTCACCTTTTGTATTTGATAAATAAAATGGTTGAAATATATTAATGTCAAACATTATCAGTGAATTGTATGTGACATTGCTCAATGGTTTTCAATAGCTTGAATGAGGTTTTTGTTTTTGAAACATGTTTTTGTTTTTGAAACATTTTCACCAGAATTTTTATGAAAGGCTTTTTAACTCACCTTAAGTACCAGAGTGAGTTATTGGAATTGCCCTGTGTCCATCGTCTTTCGTCAGCAATTGTCTTAAACCCTGATATAAAATCCTTTTTTGAATATTCATTAATTGATGCCTAATTGTTCATAAGAGAAAGGATTAAGATAGGATATAAATAATGATTTACTTGAAAATAAATTTAAAGAAATTTCCATGATTAGATATTGGTTTGTTATAATGGACTGTACTGATGGTACCCACATGAATGATATAGGGCCATCATGACCCACTTGTAACCTTTAGCACACAACATGTGAACATGTGATTACCTTTGCAAACAGCGTAGATCCAGATGAGACTCACCCAATAACTTGATATAGATATTTAATCAGGATCCAAACTGTTCAATAATCATATCACATCTTTGGAAACAGTATCTTCTTAGCCCATTACTCCATGAATATTCATGTAAGAATTAATGATGTCATGAATATTTATCAAATGAAATTTTATGGCATAAAAAAATTATGTTCACACAATGTTTTGGTATTGGTATAAATTGTAAAATCAGATTTATATTACTTCATAAGCAAACATAGCAGAACCTGACCAGATGTCTAGATCTAACATGTTTGCATAGGTATAGAATGTCATATTTATGGAGTAAAGGGTTAACCCTTTGCTCCATAGATACGCCTTTTAACCCTTTCCTTCATGTAAACGTGTTTTCACGCATTTGCAAACATAGTAAACCCAGATCAGACGGCTCCTATAGCAGATATGCTTCTTCAGTTTCTGCCATGGCCAAATATTCCTGTTTTCACATGTCATTGAAAACTACAGCAAATTAATATTCACGATATCATTATTTCTTACATAAATATTCATGGAGTAAAGACCTTAAACTCTGAAATACAAGACACTTCTCAACATAATACGGTAAAATCTCAACATAATTTACTGACTTAGGAGACAGTATAAGCAGGTGGTTGCATAATGCAGGGCAAAAGTAATACAAAAAGTTTCTATAGGAGCTGTCTATAAAACCTTTGTCCTACAGTAGGCTACTACAGTAAAACCTCTCTATAACAACCACTAAATTACATCAATTATTTTGTGTTAAAAGGCAGGTGGATGCTTAAAGCAAGGTGAAAGTAAAACAGAACGCTCCTATAGGAGCCTCCTATAGGAGCGTTTTGTTTTACTTTCACCTTGCTTTAAGCAACCACCTGCCCAAAATACCAACTAATTAACATAATTTAGTGGTCGTTATAGAGAGGTTTTAAAAATCCCAAATTATACATGTACTTCTTTTGAGTGGTCGTTTTAGCAAGACTTAAACAAAAAAGGCAAACTACAATTGTATCTGGATTCATGTGAGATGTGTTCATCTCTGTACACACTAAGTGTCTGTCTGTTGCAGTTTCTCAAAAATATGGTCAGCATATTTAAAAAAATGTCAAACAGTTTTGATCCTGATAAGGAACTGGATATTTCATCTGGTTCCAAACTGTTTGCTTCTAGCGTGCAAAGACTGAATGCTTTCCTGTTGTGTGACCACATAGTTTATTCTATCCCAAGTATTCAGACAGATCTAGGCCAATAGTACAGACCCAGATCCAACCTCTGAAGGAGTGGTTGAATCAGGGTCTACACAATTTGCTACTCAGTCAGCCTATTTCAGAGTTCTTAAAATGGTGCTTATTTTAGAAGTTTTAGTGTAGAGGGGAGACGTGGTGTTCAAATATTTAGAGTAAATAGTGTATGTGACTGTGTCCTATATACCAGTCCTTTTTCGGATGTACATCATTTGGATAACCTCTCCCTAAACCCTATGGTTGTGAAATTGAGCTGAAATATGCTATTATAATGTGTAGAGTGTGGTCAATAATAATAGGTGTTTTAGGCTTGAATTACACTACACATTCTCAGACTCAAACTCAACAAGTTTCTCAAATGTTACTTGATTCCCAGCTACTGTCATTCTAGTTGAAGCTGGGAATCAAGCAGCATATTTGAGAATATTACTGAGTTTCAGGCCTGAGAATTCAAGCTTTGACTACAGTCACTGAGGTATTTCTTTGTTATGATCGTTGTTTCTTTGCATAGAGCCGTGAATAAAGCATATAGAAACCTTACATTGCTCACTTGTTTTTACCATCTCATGAGGTGATGTCTTAGTAGAACATGTATGGCTCCATACTAGAGGGAGGCCTAGGTAAGAGTTAGGGATCAAACAGGTTGATGGCCCCATACTAGAGGGAGGCCTAGGTAAGAGTTAGGGATCAAACAGGCCGATGGCTCCATACTAGAGGGAGGCCTAGGTAAGAGTTAGGGATCAAACAGGCCGATGGCTCCATACTAGAGGGAGGCCTAGGTAAGAGTTAGGTATCAAACAGGCCGATGGCTCCATAATAGAGGGAAGCCTAGGTAAGAGTTAGGTATCAAACAGGCCGATGGCTCCATACTAGAGGGAGGCCTAGGTAAGAGTTAGGAATCAAACAGGCCGATGGCTCCATACTAGAGGGAGGCCTAGGTAAGAGTTAGAGATCAAACAGGTTGATGGCCCCATACTAGAGGGAGGCCTAGGTAAGAGTTAGGAATCAAACAGGCCGATGGCTCTATACTAGAGGGAGGCCTAGGTAAGAGTTAGGGGTCAAACAGGCCGATGGCTCCATACTAGAGGGAGACCTAGGTAAGAGTTAGGGGTCAAACAGGCCGATGGCTCCATACTAGAGGGAGACCTAGGTAAGAGTTAGGGGTCAAACAGGCCGACGGCTCCATACTAGAGGGAGACCTAGGTAAGAGTTAGGTATCAAACAGGCCGATGGCTCCATACTAGAGGGAGGCCTAGGTAAGAGTTAGGTATCAAACAGGTTGATGGCCCCATACTAGAGGGAGGCCTAGGTAAGAGTTAGGAATCAAACAGGCCGATGGCTCTATACTAGAGGGAGGCCTAGGTAAGAGTTAGGGGTCAAACAGGCCGATGGCTCCATACTAGAGGGAGACCTAGGTAAGAGTTAGGGGTCAAACAGGCCGATGGCTCCATACTAGAGGGAGACCTAGGTAAGAGTTAGGGGTCAAACAGGCCGATGGCTCCATACTAGAGGGAGACCTAGGTAAAAGTTAGGTATCAAACAGGCCGATGGCTCCATACTAGATGGATACCTAGTTAAGAGTTAGGGATCAAACAGGCTGATGGCATCATACTAGAGGGAGACCTAGGTAAGAGTTAGGGGTCAAACAGGCCGATGGCTCCATACTAGAGGGAGACCTAGGTAAGAGTTAGGTATCAAACAGGCCGATGGCTCCATACTAAAGGGAGGCCTAGGGAGGAGTTAGGGATCAAACAGGCTGACGGCTCCATACTAGAGAAAGAGTTAGGGATCAAACAGGCCGATTGCCCCATACTAGAGGGAGGCCTAGGGAAGAGTTAGGGGTCAAACAGGCCGATGGCTCCATACTAGAGGGAGACCTAGGTAAGAGTTAGGGATCAAACAGGCCGATGGCCCCATACTAGAGGGAGGCCTAGGGAAGAGTTAGCGATCAAACAGGCCGATGGCTCCATACTAGAGGGAGACCTAGGTAAGAGTTAGGTATCAAACAGGCCGATGGCTCCATACTAGAGGGAGGCCTAGGTAAGAGTTAGGTATCAAACAGGTTGATGGCCCCATACTAGAGGGAGGCCTAGGTAAGAGTTAGGAATCAAACAGGCCGATGGCTCTATACTAGAGGGAGGCCTAGGTAAGAGTTAGGGGTCAAACAGGCCGATGGCTCCATACTAGAGGGAGACCTAGGTAAGAGTTAGGGGTCAAACAGGCCGATGGCTCCATACTAGAGGGAGACCTAGGTAAGAGTTAGGTATCAAACAGGCCGATGGCTCCATACTAGATGGAGACCTAGTTAAGAGTTAGGGATCAAACAGGCTGATGGCATCATACTAGAGGGAGACCTAGGTAAGAGTTAGGGGTCAAACAGGCCGATGGCTCCATACTAGAGGGAGACCTAGGTAAGAGTTAGGGGTCAAACAGGCCGATGGCTCCATACTAGAGGGAGACCTAGGTAAGAGTTCGGGGTCAAACAGGCCGATGGCTCCATACTAGAGGGAGACCTAGGTAAGAGTTAGGTATCAAACAGGCCGATGGCTCCATACTAGATGGAGACCTAGTTAAGAGTTAGGGATCAAACAGGCCGATGGCATCATACTAGAGGGATACCTAGGTAAGAGTTAGGGGTCAAACAGGCCGATGGCTCCATACTAGAGGGAGACCTAGGTAAGAGTTAGGTATCAAACAGGCCGATGGCTCCATACTAAAGGGAGGCCTAGGGAGGAGTTAGGGATCAAACAGGCTGATGGCTCCATACTAGAGGAAGAGTTAGGGATCAAACAGGCCGATTGCCCCATACTAGAGGGAGGCCTAGGGAAGAGTTAGGGGTCAAACAGGCCGATGGCTCCTTACTAGAGGGAGACCTAGGTAAGAGTTAGGGATCAAACAGGCCGATGGCTCCATACTAGAGGGAGGCCTAGGGAAGAGTTAGCGATCAAACAGGCAGATGGCTCCATACTAGAGGGAGACCTAGGTAAGAGTAAGGGATCAAACAGGCCGATGGCCCCATACTAGAGGGATACCTAGGGAAGAGTTAGGGATCAAACAGGCCGATGGCTCCATACTAGATGGAGACCTAGGTAAGAGTTGGGGATCAAACAGGCCGATGGCTCCATACTAGAGGGAGGCCTAGGAAAGAGTTAGGGATCAAACAGGCCGATGGCTCCATACTAGAGGAAGGCCTAGGTAAGAGTTAGGGATCAAACAGGCCGATGGCTCCATACTAGAGGAAGGCCTAGGTAAGAGTTAGGGATCAAACAGGCTGATGGCTCCATAATAGAAGGAGACCTAGATAGGAGTTAGGGGTCAAACAGACCGATGACTCCATACTAGAGGGAGACCTAGGTAGGAGTTAGGGGTCAAACAGGCCGATGACTCCATACTAGTGGGATATGCTAAGTATTTGCAAAAATGTCTTAATATTTTACTCCATAAACACGCTTTCCTAGGCTTTGCAAACAGAGTAGAGCCTAGTCAGACGGATCCTTTAGGATCCGCTTAATAGAATTATATTACATACTAGGTGGATAACCTTTCGCATGCGACAATAAGTGTCTGCTAAATCAATCTCTGTAATATATACAGGCAAACCAAGCTATATTGACACTTCTTGTTATCTTGTTTACATAACCGCACACAAATACAGGACCAGACAACATTATGTAGTAACTCCCCATATATTATGTACTGGGCTTTGGTCTAATGGATATGTATGTGGTCTTGCAAATAGTGAGTCGTGGGTTCGAATCCCAAGCTATGCAGAACTTTCCCTCTTTTTTGTAATCATCTTTTTAAATTTTGGTCTTTTTCAATGAAATGTTGATATTTTGTTATTAATTATTATATGTTATATTTATTATTGTTTTGTATGGACAATTAATTAATAAAAATATATTGGCCACTGGTCTGAGAATCGAACTCGAGACCGGCCCCTGTTTTTAACTAATAACCACCGATCAATCAGTCAAATATCTCAATCAAATTCCAGGTGCTGAATTATTCAGCCATTCGTATGTTCTGAACTGCTTGAATTTAGTTTGGTGCTGAGTCATTCATACGAGGAGTGCTCGAAAACTTTTTCAAATGATCTATTTTCTCAGAAACTCAAATAAAAAAAATGATAACATTTTGTCTAATTGCCTTCAAAATATTCCCCTTTAACCAGAACACAACGTTTCAATCTTTGAATCCCTTTTTTTGAAACAATTTTCATCCTCCATTTTGGTACACCAATCAGAAACTGATAAACTGCAGATTCCAGCGCACTTCTGGACCTATATCTGCTATCAGGTAAGTGCTTTTTCAATTTCGGAAAGAAAAAAATCGCATGGGGCCAGGTCGAGCTGTATGGAGGGTGTGATAATACATTGACCTTTTCCGACTTCAAAAATTGGGCTACAGTTGATGATTTGTAAGCTGGAGCATTATAATGTAACAAATGGACAACTGGAGTCCTGTTTTAGGACGTATTTTCTCATTTTTGTTCGCAATTGTTTCAAAAACACATTCCTATAGAAGCTTTCAGACACATCCCTACACTAGGAACAGTAATTTGTATGATTAGTCCACTATTTCTAAAGAAAATTGCGAATATCTTTGCTGACTGTTCATTTAGCAATACTGTGCCTTTTGGCAAGTTTCCAAGCCCATATCTTGTTGTCAACCTTCCTTTAGGCCTATAAAATGGACCCGTGTCTCGTCACCCGTTATGAGACTATTAAATACCTTTTTTCTGATACATGCAGTTTGAGCGCTTCTTCAGCAGTTTCTTAACCTGGTGTTCCCTTGTACGTTTATCAGTTTGAGCGCTTCTTCAGCAGTTTCTTAGCCTGGTGTTCCCTTGTACGTTTATGTTCATCGGTCAGTCACTAACTGTGGGATCCAATGAGCACACTTATCTTTCTAAACTTGAGAATTGTCTTCAGAATGAAGTGAACAATCCTTAACCCAAGTTTGTCATTTGTGCTAGCTGTCTGACAGTGAACCATGCATCTTTCTAAATGCTTGACTTGATTTTATTGATGTTCGAGACCTTCACAATAGACTTTTGCACAATGCATATATATATAGTTATTAGACCTGCAGACAAGGGTTCAGGTATAGTTATTATATACATAGAGTCAATGAAAAAAGAGGTTTTTAAAGTAATTCGTATGAGGCAACTAATAGTGACCGTATTGAAATAAACTTGAAAGAAATAAAGAAAGCTAGTAAACAAAATGTTTAGGGAAGATGCCATATCAAGAGAAATGAAACCGTATCTTATCCCAAAGTACTCCAGACCAGGGAAATTGAAAGGCAACCCCAAAATCCACAAACTAACTGCTCCTTTTAGAACAATAGTTAGTGGTATTGGTACTGCCACTGAGAGGTTAGCTGAAGTTGCTGAGCATGAACTTAGTGAATTTGTTGAAACTTCACCAAACTACATCAGCGAATGCATGTAACAAAAATGTGACGTGCATTTTGACATGATTTTCTTTGAAAACGGCCCTTAGTAGTTGAAATATTAGATCAGAACTATTCAAGTATTTATGTTTGAATTTAGTTTGGTGCCGAGTTATTCAGCCATTTACATGCTTCTGAACTGTTTGAATTTGCCATCATCCTAAGTTCAAACATACTTGAGCGGCTTGTAACTCTTTCACCACCAAATGTGCTGGAGGGCGACTCCCAGGGCTTACTAAAACAGTTTGGATACAGATGAGACAGGATATAAACTGTTTGATACCAGGGTTGGCAAAATGCCGGTGTAATGAGGAAAAGTGACCCCCGTAGTAGATTGACCGGGGTCGATTTATTATATAGTACTATGACCCCGGTCATTTTACTATAAAGTATAGTGAATCTGTTTTTATTGCTAAAACAGAACAACGTTTACTCCATGAATACAAATGAGGCACTATAGATATTAATTGACTAAAATTTCATAACGGCTTGCATATTAACCCATCCACTCCTGTTGGTACCCTTGTAAAAGTCATGTTCGAAATCACAGTGACAAATAGAGCATTTGATCCTATGGAGCAAATGCTCTATTTATCACAATGGTTTCAAAACTACACCTCTCTGGAAAGTCTCCTTTGCTCTGGTGAATGCCCTTTCCGGTAGATTTATTCGGAGAGATTATGTCTGAAAATGGTCTGAGCGAGATTAGGTTAACCCATAGAATTTTCAACCATATCTGAGTCTAGAAAAAAATCTACTATTATCCCATAGGCAAATGTACCAGACACGGACCAGACGACTCCTGTAGGATCAACCTGATTGGGGTCTGCTATATTTTTTTATGGTATATTACAATGATTGAGTGGGGGTTATTACGCACTCGTAACGCTAACTTGGAGAAGTCTGTAAGATATGTCGTCTACCTTGATTAAAGTGATTTCTATAGTAACCTGTGTCCTAGTGAATAAATTTAAAGTAACTTTCAATAGGACCTTTAAACGGGCAGATCTGAGTCTAGATAATACGCTACCAACAGTTCACTAAGACATTAACTGACGTTTGAATTTTGGGCCTTTTCCTTAAGGAAATGTTAACAGAAAGCAATGCCCAGAAATTGGCGAAAACGACAAATGTTGCAGACAAAATGCTTTAGGAAAACACACACACACACACACACACTGGAATTTTCTCTCTTTTCGACATCGGTCGCCACTGCTGTAGTAAAGGGAGGTAATTCAAAAACAAAAACAAAAAACGAAGACAGAAAACAAAGAAACCTAACATCGTCCCTGTACGGAATCTAAAGGACGTTCTACTCTTAATATGTGGTTTCTTTCCTTTGGACATAGTTTTTCTTTTAGAATAAATGCTAATATCAATTATTAAACTAATTTTGCACTGCAGCTGGGATATACATCACTAGAATCTTGTGTTTAAGGGTGTTTGAATCCTTTTGAACTGTTTCCTTTCAAAGTTTTTTTTTTCGTGAAAGGAGACAAACAAGAAAAGGATTGTTACATCCAGATGCGCATTATAAATTGTTTAAAATTTTGTTGACCTTGAACTGACTCTTTTCAAACTTTAGTCTTTCGTGAAAAGAGACAGTTAGAGAGGTTATTCAAAAGGAAAGGGGGAGTTAGGGTTGGGATGCCCACGTTTTTCTGTTTTTGTTTGTTTGTTTGTTTGTTTTTTGGGTTTTTTTTAGGATCTTTCCCTTGGCTGCGTATCGGGTGACAAATGGGGCAGACCCAGAAGAGTAGGTTTCTGTACAAACCTGCTCATCTGGGTCTATACCGTTTGTAAAAGATTTATAAACTGTTTTTCCAGCGAGTTAAAAAAAAACCAGCCCGCAGAGCACACGTGGCATTCCCTTAACCCTTTCCCTTATATAAACGAGTTTTTACGCATATGCAAACAGAGTAGACACAAAACAGAAGGCTCCTTGAAGAGCCATATGATCAGGGTCTGCTTTGTTTGCAAACACGATTTTGATAAATCTGTTTCTTTGCTTTTTAAAATGTCTGTGGGTTTTCCACCTTCTATATTGCTTTACAACTTTTTTGTGAATGAATATTCAGAAGGTATTGAAATTTTGGACTAAGTGTAGAACAGGGTAAGGGTCGGTGGGCAACACCCACGGAAACGGACTGAATCAGGGTCTGCAAATACTCCAAAGCCGATAATTCCGCATGACCAGAGAGCTGGGAGTTATATCTAGATATATACGTTTTAATACAGATAAATAGACGGTTGACTTATCTATGCATACACGTATTATAATCTAATACGATGTATCCTATATATACATGTATGTAGTTTTATTATTGTTTTTGAACCAAATATGCCACCGAATAACTCGGTTTCTAATCAGGAGTACAAAGTAAATCGAAACCTAAATAATATATATCTGATAATAAAAACTAGAATTTAGGAGTATGTGCTAAAACCTTTCCCTGTGCAGTATTCACGTTAGAAACTATGGCCTCATAGATATTTATAAGCTGTAGTATTGTAATGTAAACTTTTCAAGGAAATCTTTTACTTGAAGGAAAAGAAAAAAACCCAGATGTATGTCTTTTTCGAAAACAATCAGAGCGGAGCCTGAACAAACGACCCCTGTAGGAGTTGTTTGATCTGGCCCAGCGCTGTTTGCAAAGAAAGGAGAATATGATAAAGTGAAGGAAATGGTTAGGAAAAAAGATATATATTATGTCAAAAGCAAACAAAGCGAAGCCTGAACAGACGGCCCATCCGTCTGATCTGGGTCTAGTCTGTTTGCAAAAATAATGAAACAATGTTAGTAAAGGAAAAAAGGGTTAGGCAAAAGTTTTAGATCCCACTCTAAATTGTTGTTAGGTTTTAGTAACCTTTAAATGACTGTTTTCAAACAATTCGTTGTATGTTAATTTTTGTTTTATGAAAAAAAGGCGGTAGCGACAAAGTTAGCCTGTTATATGTTATAGACGTACATTTTACTATTATTCATAGTATATATGACAAAGCAAAAACTTTACGTTCACGGAAAATGCTGACGGACAAACCCGAGCCAGACGGACAGCGATAACTCGGATACACCACCGGCGAAATACTTGGGTCTGAGTTAGTGCTGTCTGAGGACAAAGGTATCACCATTCATTGCAAATTGCGAAGGGAGGTAATAACTGAAAGGAAGCAAATTCAGGGGAAAAACTGTCAGTAAAATATCGCCAGTATCTACGGATACTGATATGTAGAAGCCACGGGACATGTATACTCTAAATATATGCATGTATATATATATACACACATACAACTTATGTGGGTATATATGAGTACATGTATACAAGCAACTAATAATATTGCAACATGAAGCTTTTTGTACATTAAACTGATAGCTAACGACATATCCATAAATAGTGAAATTATGAATAGTGTTACTGTACCTGAATACATTGTATAGTGATATACCGTATTATCCCTAATAAGCGCCATCGGGAACACTACACTTTTGAAATGATCTACGAACATTGGGAGTGCAGGTGGAATCTGAGCGGAGTGGGAACAGTGCTGAACTCTCATAGTAGAGTGTTCTGCACTGTTTTCAAACGGCTTTAGACTACCACCTATATTAAAAACGTTATGCCTCTATTTGTATAGGTGTAAGTTGTTCATTGATCATTAACTTCCTCATAGAAGAAAATATATTGGCGTTTATTAGGGAGAATACGAAACATGTTTTACTGAAATAGAGATGACATCGGCGCATGCCATTATATGTATTTGATAACTGTGATGCAAAATTGTTGTGTCATATTTGTTGGTTTTATTATTTTCTATATTGTTTGGTACTACTACATTATTATACGTAATGCTATGTATTTTCTTTCTACTGTACGTTTCGACCCTCGGAAAGGCAGCGGTACACTGATATTGTTTTTCATACCGAACTCAAGAACCTTCCAGCAATTATTACAGAATGTTATAAAATGACCATGAACACAAAAATTAGTTCTCTAAATGTTCGCGGACTAGCAAACAAAGCAAAACGTGAAAAAATGTTTACTTGGATAAAAGACCAATCTATTTCAATCGCCTTACTTCAGGAAACACATAGTTCAAAAGAAACAGACGAAACCTGGCTAAAACAGTGGGGATTAAATGCTTTTTTCAGTGGAGATAGTTCAAATAGTAACGGGGTTGCGATTTTGCTTAACGATAATTTTAATTATAAAGTCATAAATTACGAAGAGATAACACAAGGTCGATTACAAGCTCTTGAAATCGAAATTAATGACAAGCCAATTATAATTATGAATATCTACGGTCCAAATAGAGACGAAATTGATATGTTCAATACGCTAGAGGATTTTACCAGTAAAAACGAGGATAAATGTTTCATTATAGGTGGTGATTATAACACAGTATTAGACGAAGATATTGATAAGAAAAATGGTAACATAAATACACACCCGAATGTACGAAAGAAAATAAAGTCAATTATACAAAATAACTCTTTAAAAGATATATGGCGGATCAAACATCAAGACAAAAAACAATACACATGGCACTCAAACACCCGACCAATAATATTTTGTAGATTAGACTATTTCCTTATTTCTGAAACACTATCAAATTATATAAAACATACAGAGATAAAACCTGGATATAATACTGACCATTCTCTAATAAATATAGAAATAGACATTATAAAAATAAATAGAGGACCAGGGGTATTCAAAATGAATAATAGCGTAATTCTTGAAAGTGATTACCAAACTAGAATAAAGAATTGTATAAGCGAAACTGCAAACATTAACAAAGACTCTAACCCAAACACAATATGGGAACTGATAAAAGGATCCATCAGGAACGAAACAATAAAATATACATGTGGAAAAAAGAAACGTGAAAATCAACAAATAAATAACATTAATGATGACATAAAACACATAGAAGAAACTGTCTCAAACACGGAAAATCAAATACAGTTAGAACAACTCAAAGCAACCTTAACCGAAAAAAAATCAGAATTAAATAAAACAATAGAACACAAATTAAATGGTATTCTGATAAGAGCTAAAGCTATTTCAGTTGAATTTAATGAAAAAAACTCTAAATACTTTGCAAACTTAGAGAAAAAGAGAGCAGAATCAAAAATTATAACGCAACTCGATTTCAACGGAAACATTATAACAAACCAATCCGAAATAAGATCCACTCAAAAACAGTACTATACAAAACTATACGGAAAGAAACAGTCCCAACATTCTTCAATCAATTTCTTTAATACGAACATGAGAAGAATTAACGAAGATGACAAAAATAAATGCGAAGGAAAACTAACAGAATATGAATGTGCTAACGCTTTGAAACAAATGCAGAACTCAAAAAGTCCTGGTTCCGATGGTTTATCAACAGAATTTTACAAAATTTTCTGGAATGACTTGAAGCAATATTACATCAAATCCATAAATTATTCATTTGAACATAATAACCTAACAGAACTTCAAAAGCAAGGCCTCATAACACTACTACCAAAACCAGATAAAGATCTCAATTTATTAGCAAACTGGAGACCAATATGCCTCCTAAACACAGATTATAAAATAGCAACAAAAGCAATAGCCAACAGAATAAAACATATCTTACATTACATAATAGACGACAGTCAAACAGGTTTTATCAAGGGTAGATACATAGGAGAAAATATAAGACTAATTATCGACATTATAGATGAACTAAATGAAAATGATCTCCCTGGTATAATGTTTTTTTCAGATTTTGAAAAAGCATTTGACAGTCTTGACCACGACTTCATGTTGAACTGCTTAAGACATTTCAATTTTGGAGAAAAACTTATTAGCTGGGTAAAATTATTCTATACCGACTCAAAAAACGCAATACTGAATAATGGTCACATGACAGATTTTTTTAAAGTAGAAAGAGGTGTCAGGCAAGGCTGTCCACTCTCACCATACCTATTCATCATATGTATTGAACTCTTGTCTTTTAACATTTCCCACAACAAAGATATAAAAGGCCAAATCATAGCTGGGCATGAGGTAAAAAGAACTATGTTTGCAGACGACGCAACATTTATAACTGATGGGTCAAAACAATCTTTTGAAAATCTGATATACACATTAGACAATTTTAGTTGTGTATCAGGCTTGAAACTGAATGCTTCAAAATGCTCCGCTCTGAGAATAGGCGCAAGTAGACACACAGACATTAAATACCTAGAACACAAACGATACACATGGACATCCGAAAAAGCAAAAGCACTAGGTATAACATTCCATACAAACAAAATAGCATTTATACAAGAAAACATCTCAAAAAAGATAGAAGAATTCAAAGTAACTCTTAAAAGATGGCAACACAGAAAATTAAGTCTGTTAGGCAAAATCACAGTTATAAAGACATTTGCACTCCCAAAACTTATATACATATTAAGTATTCTACAGAAACCACCAAAAGAAATAATTAAATACATAACAGAATTGATGTATGACTTTTTATGGGATTCAAAACCAGACAAAATAAGTAGAAAAATTGTTATAAATGACTATACAAAAGGCGGTCTAAAGATGATTGATATAAACCTTTTCATAAACTCGTTAAAATGCAGTTGGATAAAAAGACTACTAGATTATCAAAACAATGGCAAATGGAAAAACCCTTACGTGAAATTGCTGAGTAAATACGGTGGTAAACTTGTCTTTGAATATGATCTCAGTGATAAACTAATAATAGAAATGTTCAAGGAAAATATCTTCTTACAAGAAGTTTTATTGGCATGGTCACAAATCAAAGGAAATGAACGATTTCAAAACGTTAGCTCGCAAATCTTATGGAACAATAAAAACATACTTGTCCAAAACAAAACACTATTTCGGAAGCAATGGTTTAATAAAGGCATAAAAAATGTAAGTGACATATATGACTATAGGTCGAATACTTTCTACACATTCCAGACGTTAACAGAATTATATGGTATATCCACAAAAGACATTTTCTTTTACAACCAACTAAAGTCAAGTATTCCTAAAGAATGGAAAAGCAAACTTACAAACGAAACTATTAATGATGCAACGCAACGGCGCGAAACTATTTTGTCTAGAATATTAGAAGTTAAACAAGCAAATAAATTTTTATATAACCACCAATTACAACATCAACATTTTGAAAACTTCAAAATACAGGAAAAATGGGAATCTGAACTAAACAATACTGGAATCAATTGGAAAAAGGTGTATACAAATATATTTGCATCAACAATTGATAACTGTATTAGAAACTTCCAATATAAATATATAATGCGCATAATTCCAACGAACAAACTATTAATGAAATATAGAATTAAAAATAGCAATATATGTGACCTATGCAACATGCAAATTGAAACCATACACCATCTTTTTTGGGAGTGCACACATGTACAACATTTCTGGAACAATGTGTCAAACTACCTAATAAAACTTAACTTTAATATAGACCTTAACTTCGAAGTGGTATCGATAGGACTAATAGAAAATGCAACAAATACGACAATCAAAGCAAAAAACTACATAATCCTACTTGCCAAATATTATATATTCAAAAAAAAATGTGTGAAACAGATTCCAATCTTCAGTCAATTTGAAAGCCATCTTTTAGAAAAAATAAGCATTGAAAAACAAATAGCACAAAACAAGGATAAACTAGATACTCATGAAATTAAATGGAAAACTTTTAGTCAAAGGATTTTACAAACAACATGTAGTTAATTTCAAACACGACTAATTAAATCTTGCCCTTAAATTCAGTACAGTGTACCGCTGACAAACCTTTCTTTACGTCCACTCATACATTCACACTGCCCTTGTACAGTACTTCTTCTTCTCCTTCTATTTCTCTCATAAAGCATAGTTTTCATCTTATATTGATGTAATAATTATAGTATGTAATATATGTTGAACAAAATATAGATGAAATAAAATATTTATTACAAAAAAAAAGTATAGTGACTCCCTTGCTATAGTATAATGACCGCCTTTACATCAACCACGGGGTCGATAAATCAAATAGTTTTATTACCCCAAGCCAATTTAACTATAAAGTATAGTGACTTCCTTGCCATAATATAATTACCTTATAATATTGTGACCCACTCTTTTTATCGTAGTAGGTCGACCTAGGGGTGTATATATTTTATACTATTGTGACCCCGGTCATTTTACTATAAAATATAGTGACTCCTTTCCCAAAATACATCCACCGGCGGGGGATTCGATATATTATACAGTACTATGACCCCATGCCATTTTACTATAAAATATAGTGACTCTCTTGCCAAAATACACTCACCGGGGGGGGGGGCTTCGATATATTATACAGTACTATGACCATCATGTCATTTCACTATAAAATATAGTGACTCTCTTGCAAAAATACATCCATGATGGGGGTAATAAATTATATAGTACTATGATCCAAATGCCATTTTACTATTAAATATAGCGACTCCCTTGCAAAAATACATCCACTACGGGATCGATAAATCACTGACCCCAGGCCATTTTACTGTAAATATATAGCGACTACCTTGCCAAAATACATCCACCAGAGGGGTCGATATATTATATAATGCATGTACTGTGACCCCATACAATTTTACTATTAAATACAGTAACTCCCTTGCAAGAATACATCCACTACGGGATCGATCAATCATATAGTACTATGATCCCAGGCAATTTTACTGTAAAATATAGTGACTCCTTGTCAAAATACATCCACCAGGGGTCGATAGCTATATAGAGTACTATGACCCCCATGCCATTTTACTATAAAATATAGTCACTCCCTTGCCGAAATACATCCACCAGTGGGTCGATATATTATATAGTGCTATGACCCCCATGCCATCTTAATATAAAATATAGTGACTCCCTTGCATAAATACATCCACCACGGTGGTCGATATATCATATGGGGTCATAGTACTATATAATATATCGACCCCCTGGTGGATGTATTTTGGCAAGGGAGTCACTATATTTTTACAGTAAAATGGCCTGGGGTGTTACAACCACTTTTGCAATAATAACTAGAATTGCAATAAATTTATTGCGAAACTGGTTGGGATGTAAAATGGGTCCAAATTCGTATTGCAATTATTTGACAACCAGTTTCGCAATAAAAACCAGAATTGCAATAAAATTTTCTAGATTTAAGAATTAGGTTACCGTTGCATTTCGGGTAGTTGCTAGTAGTTGCAAACAACTTTACAGGACATACCCGGACGAAAACAAAGCCCAAATGGACTTATCAGTAAATTAGGAAGACAACCATTTATCAGTGTTTTCTCTTTTCTCTTGATTTGCCATAGTCTACTGGATCAGACACCTATTCAAGAATTACAAAATGTTTATTGCGAAACTGGTTGGGATGTAAAAAGTGACAATATTTGTATTGCAATTATTTGACAACCAGTTTCGCAATAAACCCAGAATTGCAATATAAACTTTTCTACATTGGAGATGTACTATAACCGGGAAAGTCGTAGTACTGTGACCCCCATACATATAAAATTTACACGAGTAGTGACTCCCTTGCAAAAATACATCCACAATGGGGGTGATAAATTATATAGTACTCTGATCCCAATGCCATTTTACTATTAAATATAGTGACTCCCTTGCAAAAATACATCCACTACGGGATCGATAAATCATATAGTGCAATAACTTTATTGCGAAACTGGTTGGGATGTAAAATGGGTCCAAATTCGTATTGCAATTACTTGACAACCAGTTTCGCAATAAAAACCAGAATTGCAATAAACTTTTCTACATTGGGGAAATGAGTTATTCATGTTTCGGCGGCAGTTGTTAACAGACGCGAACATCTCAAATGAACACATCCAAATGCCAACAAAGCCTAAATGGGCTTATCAGCACATTATGAAACCAACCTTATATCGTCTGTTTCTGTTTGAACATTGGGGATTGACAGCGTAGTCCCAACCACTTTTGCAATAAATTTATTGCGAAACTGGTTGGGATGTAAAATGGGTCCAAATTCGTATTACAATTACTTGACAACCAGTTTTGCAATAAAAACCAGAATTGCAATAAACATTTCTAGATGAAACAAAGAAGTGACTTGCATTCGGGTAGTTGCTAATAGTTGCAAACATCTTAATAAGACATATCCGGATGCAAACAAAACCCAAATGGGCTTATCAGTAAATTAGAAAACCAATCATTTATCAGTGTTTTCTCTGTTTGAACACCGGCTGGAATGATAAATTAGTCGATTATATGATTATCTGTTTCAAAGGTAGTTGCAAACATCTTTTTAAAGCTAATTCGCATAATATGGAAGCCTAATATGCTTATCAGTCATCTATGACATTTGGCCAAAAACTACCTGTTCTGAACTAATATATTCGAAAATTGACAGGAATGATAACAATGAAGACGAGTTTGCCATAGTCTGCTAGATCAGACACCTTTTCAAGAATTGCAAAATGTTTATTGCGAAACTGGTTGGGATGTAAAAAGTGACATAATTTGTATTGCAATTGTCTGACAACCAGTTTCGCAATAAAACCCAGAATTGCAATAAACTTTTCTACATTGGAGAAATGAGTTATTCGTGCTTTGGCGGCAGTTGTTAACAGACGCAAACATCTCAAATGGACACATCCAAATACAAGCAAAGCCTAAATGGGCTTATCAGCACATTATGAAACCAACCTTATATCGTCTGTTTCTGTTTGAACATTGACAGCGTTGTCCCAACCACTTTTGCGATAAATTTATTGCGAAACTGGTTGAGATGTAAAACGTGTCTAAATTCGTATTGCAATTACTTGACAACCAGTTTTGCAATAAAAACCAGAATTGCAATAAACTTTTCTGGATGAAACAAAGAAGTGAGTGTTGCATTTCGGGTACTTTCAAACAGCTTAATAGGATACACCCGGGTGAAAACAAAGCCCAAATGGGCTTATAAGTAAATTTGGAAACCAACCATATACATGTAAAGGTAAAGGTGAAGTTTATAGTCTGGAACTATATACATGTACATATTCTCTCAACTTCACAATTTACCCCCTGATCACTGGGTTATAAGTCGGCCATTAACATTCGGCGCCCAAGGCAGCCATGGCACATTGGCTTATTTCAGGTACCCATTTATACAGCTGGGTGGATAGGAGCAAACGTCGGATGCATTTTTTGCTGAGAAAAATTCTGATAGCCTGATGACAAGATTCGAACCGGGGACCCTCCGATCCCAAGTTTAACGCCCTACTACTGGACCACCACTCCCACAAATGTATATCAATGTTTTCTATATTTTAACATTGGCTGGATCTATAGACTAGTCGATAATATGTTTCGAAGTTAGTTGCAAACGTCTTTTTAAATCTAATTCTGATAATATGGAACACTAAATAGGCTTATCAGCAAAACACGAGTTTGTCCAACAAATAGCATCCATGTTTAGCTCACCAGAGCACAACGTGCTCAGGATGAGCTTTTGTGATCGCCTGATGTCCATTCTCCGTCAGCGTGCGTCGTGCGGTGTCCATCGTGCGATGTCAGTCGTCAACAATTTGAACATTTAAAAATAGTCTCCTCTGAATCTACAGGGTTGTCAGTTTTCATCTTTGGCACATATCATCTTTAGGTCCTCTACAAAAGGTATATAAATAATGTCCCTGAGGTCAAAATTAGCCCCGCCCAAGAAGTGCCTTGTTTTCTATAGAAACATTTGGTGAACACTTTGAAAATCTTCTCCTCTGAAACTGGCAGTTTCCCAGCTTTAATATTTGGCACATATCATCATATTCAGGTCCTCTACAAAATTCATATAAATTATGCCCCTGGGGTCAAAATTGTCCCCGCCACAGAGATGGCCAGTTTTCAAAAGAAAAATATATTGAAAACTTTGAATGTAGCATGTTCTCAGCTTTTATATTGGGCACATAATATCATGTTCAGGTCCTCTACAAAAGTCATATAAATTATGCCCCAGGGGTCAAAATTGGTCCCGCCGAAGGGGTGCCTTATTTTCTATAGAAACATATAGTGATAACTTTATCTCTGAAACTTGAAAGTTCTTAGCTTTCATGTTTGGCACACAGCATCAACTTCAGGTTTTCGACAAAAGTTATAGAAATTATGCCCCTAGGGTCAAAACTGGCCCAACCCCAGGGGTGGCCAGTTTTCTATAGTAGCCTGCTGTTCCAATCCTTTGCTGGTCAGTGAGAGTATAGTGGTCTATGTCAAATCAATTTGATTGCTTGGCCAGTGGCTATTTTTAGCATACATGTATTAGTGGAGTGAATCATATTACCCATTCGGACTCAGCCTAGATATAGTAGGTTTTGCCTTGTTTTATATAGAAACATATTGTGAAAACTTTGAATCTCTTCTCAGCTTTCATATTTGGTATATAGTATCATCTTGAAGTCCTCTACAATAGTCATATGAATTATGCTCCTGGATTCAACCCCCCCCCCCGTCCCAGGGCTTGCCAGCTTTCTATACAAACATAGTGAGAACTGTAACAATATTCGACTCTGAATGTCTGGTGAGCGATATCAGGGCCATCATGACCCTATTGTTTACTTTATATGTTTGAAATATGTCAGGGATGAAATGATGAAGACAGTACATAGAATTCTCAAAGTCTGTTCGATCAGTGGCAATAACACAATTTAATGCAAATCTGGTTGGTTGGGATGTCAGGACGTTTTAAGTGCATCTTTTTTACTTAATATTTAAACGCATAATTGGACTGATACCTAATCAGAATATCAATGTTGTTATATTTACTGGTCCTTCGGAATCATGAATTTCGATGTCATTAGGTATGAAATTAAAATGCGTTTTAAGTCTGTGCTTGGGGGCCTGAGTAGTTTTGCATTTTTAATAACTACTCGTCAACAGAGTCAATCAAACCGAATGTTAATGGCCGACTTATAACCCAGTGATCAGGGGGTAAATTGTGAAGTTGTGAGAATATGTACATGTATATAGTTCCAGACTATAAACTTCACCTTTACCTTTACATGTATATGGTTGGTTTCCAAATTTACTTATAAGCCCATTTGGGCTTTGTTTTCACCCGGGTGTATCCTATTAAGATGTTTGAAACTATTAGCAAGTACCCGAAATGCAACACTCACTTCTTTGTTTCATCCAGAAAAGTTTATTGCAATTCTGGGTTTTATTGCAAAACTGGTTGTCAAGTAATTGCAATACGAATTTGGACCCATTTTACATCCCAACCAGTTTCGCAATAAATTTATTGCAAAAGTGGTTGGGACTACGCTGTCAATCCCCAATGTTCAAACATAAACAGACGATATAAGGTTGGTTTCGTAATGCGCTGATAAGTCCATTCAGGCTTTGTTGGCATTTGGATGTGTCCATTTGAGAGGTGTCTTTTTAAAAAAAAAAACTGCTGCCAAAGCACGAATAACTCATTTCTCCAATGTAGAAAAGTTTATTGCAATTCTGGGTTTTATTGCGAAACTGGTTGTCAGACAATTACAATACAAATTATTTCACTTTTTACATCTCAACCAGTTTCGCAATAAACATTTTGCAATTCTTGAAAAGGTGTCTGATCTAGCAGACTATGGCAAAGTCGTCTTCATTGTTGTCATTCCTGTCAATTTTCGAATATATAAGTTCAGAACAGGTAGTTTTTGGCCAATGTCATAAATGACTGATAAGCTTATTAGGCTATCATATTATCCGAATTAAATTTAAAAAGATGTTTGCAACTACCTTCGAAACAAATAATAGTCCTATAATTGACTAATTTATCAATCCAGCTGGTGTTCAAACAGAGAAAACACTGATAAATGATTGGTTTTCTAATTTACTGATAAGCCCATTTGGGCTTTGTTTGCATCCGGGTATGTCTTATTAAGATGTTTGCAACTGTTAGCAACTACCCGAAATGCAAGTCACTTCTTTGTTTCATCCAGAAAAGTTTATTGCAATTCTGGTTTTTATTGCAAAACTTGTTGTCAAGTACCGGTAATTGCAATACGAATTTGGACCCATTTTACATCCCAACCAGTTTCGCAATAAATTTATTGCAAAAGTGGTTGGGACTACGCTGTCAATCCCCAATGTTCAAACAGAAACAGACGATATAAGGTTGGTTTCATAATGTGCTGATAAGTCCATTTAGGCTTTGTTGGCATTTGGATGTGTCCATTTGAGATGTTCGCGTCTGTTAACAACTGCCGCTGAAACATGAATAACTCATTTCTCCAATGTAGAAAAGTTTATTGCAATTCTGGGTTTTATTGCAAAAGTGGTTGTCAAGTAATTACAATACGAATTTAGACACTTTCTACCTCTCAACCAGTTTCGCAATAAATTTATTGCAAAATTGGTTGGGACTACGCTGTCAATCCCCAATGTTCAAACAGAAACAGACGATATAAGGTTGGTTTCATAATGTGCTGATAAGCCATTAAGGCTTTGTTGGCATTTGGATGTGTCCATTTGAGATGTTCGCGTCTGTTAACAAATGCAACCAAAGCATGAATAATTCATTTCTCCAATGTAGAAATAGTTTATTGCAATTCTGGGTTTTATTGCAAAAGTGGTTGTCAAGTAATTGCAATATGAACTTAAACACGTTTTACATCTCAACCAGTTTCGCAATAAATTTATTGCAAAAGTGGTTGGGACTACGCTGTCAATCCCTAATGTTCAAACAGAAACAGACGATATAACGTTGGTTTCATAATGTGCTGATAAGCCCATTTAGGCTTTGCTTGCATTTGGATGTGTCCATTTGAGATGTTCGCATCTGTTTACAACTGCCGCCAAAGTACGAATAACTCATTTCTCCAATGTAGAAAAGTTTATTGCAATTCTGGGTTTATTGCGAAATGGTTGTCAAATAATTGCAATACAAATTTTGTCACTTTTTACATCCCAACCAGTTTCGCAATAAACATTTTGTAATTCTTGAAAAGGTGTCTGATCTAGTAGACTATGGCAAACTCAGAGAAAAGAGAAAACACCGATACATGGTTGTTTTCCTAATTTACTGATAAGCCCATTTGGGCTTTGTTTTCGTCCGGGTATGTCCTGTATAGTTGTTTGCAACTACTAGCAACTACCCGAAATGCAACGGTAACCTAATTCTTAAATCTAGAAAATTTTATTGCAATTCTGGTTTTTATTGCGAAACTGGTTGTCAAGTAATTGCAATACGAATTTGGACCCATTTTACATCCCAACCAGTTTCGCAATAAATATTGCACTATATGATTTATCGATCCCGTAGTGGATGTATTTTTGCAAGGGAGTCACTATATTTAATAGTAAAATGGCATTGGGATCAGAGTACTATATAATTTATCACCCCCATTGTGGATGTATTTTTGCAAGGGAGTCACTACTCGTGTAAATTTTATATGTATGGGGGTCACAGTACTACGACTTTCCCGGTTATAGTATGACCGGGGGTCATAGTACTATATAGTAAATCGACCACCCGGTCGATCTACTACGTGGGTCACTTTTCCTCATTACATCGGCATTTATGAATATTTACCGTTCCGGCAGTAGATACCGGTAAATACTGGCACTTACTGGTCTTTTGAATTGTCCAGGGGTTTAGCACATATTTAAACCATCCTAATGTGCTTTATTAGTTCCTTTATCATATATACAAGTTTTGCCTTTTGTATTTGCTGTGTAAACAACCAAAATAATCAAAGGTTGTAATTACGGCCCTGTGTGGAAATGCAGGAGCCCAACAGGAATCACATTATTTGTCCATCCGTCAACACTTTTGATGTGACGTGATAACTCAAACAGTTCTTCACATATTGGTTTCATATTAAGGCATATGCTTAGTATCATCAGAGGAAGACACCTATGAGTTTTGGGTTGAATCAGATCACTGTGTCAAGAGTTATAGATATGCCCTTGATTACAGGGATCTCTCTGACTGAGTCAGTTTTCTAGTTTAAGCTGAATTTTGAATGAAGCAAATTGCATGAAAACTGAGCAACAAATAAGGGAAACAATAACTGGTCCCCTAATTCACTGCAAATTACGGTCAGGTCAGCTTTCCAAACAACAGTTTTGACACCTCTACTGGCCGCTATGGTAATTGTTATAACAAATACACACTTTTCAATAAGAGATACACACAATGAACCATGACGTGGCAAACACAATATAGACAATTTGGAGATTAAACCAGTCAAATTGCAGTATCAGACAAAAGAGTTGGTCCGTTGTACTGAATATTTTAACATGTTATACCAGCAGAATCATGCCATTATTTAAAGCTATACAGGACTTTTCTGTAAACCAGATGAAACCCCAAGATAAGATATAAGCTATCTGATGAGTACCCTTGGCAGGCATGACACAGTTTAAACTCTTAGTGAAATGATGGTCAGAAATCAATAAATAAACTTATCAATATTCCACTAACCAGCAATTTAAAACAACCTTTATAAAACCAATAAACTCCAAAGAAATAATATATATTCCACCTTCTCTGGAGTATTTGCTAGTCCGGTAAATACCGGTATTTACCAGCGGTATTTACCACCCAAGGTACTTACCGCCCAACCCTGTTTGATACATTATTTACGTTTTAAAAAGTAAATTAAACTGCAGGAAAATTCACCCTGAAACTTAAAGCACATGATATGGTTTGCAGACGTAAATTATAGTTGATAAAACATTTTGAAATTCAAAGACATCTAAAGAAAAGCGTACGTGTATGCGCCAATTTACAAAATGTATATACACATGAAGTTTGACAATATCAACAAAAGAACCAACGCGAGAAAGGCGATTCAATATTTGATAAGTCAAATGTACTAGCATGACGAAATAATAATACGTCTACACAAAGAGCAAATTGCCCAAATTAACAATACCGGTAGTGAAAAACATAATATATCCTTGACTTTTAATCCGATGCCCTTTTTGACTATTTCCTATTCAATCAACGTTTTGAGAAACTACGAGTATTTACTGAGCGTTAAACAGTTTGGGTCCTGATGAGACGCCGAGTTACTCGGCATATCATCTAGACCATTGCTTTTTGCAAATGTGACTCAGGCCACGGAGAGCGGGATAAGGGTAAATCATTTGAATGCGAATACCGAGTGCACTGTCATTTACAAACAGTGTAGACACCGGATCAGAGGGTGCCTACAGGAGCCCTCTGATCTGGATCTGCACTGTTTGTCATTGAAAATCTTCTCGCAGAATGTACGCTTTCATAGTGTACGGACGGACACTACCAATGAACAATTATGGTTTATTCCACTGTGAAACTTCAGCTTTGAAAAGGTTAATCATTTGAACGTACAGTAGAACCTGTCTTAAGCGGCCATCAAAAAAAGAGATCTAACCATGGGTCTGTAGGGAAGGTTGCTTAATGCAGGTCAAAAGTGATACAGAAAGCTGTTGTAGGAGCTTTCTTAATTACGTTTGTCCTTTATTAAGCAATCATTTACTTTTTAATACTCAATATATACTCAATATATCTTCAATATATTAATGGACGCTTAAGACAAGCTTTACTGTACTGAAAAGTTATTGAGACTCCACTTAATGTAGGATACACTGAGATAAAGCGTTTGTCGTTCGCTACATATGCTCGTGTAGGATGGGTTTTGACGAGAATCAAATTGAATAGTGAGTGTTAACTAAAAAATTACATTTTGAAAGAAATGAATTTCATACACGTCTATGCAGAGTACAAATCATGTATTTGGATACCTTAACTGAATACGAAATTGAATGTTAAATATTTTAGTGACTGTGTTTTAGAGCAGGCTTCTCAGATCAAGTCTTACAGAACAAAATATGGCACAAGGAGGGATACCTGTTTTAGGCGAGAGTACAAACTGGTCCGAAGAAGTGTACGATTATCATTGTAAATTGTGTAGAAGAGAGGCCACTTTCTTCTGTCCGTATTGTGATGTACTCTGGTGTGACGCATGTATCAAACGCAAGCACAATAATGACGCGTATAAGAGTCATGCAATTGTCAGTGTGACTGACTGGGGACAAAAAGACGCAGACAAGTGTAAATTATGTGCAAAACACTGGGGAGGAAAAAAAATGGTGGAAAAAATTTGCAAAGACCATGAGGAATTCTGCTGCACCAGATGTGCCCATTCACATCATAGGTGAGTCGCGTCATAGGCGTCGATACCGTAAAACTCCGCATGGGTGCTTAATGCAGCTCCAATGCAACACAGAAAGTTACTATTCTCCTATTCACGCTACAATATTTTTCATTGCCATATTTGTTTTCGTGGTTGATCCAGGGTGAAATTTGAGGATATAGTAAAATGGGATAATTATTTCCTCCATTAAAATATTCCAAGACATGTTTACAATGTGTGTACGTAACATGTCTGATCACACTATGGTTACTATGACTGTTACACATTTGTTGATTACAAGAGTGTCTTTTGTTTATCAAATAGACAATTCTTGAAAAAGACTACAGTCCAAAGACATTGCAGCGCCCTGCATGTTTGGCGGTCGAAACCTCTACAATCGATTACTACACCCCCTCCTTGTTTGCGCGACGACAGGAAGGACATAGTACTCTATGATGATTACCTCCTTGTCGCACGTGCTACTTTCTGTCGTACCTAATGATTTCTTTACAATTGCTCTGACTTCGGAAAGTCATAGAGAATAATTTTGACTGGCGTTATATTATAATTACACCTAGTGATTTGTTGAGGGCACATGCTTGGATTTATAGTATAATGTTTGTACTTCTAACGACTCCTTTTCCTATATGTTCTTTGTTTTACATGCATATACGCTGCTGTGATAGTAGTCACTTTTGCTGTGGAACAGTCAGGTGGGGTATATTTATTACACTGTTCGTCTGATTGGGTGTAGATGGGATAAGTGTGAGGTTGGACTCCTCCCCCAACCATAGTATAAACTCCTGTAGTAATTTACCTCTGATCGTTCCAAGGCGGTACTCCTGTCTTCACCCTTTTTATGTTTGTATTGTAGCTGTGCTTTTGAATGTGTATGTGTGATATTTGTGTATCAATGATCTTTCGATGATATTTTTGTAGAGTTCCTTATGTTCTACATCCTATGTGACTTTTTATTTTTTATTGTTGCTCTGCCCTAAATGATGTTGGTGTGGAACAGGCAAGGACAAGTCGTGTGCGAGGGCGCATTTTATTTGTGCTTCTGACGTTGCTATGCACTGTCGTGTGCCATTTACTAACTTAATGCCTGACTTCTATTCTTTATTTATATTGCTCCTTAAAAGACGATAGGTGTATTGTTTTACAAATGTCGATTGACCCGTCGTTGGTCGGTCGGTAGACCAAAATGGGTATATGACTTTACCAATGTCGATTGGCCCGTCGTTGGTCGGTCGGTAGACCAAAATGGGTATATGACTTTACCAATGTCGATTGGCCCGTCGTTGGTCGGTCCGTAGACCAAAATGGGTATATGACTTTACCAATGTCGATCGACCCGTCGTTGGTCGGTCGGTAGAATAAAATGGGTATATGACTTTACCAATGTCGATTGGCCCGTCGTTGGTCGGTCGGTAGACCAAAATGACTAGAGAACTCTTTAGCCCCACCTGAAACTTGGCAGAGAGGTTAGACAAGACCAGCAATTGACTCCTCTTGATTTGGGCATTATGAATCAAAATTAGTATGCTACTCGGTCATGGATAGCGGATGACCCTAATTGATTTTGAAGGTAATGGGTCAAAGGTCAAGGTCACAATGATTTTGCATACAAATTGGTTTCTGATCAATAACTAGAGAGAACGGGTTGACATTCGTTCCTCAAACTTCTTCTTATTTAGAGTCTTCATATTTGGCAGAAAACGTATATTTGTTTTACAGGAGGTTGGTCATATTGAATAGATTACCAATATAGATAGTGTGGTCAATAAGTGACTTCAATGTTTAAAGTCAAATTACTAAACTTTTAACCTTTGTCGTATACTTACGCATCTCATTGAGCTGAAACGTTCGGTGGTATCATATCAATATCACACTTAAAGTCAAAGTGATAATTATTGACTGATTTCTACGGGACTGTGGTATACATGCTTTACAAACATCTCTTGTTCCTTTGAATTTGCATTTTATTATCTCCATTCTCCATATTACCGAATTGTTTTAACAACGTTACGTTGCAGACGACAATTATAAAATTGGCGCAAAAATTAGTGCTGTACGTGCAAACTTTCTTAACATGTTTGTCTTAACCCTTCGCTTGCTATTCACGTCAATTTACCTACCTGTAAATAGTGAAGACCCAGATGAGACGGCTCCTGCAGGAGCTGTCTCAACAGGGTCTGCACTATTTACAAGTTGATTGTGCAACCAGTGCACAACCCAGTGATTGCACAGCGAACTACGTGTATACAGTGAAGATACATGTAATTATACAACAGGACATGGGTAAAGAAGGAGAAATGTATTTTAAAATTCAACAAGAGGAGGGTTAAGATTGCAAGTGAGGCCATATAGTTATAATCAAGCTCTCAAGGAACATTTCAGACAAATGATTAACAAATTTGCCAAATTACAACAACACAATGTATTTAAGTTTGCAGTTTCTGAGTCTGGGTTTCACATGTAGACTCAGAATGCTAACTTTCAGCACACTACTGGCGAATTTGTGACTAACTTTGCAAATAGTTTCGATAAAGTTAGATGTATACAAAGAAAGACATTTTGGACGCATTAGTTTTGACTCAATGCTCTTTATTTAGATACAGAACAAATGTCTGGGTTGGTTTTTATGGTTTTTATCGAGGTTAACGTCGTTTTAACAGTATTACAGTCATATTACGACGCCCAGCTAATTACAGGTGGAGGAAGACCCCATATGTTCTTCTGTGCATGGAACAAACTGCATTGTTTCGTACAAATATATGTTTAGTTTTGAGTAGATTTACTTGAATATTTAAGAGATGAACAACAAAGTAGGACTGTCCATGTCCTACGAAAATATTTCAAGTTTGTGTTTATTTTAATTATATGTGTATTATTATAGATTTTGCACCCATGTATCTGATATAAAAACGCTTCGGAAAAGAGGACACTTTGGCCACATCAAAGACGAACTAGAACAAAGATGCAAAGAAACAGATAAGTTATTACGTAAAAAAAGGAAAGACGAAAAAGAATTATTAAGATCGCGTGAAAGTGCTCTGGAAAGGCTGACAGAGGCCAAAACTCAGATAGAAGAAACATACATGAATATGTACTGCGAATTAGACATAGATGAAGTTGAAGCCAGTCTTGCTGAATTGCGACTTCAAAGAATGATAATTAACAGTAAAACACTGACGGAGATTCAAAGAGATGTTCAAATAAGTCGAACAGAACAGTTGTTCAATGACCAAAGGCAATTGATAAAAGAGGACCAATTTAACATACCAGCCTTTCATGGAGATAAAAACCTACTACAGTATCTTAAAAGCTGCAGCATTTTCAAACAGAATACTGACGAACTAAGCACAATGGAAGAGATAATGTCACATGAGTCATATGAATCAACAAGAGAGGAAAACGGGGAAGAAATGGCGAGAGGAGAAGAAGAAATAAACGATCCACTAGATGCTATGGTACAGGGAATTGTAAATCAAATCATACAATCTATGACACAGGACAACTCACTAGCAATGACAAAACAATTTCTGGTCGACATACTTGGCAGAATCGAACAAGAAGTATGTTTGAGAATTACACGAACTGAAAGCACACAATCAGCGATAGGAGTAATGCGAAATGACACAGAACCATCAAACATTAGATGCGACGCAATCGCAAGTTTGCCTGAAATGGTATCAGCAATCGCGACTGTAGAGAAGTACAAACGACCCAGAAATATTCGTAACAAAATTCAGGAAAGCCCCGTGTTGACCAGATCGCTTACAGACCCTTTAGTGTACAGTTATAATATAAGGCTTTGCAATGATCAGTACACATGCAATATACAGGGCATATGTGGTTTAACGGATGGGAACATCATTCTGTCAGACACTAAGAACAAGAAACTTAAACAAATGAATCAACAATACAGGATTATCGCTTTTTGTGAAGTTCCTGCTGGTCCTCGAGCTGTTTGTCGCGTTAAGGAAGACGTTGTGGCCACAGCTTTGTCTAACAAAACAATTCAATTCGTTACAATCAAGCCTAAAATGAAGCTAGCAAAAGCCTTCATATTGGACCATGATTGCTTTGGGCTTTCATATGTTAATGATCGATTTTATGTGACCAAAAAAGACGGAAATTGTGTATATGTCTACGACAAATCTGGATCTCGGGTGAGGATTATATCAAGCTATCATATGTCTGGGTCCCCGACATTCCAATGTACGCAACAGGTATACATAACTCGAAACGGGTCTCGCGTCTATGTTGCTGATACAGTTAGAGGTCTAGTGACTGTTTCACCTGATGGAACACTTTTCTCTTCTCTCGGTCAGTCTGAGCTGAAAGGTGCATGTGCCGTGTGCACCGATACGCATGGAAATGTATACGTCTCCGGGTGGAAATCGCACACCATTGTGAAATATGGAAGAGGAGGGGGCAAAGCGCTTGGAACGATTTTGTCAGACGGAATTGACTATCCGATGGCAATATGGTTTAATAGTAAGACGTCTCATTTGATTGTGTCTAGCAGTTGCCAGCCCTTCGGCAATGACTTTATTAGAGTTTACGGCATAGATAAGAGTACATGGTAATCGTTACAAGCGTATGGTTTGGTTTGGGTTTTACTTCGCTTTACCAGTATTTCAGTCATATCACGACGTCAAGCTAATTACAGATGGAGGAATACCCAGAGGTTTTCCAATGCACGGAAAAATTGCAATGTTTCGTTTACAGAAGAACATCCGGGTATAACCACTGACCTACGGCAAGCCAGCTGGAAGGCTTCCTCAGATGAAAAATCCAAATGCCAAGACCGGTATTCGAACCACAGTGGTGAGGGATTAAGTGATTGTCAGTCTAAGACCACAACCGCTCGGCCACGGAGGTCCCGTACACGCGTATGGTGAAATCAACAAGAGAATCAGCAAGAAAATAGATTCCATGACATCGTCTTTCCTTCACCTGGATAGAAGAGATTAATATATTGCGAAAATGTTTGTTTAACCGTTAACTCCATAGATGCGCTTTTTAACGTAATTGCAAAGAGAATGGACCCAAATCAGACTGCTCAGGACTGTAGGAGCCGTCTGATCATGACATGTGTCGTTGCTTATTGAATAATAATAGATGCGATTCGACAGGTTCTATCATGGCCAACAATTCCTGTGTATATGTCATTATTAAAGTTAGATCTATATATAACAAAATATAGTGACGCCACGGGTTATTCCCGATTCAATCTTTGCAACTGAATAATTATAATTGCACGCCATTCATGCAAATACGCGAATCTGGCCAACAGAAATTTGACATTGATTTTTCGAAGGATGCCGAACAATCTAATTTTTACCAGATAAACCAACACAAAATGTTTTATTCTGTCTGCCCAACACAACGAAGACATTGGTCCGGCGGAGGATCGTCCCCGGGCCCCTGACATTGTAGTCGATGCTAACAGTTTGGATCCAGATGAGACGGTGAGAAATATGGCGTCTCACCAGGATCCAATCTGTTTAACAGTCTGTTAGTGTTTGGGAAGAAATTGAAGACATAATTAAATCAGAGGACACCATTTTTACTACATAAACGAGATGTTGTTTGGAGCGCTAATAGTTTACGTGAAATATTTGTTTACAATTTTGTAAAATAATAACATTATGAATATTTACTAGTTGATATTTTTATAATAGCATGGGATTTCTAGGTCACGATATAAACTGCAGAATCTGGTTTATATAAATTCATAAGCAAACCATATACACCCAGATCAGACGGCTCCAACAGGACCCGTCTAATCTGGGTCTATTATGTTTTTAAAGGCGTTTCTATGTGGTAAATGGTTAAACAAAGTCTTATACTGAATTCGTTCCATACTGTGTATCGTTGTTAGTGTAAAACCTTATCTTTTACAGACAGTTAACACATACCAGACGGCTGGATCCTTATTAGGGGCCGCCTGATCATTGCTGTGTTTGTTCATGTAATCAAATAGATAGTAGTTACCTCTCTAAAACCGGACGTCCAATTTAGTATAAATACCGGTCTTGGAGACAGATGGCAGCTTAATGCAGGGTGAAAATCATGCAGAAAGCTCCTCTAGGAGCTTTCTGCATGACTTTCACCCCTGCATTAAGCAGCCACCTGCCTAAAAATATCTAACTTCTTCTCTTATAGAATTCCGGTTTAAAGAGGTTTTACTGTATACAGTTTCTGTCATGGTATGGTATTCTGTTGTATATAATGCCATTGTAAAAATTCAGCTAATTGATATTCACAGTCATGGCTTCTTTCTAAACATTCATGGTGTAAACGATTAACATTTAGGGCCACTTGGAGTCATCTCGCCAGGATAAAAATAAAAACTGTTTGAATAGTTGTTCAACCCGGGACACGCAGGTACTGCCACTGGCAAACAGCGTAGACCCAGATTAGGGGGTTCCCCGAGTATCCCTCTGATCAGGGTTTGCACTGTTTGTCATTCAAATTCATCTAGTAAGTTTAAGCCTTTTATACTGAATTGACTCAATAGTTACACACTGATGGGCTATTCCACTCGGAAAATGCAGGGTTGAAAGTTTTAAAGAAACGGGGAAGTAAATTAAAACATGAACATCAAAGCAGACGACAAATTTGGCAGACGATAATACTTAACTCTTATTTTACTTGGAATACATTAACCTTTAGCTTGCTGAGCAAATTGTTTTTACAGATTTTTTGGCCTACTACATTTTCAAAATTCAAGCTATAATCCATGTGTCTACCACAATACAATCAGGGTGTCAAACAGTTTGGATCCTGATGAGACGCCGAGTTACTCGGCGTCTCATCTGGACCCAAACTGTTTGCATAGGTATTCACTTATCCGCCCAAAACAGGCTAAAGGTTAATGCATACTTTTGAGTGATTTTGGTACATAAGCCCCATGTCTGCTTCTCTTGGTAACCTGTGCAGACACGTTGGATCTAGATCTTTCTCGGCATCTCGTTGGGATTTTGACACTGGTTACTTGTTTGAATAGAAATGAAAAAGGCGATATTTTCTACGGACAACAAATTTGATCAATATTCTCAAGGGTGTACCCATAATAGGGCATCTAACTCCCTAAATATTCTTCGGATATACCCTATTACAACTCCATTAAAGTAAAAATGGAGGACTGCAGCAAAAACGGGTTATTCTTTGTGAACACCCTCGTTGCTATCGGGGGTCGAATAGTGTTTGTCAGACTGTGGATAGAGTTGCATATTGGGTGTATATAGCGGTAGATAACTCTTTGACGAACTGACACTGATCATAGAATGTTACATTTGAATTTTGGTGATGTGAGTGCGCTGACACAATATAATATAGCATAATTTGACACAGGCAGATACACTTATGAAAAAAGGATGATTTGAGTTATTAGTCTTATCGATATCGATACTTTCAATATATTTTATTTTAAATATTCTAATTTTAAATATTCTACATGCATTGAAAAAGTCAGTTTTGTACATGTAATTTATTCATGTAAAGCGCTTTTGAACAAACGTATCCTCTGTGAAAATAGCGCTATATAAATGTGGTATAATAATAATAATAATAATAATAATAATAATAATAGAATAATAATAACAATAATAATAGTAATAGAATAATAATAATAATAATATTTCAAAACTTCATATCATTTGCTAATATATTTAACATTTACCATGCTTTCCTTGTTCTGTATTTATTACAAATTTCAATACCTACTATATATGAATTCATGAACAAAATAGTTATAATGAAATATGCAAGGTGTAACACTGTAACCATTTTAGAAATTCAAGAAACAGATCTATCAAATTCGATTAGCAAACAGCAGACACTGATCAGACGGCTCCTGTTTGCAAATGCGTGAAAATGCGATTATGTGAAGTTATGTGGGTTAAAACAACATGGTACAGTAAAACCTCTCTATAACCTCTATATTTAGGGCAGGTGGTTGCTTAAAGCAAGGTGAAAGTAAAACAGAACGCTCCTATAGAAGCGTTCTGTTTTACTTTCACCTTGCTTTAAGCAGCCACCTGCCTTTAACGCAAAACACTTGGTGTAGTTTAGGTGGCCGTTATAGAGAGATTTTACTGTACTTGAGAGGCATAGGGACTGATTACACGGCGTGTCATCAGGATCTAACCGTTTTGATACTCGATCGGCACATTCAAAAAAGCTTGAAAAAGTCGAAAGAAAGCTAATACGAAGAGCCCTCCTATAGCAACAGCATTGGATCCATTTGACATTTTAACCCTTTCAATCCCTTTACTGCCATATGCAAACAGTGTAGACCAAGACCAGAGGGCTCCTTTTCTAAAGGAGCCCTTTGACCAGGATCTGCACTATTTATCATTCAAAATTCTCTTACAAGTTAAAGCATTTTACAGAGCGGACGCTATATAGTTAAATACTGATGGGTTATTTCACTCTCGTATTTCAGGGTCCATGCTTATAAAGCTTTAAGTTGAGTCTGAGTTTCGTCCTCAAGCTTTTGATTGGTCAGATTTAAGTTCTCAAGCTTTTGATTGGTCAGATTTGAGCCTTTGAGAACGAACTCAGACTCAACTAAAAGTTTTATAAGCATAGACCAAGGGTTGAAGGGTTAAGGAGAACATTCTATAAAAATGTTTTTTCGCCACCATAGGCGTGTCCGTGATAACCCAAGCAAACAGTTTGGATCCAGAGACATCGCATCTGAAGCAACTTGTCCTCTCATAAGGATCCAAACTATTTGACAGGGTATTTTTGTAAAGAATTTAATGAAAGTGCCACTTTGAAACCCGAAGCAGACGAAATTTAGTTGGCGCTGAAGGGTTGATACAATCATTTAAGTATGAGGAATTTAAGCTTTTGAATAATGAAATAACCTTGTATTGATCTGCAGATCTTGCATTGAATGTAATCAGATAGTTGACATAATTTGCCGATTTACACCTTTGAAGATATTATATTGAAGATATTATATTGATACACATGTATATAAATGCTAAAATACAACTGCTTATTTATTTCATCCGCATGCCGTTTGTGCGTTGTTTAAACCTCTCCTCCATAAATAAGCCTTTCTACGCCTCTGTAAACGTCACTTTATGAAACCATTGTGATAAATAGAGCATTTGAAATTACAAAATTCTAAAATATTCCTTTTCTCTAGTTAATGCTCCTTTTCGGTAGATTTATTCTAAAAGGTAGTATCTAAAAATAGCCTATGAGGTAATGGGTTTACATAGTTATATAAGTTAAAGAACCTTCTAGTGGGACCACTTTATGAACTGACATAGATGTCTTAAACAGTAAGAAGTTGCTTAACCCTTTCCCTCATAGGCTATTTTAAACCTAACCTCTTTGAATAAATCTACCAAAAAGGAGCATTTAATAGAGAAAAGGAAAATGCTAGAATTGTGTATAATTGAAACCATTGTGATAAATAGAGCATTTGCTCCTAAGGAGCAACTGCTCTATTTATCACAATGGTTTCAAGAAGTGACTATTACAGAGGCGTAGAAAGGCGTATTTATGGAGAAATGGGATAAATCTTTTGCTGACAATACCGCATCTGTGATTACAAATGCAAACAGTTTGGATTCAGATAGCAGACGACATACTTTGACAGCGAAATACTTACTGCTGGACGGAAACATACAGAAAGCTGTCTGAATAGTTTTCGTCCTGCAATAACCCTTTCGCTGCCAAACTCTGTCGTCTGCTAACTTTGTCGTCTGCTACAAATTTTCATTCTCTTGATTTTCTTCATTTTTGTTTCAAAAACATAGTAACAGTAACAAACAGTTTGGATCCTGATGAGACGCCGAGTTACTCGGCGTCTCATCTGGATCCAAACTGTTTGCATAGGTAATCACAGATCCGGCATTGGCAGCGAAAGGGTTAAACTACCACATGCCTTTAACCCTTACAACGCTGATTTGGAGTATTCCAAAATTCAAACAGGACAAGCCTATGGTGACTATTTAGGGGTTTTCTAAAGAAAAGTAACATGACAACCAATGCAGATCGTACACTATTTAGTATTTCTAAAGGACATAAGTGACAAGTATCCCTCACTGTAAGGGTTAAACTACAACACTAGACCTCTGTTTGTGGTAACTTTGGAAAGTTTACTGTGATCAGCAATAGCTTATTATAACTAATGTTATTCGTTGTAAACCCGAATTAACCCTTTACACCATAAATACGCCTTTAGAGAACTATGCCTTTGCAAACAGGGTAGACCCTGAGCAGAGTGTCCCTATAGGAGCCGTTTGATCACGGTCTGCTCTGTTTGTTTATGATATAACATAGATATGATTCTACATTTTCTGGCCAAAATTTCCTGTGTCCATGTGCTATAACAGCAAATTAATATAATAATAATATTCACGACGTCATTATATCTTACATGAATAACAATGGAGGAAAGGGTTAAAATAGAGATGTGTGTACAGTAGAGAAGAATTTGAACTTTTTAGTCAGACGGTTTCTTTTTGCAGGGTGAAATTCATGTCTGTCACACTGCTACTACCTGTCTTATAGACCCGTATTAATACTTATTTGGGCGTCCGGTTAAAAGAATTTTTACTGTACCTTGTATCTTGTAACAGATAGAAGTATAAGACGAGAAGAATAGTGATAGAGTATGATGAATACCGATATAGTTTCGTTCATTTAAACCAATTACATCATAGGCTATTTTAGATCCAACGTCTTTGAGTAAATATACTGAAAAGGAGCATTAACTAGAAAAAATGATTTTTCAGAAGTGTGTAGTTTAGAAACCATTGTGATATACAGAACATTTGCTGCCATGGAGCAAATGCTTTATTTATAACAATGATTTAAAAAGGTTACCATTACAGAGGCGTCAAAAGGTGTCAATATGAGGGAATAGGTCAGGAACGAAATGTGACAATTACAGCATTTCGGTCTTTTAACCAATAGTGTGCGTGGAATGTAAACAGCATGAACCAATGATGTACATGGAATACAAACCATAGTGTGCGTGGAATATAGACAGTATCACATTTTTACCCAATAGTGTGCGTGGAATACAAACAATACTAACTAATAGTGTTTGTGGAATATAAATAGTATTAACTGATAGTGTCCGTGGACTATAAACATATTAACTAATAGTGTGCGTGGAATACAAACAATACTAACTAGCTTGGAATATAAACATGTTAACCAATAGTATGCGTGGAATATAAATAATATTAAATTATTAACTAATAGTGTGCGTATAGTATAAACCGTATTAAATTTATTAACTAATAGTGTGCGTGGAAAAATAACCGTATGGACTAATATAGTACGTAGAATATAAACCGTATTAGCCAATAGTGTGCATGGCTGTAAACCGTATTAATATTGATTTGGTTTTTATCTGGTTTTATGTCGTTTTAACAGTATTTCAGTCATAGCACGACATCCAGCTGATTGCAGGTGGAGGAAGACCCCAGAAGGTTTCCGTGCACGGAATAAATTGCATTGTTTTCGTGGAACATTCTGGTAGAACCATGCACCGACTTACCGCAATCCTGCTGGAAGGCTCCTTCACATGAAACAAATCCAAATGCCCAGACTGGGATTCGAACCAACAGCGGTGTGGGGTGGGGGTGTTAAGCGATTGTCAGTCGAAGACCATAGTCACTTGGTCACGGAGACCCCACACAAAAACGTATTAACTAATGGTGTGTGCGGAATATAAACAGCATTTAACTAATAGCGTGAGTAGACATTAAACCATATTATCTACCATTAACGTTTTTTGTTGTTTATCAGCTGCCTGTGGAGTTCCTTGGAAAGTCAAGAGGTGCAGTGTATTTGTCTGCAACGTGCCTCTTTGGGTTCCATTGGAGTCCCGAACTAAAGACAAAAATTATGTTGACGACACATTGCACGTGTTAACTCTACACACAAGGAAAACTTGGCAAAGTCTCCACTATGATTTCACACTGGTTAAGTTATCCTCAAAATTGTGATTACCCTTAAAACAGTTTGGATCAGTAATACGGTGTCTCATCTGGATCTGACCTGGGTCCATGCTTATACAGCTTTTTAGTTATGTCTAAGTTTGTTCTCAAGCTTTTGATTGGTTAGATTTGAGTTCTCAAGCTTTTGATTGGTCAGATTTGAGCCAAAGGCTCAAATCTGACCAATCAAAAACTTGAGAACGAACTCAGACTCAACTAAACGTTTTATAAGCATGGATACTGATTGACACTCTGGTCATCATTCCGCCGACAATATCTTTCCCGCATGTTAAAGATATATGTCACAACAATGGTCGACAAAATATGTCTTAACCCTTCACTCCATGAATACTTATGTAAGAAATAATGACGTCATGAATATTATTTTTTTATGATGGTACTTTGAACAAGGGAAGTTTAACCACGACATGTTCGGTAGAACTATACAATAAAACCTCTCTGTAACGACCACTAAATTATATCAAGTATTTTGTGTTAAAGGCAGGTGGCTGCTTAAAGCAATGTGAAAGTAAAACAGAACGCTCCTATAGGAGCGTTCTGTTTTACTTTCACCTTGCTTTAAGCAGTCACCTGCCCTAAATACCAACTAATTAACACAATTTAGTGGTCGTTATAGAGAGGTTTTACTGTACTTATAAATAAAACAGTTCATAAACAAACAGAACAAACCCTGATCAGAAGCTCCTATTGGGCCCGTCTGACCTGGATTTGCTCTGTTTGCAAAGCGTAGAAATGTATTTATGTAATAAATGGTTAACCGCGTTGATAGAAAACATTCAATTATGAAAAAAAATGATGCATGATGGACCGGCATACATGCCTCAATAGTGCCAATGTGGGTAATTTACAGAAAGCAAAATATCATTAGAAGATATGGCGTGACGGGCCAGGACGTAATATTACAATAAGATCAGTACGTAATTCAATAGAAAACTACACCCGTTTGCGACTTTGGTAATACATAGGATATGACATGATGGACTAGCAAACACGGGTGCAAGTTACCAGAATACTACACACTTCTACGGGCATTACAACCATAAACTATATCCATTTAGTGAAATACGAATATTTGTTTAAAAATGACTTAAACAGCATCAAATCTAAAGCCAGATTTATGGCAGAACTCAAATGGATAAAAAATTTACAGACACCTTTCCCTTTAGGCCTAAATGATAACATATATCAAACCGGAAATATTTCTAAAGACCCTAACATTGATGTATTTTCTATTTACTCAATTAGAAAACGAAAAACCAGATCACATGGCTTACGTATAAACGGCAATATCAAACGCAAAGCTCGACTTAAAACGTCTGTTTCAGATTTACACAATATACGTCTACAATCTGGCAAACATACTATGCTCTCTCGTCTATGTTCTTTGTCTATTTCTTCTTTAAAAGACATTGACATAGAAGCAGACAAAGTGATCTTACGAACATATCCTTTATATAATACAGCTTCTTTCATTCAGAACTACACTCGGCATGTTCTTCGACCACACGTTGATTCAGTGTCTGCCCATAAAAGATATTTTTTGAAAATTCCTTTTGTTAATAAAGGTATAGATTTTATAGATCTACAGTCAATATTTCGCGATAAAAACGTAATTAATACCATCCCAGCCTATTTCAAAAACTTAGAATCTCCAATTATCTGCTATAAGTACAAAATACCTATTAGGAATACTAATTTTAATTACAATAAAATTGTATCGGACCTTAATATTATAAATAATACTCCTGTTAGTTGAAATTGTAATTCTTCTAAGTTCTGTTACGCCGAGGCTGGTCATGTTATTACAGGCAATTTTGACATTATCGAAAACAAACGTCTCCGTACTTTACTAACTAAGGGACCTAAATACAGACTACCTTCTTTGATAGATTTCGAAATCTGCCGCAGCAAAATTATAGAATCTTTGTTAGACTTCAGTGTAAAATGGTGTCGCCGAGAACATGCAGACAATAGTGCCCTTACAAAATGGATAAAACAAATTTCAAATATAATGGATACACGTATCGCGTTTTACAAATCTAACATTCACCTTCTTCCGCCTAAACCTAAGACTTCAGTTCGCTTCTTAAAAAATAGTATACAAGAATTTCACTCTAAATACGTGTTTGTCCCAGCTGATAAAGCGTCAAACAATGTAATTATCGTTTGACGACTTTATTATGTGGATGTTTTAGAACAAGAACTAAGACAAAGTCATATATTGTGGTCTCTAAGTCTGAAAACGACATAATATCCGAACATGTTAATAAATGTAAACAGTTCAATGCCGATATATTAATCACACATAAACTTCCGACGATGTACTGGATACCTAAACTCCATAAAACGCCATATAAATCACGCTTCATAGCAAATTCTGTCTCGTGCACAACAACTGCACTATCCAAACTAATTACATCGTGTCTAACAGCGGTCAAAGAACATGTCAAGCGTTACTGCGATAAAGCTTATGAGAATTCAGGAATTAACCTTTTTTGGTCTATACAAAACTCCAATGAGGTTTTAACTAAATTAAAAATCAAGCAACACCAAGCTAACACTATAAGCACTTATGATTTTTCTACACTTTATACCACATTACCACACGATCTAATTAAGATCAAACTTACTAATCTTATAAATAAAACATTTGCCAGAGAAAAAGTATCATTTATTGCCTGTAATTCTAGACATGCGTTCTTTACCAATGACGTTACAAATAAATATACCTCATGGACATATACCTCATGGACATGTTTAGATCTTTGTGACGCTATTACGTTTCTGTTAGACAATATATTTGTTCGTTTTGGTAATTCTGTTTATCGCCAGGTCATTGGTATTCCCATGGGAACCAATTGTGCTCCTTTAATTGCAGACTTGTTTTTGTTTTGTTATGAACGGGATTTTATGGTTAACCTTAACAGCGATTCACAGGCGGATGTCATCAATGCCTTTAACAATACAGCACGTTATTTAGACGACATTTTTAATATTGATAACCCATACTTTGATTCTATGATAACCTCAATTTACCCTAGGGAGCTCAAGCTTAATAAAGCAAATAGTTCTGACATATCTGCAGCCTTTTTAGATTTAAATTTATCTATAAACAATGGAACAATTTCTTCTGGAATTTATGACAAAAGGGATGACTTTAATTTTAAAATAGTTAACTATCCTCATTTGGATGGGGATGTTCCCCGAGCTACATGTTACGGTGTATACATTTCTCAGCTTATTCGTTTTGCTAGAGCTTATTCCTCTGTTGATGATTTTAACAATCGTAACCTTATTATCACTGAAAAACTACTAAAACAGGGCTACAGATATGACAAACTTCGTAAAACATTTTCAAAATTTTACCACCGTAATATTCTACTCATCAGCAAATACAATTGTAATTTACGTACTTTTCTAAAGTTAGGTATTTCACATCCGGAGTTTTACGGTGATGTCATTTACAAACTTCGAAAAATTATTGGACACACATATTTTGATACTTTGTTTGTCAAACGTATAAAACAATTCATTAAAAAGGGATATGACCCCTCTATATTGCAGCACACTACATGCTTGGTGGTCGACCCCTTTACAGTTGGTCATTATGCTTTCCTCTTTGCTTGTGCGACGACGGAAAAGGCTTAATACTCTATGAAGATTCCCTCTTAAACCCGTTTACGGAGGGAGGAAATTAGATATTTGTATTTTGCCAGTTCTGTCGTACCCCAAATGACTACTCCACAGCTGCTCTGACCTGAATAGTCATCGAGTACATGTTTACGATGTCAAGTTTATTCTTTTTCAAACAAAACAGTTGTGCATGCTTAATATCCACTAGTGATTGTATCTTCTTACGATTTTTCTTTTATTAAATGTCGGTGTAGAAGTGTTTCAAATAGTTTTCCCGTACTTTTAAATTATGACGTCATTTACATGATGACGTCGCTTGTTTACCTCTAACGTTTATTTTCAAATCATTTTCATTTTGGCAGACATCGTTATGCATGTTGTGGTGTTGTCTGGAGGGGGAATTTTATTTACATTTTGATTTTGGTGAAAGTGGGATAAGGACGAGGTTGGGTACCCGTAAACCAGGTTTAAGTCCCCCAGTAGCCCTTTTTTTTTATTGTTTTTGGCTGCTGGCCGTTCCAAGGCGGCACTCCTGCTTTCAGCCTACGGTCAATTTTGTTGTTTAATATGCTTAATGTTTAATGTGTTTCGTCTTGATATGCGTCCTGTTATGTTTTGTCTTGTGGCTTTACCGTTTCTTGTTAGATGGTGTTTGGTGCGGTGTCATTTCGTGTGTGGCTCTCCCTGTTTGACTATTTTTCCATATTTATGGACATTTATTAGCTGAGGTTTTTATAATGGATTATGTACAATAAATTATTTCGGACACGTTAGAAACTGTAAATTCAGACCTGAATTTATTCAAAAAGCAAATCTCTGACCCGGATTCCATAAGTAAACACAACAGACCCTGGTCCGGCAACCCCTACAGGAGCCTTCCGATATGTGACTATTCTATCTGCAAAGGCGTACTTATAAGCGGGTTTATTAACCCTTCCAACACTGAAATGTCAGAGTGGAATAGCCCACACGTGATTAACCACAGAGCCAGTTCAGTATGAAAGGTGTACACTTCTAGATTAGTTTGAATGACAAACAGAGCAGACCCTGATCAGATGGCTCCTCTAAGAGCCCTCTGATCTGGGTCTACACTGTTTGCATATGACATAAGTATGCGTGAACCGTATTCAAAGCGTTAAGTAAAGAGTTAACAGAACTCTACATAAGTCCTGAAAAGTATTAGAAGTAATGGAATAATGAATTACAACGCAAAATATATTTTAGCTGACGAATACGTCAAACAATGACTGAATATCTACTAGAGCCGTCTAATCTTGGTCTACTCTATTCGCAAATGCGTCAAAAGGGGGTTACACAACATTCCTAAATTCAACAATGCAATACATTAGAAGTTAAAAGTCTTATAATCATATACATCATAGAAACTCCTTTTAATACTTTTGCAAACAGAAGAGACCCTGGCCACTGACAGCCTTCTCGTATACATATCTGTTCTTACAGGTTTTGTCTCAGTCAAACACTTCCTTGACAATTTCAATTATAAAAGTTCTGTTAATGATTATTCATGAAGTGATCAATTCATGCGTAAATGCTAATAAGGGAAAGTTTTTAGTTGTTAGATGGTTTATCCAATTACCTCATATTGATGCCTTTTGACAAATCAGTAAAAGTCACTTTTTGAAACCAATGTGATAAATAGAGCATTTGCTCCATAGGTGCAAATGCTCTATTTATCATAGTGGTTAAAAAACTAAACAATTCTAAAAGTTCTTTTTCTCTACTAAATGCTCCTTATGGGCAGATTAGTTCAAAGAGGTCAGGTCTAAAATAGCCTATGAGCAAATTTTTTATGTACTATGTACTTCAGTGACTATGTACTCCAGTGACTCTATTAACTACGATATACAGACCAGGGTCCTAACTAAAGACCGATTAATCGAATGAAAGTGTTCTTTAAATATTTTTAAAGATGATTGCAAGTCACGTGGGGCAAGCGTGGTGTGTTGTTGACCTGTTGCAGCGAAGCGCAAGAAGAAGACTATGATTTAAACGTATTCATAGTCTTCACTCTACAAAATGCAATTAAGTGAAACTATAAAACATATTTGTTCATAACTAAACGGTTATGATTACTCACCCCGGGGCCAATAATACTTAGAAAGCTGGACGAATCTTCAGTCTCGTCATCGGCAATAACCAAGAACGACAACTGTACATTACGGCTGCGACCAAACCTCTGGCCAAGATGCACTGCATGTAGATCTATCTCGAAATATCACAAAAATACCAAACAGACCAGAAGCTTTAATAGAGATGTACATGCAATATACCAAAGTGAAGGAGGACAGCGGATTAACGACAAAACGGGGTGGGCATCTCAAAATTGTCAACTGTGTTTCAGAAGCAATAAATGGGTGCGTACTGGGTTTGATTGGTTAAATCCATCATTCTTTTTAAGTACTCTCGGTTGCATTCATTAAGTATAAACATAGTTATTCAGCTTAAACATGTTCAGCTCAATTATTCAAAGAATAAGGAAAACTATTGTACTCGCCCTAGAGTCTGCATCGCCGTTGCTATCATGTCAAAGTTTTTCAGCAATTAACTTTAACTGACTTTTATCATTTTTCACTAAACAGTTTAAACATATTTTATTCCCTCATATATACATGGAATTGGGGTTGGGTCACAAGTTATAACAACATTAGATCTGACCCTCCCCCTACAATACAACTTTACAGTACAAGAACAATGGCATATTGCTAAATTCTAACAACATGTCTGTAATTTTGGAGAAAAAGACTACAGTAGAGAGGAGAAAGAGAGAGAGAGAGAGTGAGAAAAAAAGAAATATAATGAGAGGTGTATCTAGATATATTTATATGGTGATCAAAAGGACAGTCATGGTTTGATTATTCAAACAAGGTAAATGTAGTCATATGGCATAAGTGATAGATTAGAAATATAAATATAAATGATATAATCCATAACTTAGACAATGCTTCAATATATGCAGCAATACTGCGGTGTAATGGTATAAGAGAGACATCTGTAATTGTAAAGGTTTTTCAACCATATGAGTTGTCTCCCTTTACTCATTTCCCTTTACTCGTATCTTAATGATAATTTACCCCCCCCCCCCCCCCCCTCACTGCCTAGTCCTATGACGCTTTCATTTGCAAACAGTTTGGATCCTGGTCGGATGTCGCGTACTTTGACAACCGATCAGGAGCCTGGCAATTTGGCATGCGTGTCAATACTTTTAAGTAAAAATCTACACTTAAATTTCTGAATTTAATAGGTAAAATCGGTCGAAACATTTAAGCATGCCATATCATTGCAATGGCTGTAAGGCAGAATATTTAGTCCTACTAGGAGTGAAAGGATTGAATATATCTATCCCAACAATATTGGGTCTCTTTATGTATTGGATACAAACCTTTTAGACCCTTTAATAAATTCATGAACTGTACTGAAAATGTTAAGATTTTCCTTGTCCTTTAAATTACTTTTCCCAAATAGCAATGCTTCCAGGTTCAAAGGTTCATACTTTCTGATTGACTGAAATAAAGTTACTCTTATGTGTGTATAGTTCTCACAATAAAAAAAGAAGTGTTCTGCATCTTCAACATGTTCAGTACATGAGCAATAGGGATCTAATCTAAGGTGGTTATTAAACAGATCATTATTTGGGTCACCGCATTTATTTCTAATTCTAGCATGTAAAACTGATAAGTATCTATTTCCCATAAAGTAATATGATGGAACATTTAAAATAGAATTATCTTTTATTAGTGTATGTCTGAAACTAGTGTATGAGTCAATGTTTCTTGTATCCAGATCTAAGCTATTCCACAAATCTATGGAGGATGGAATACATGATTTGTGTGAAACTGATGTTCTAGCAATGGGATTTCTAATATTATCTCGGTTTCTTAATGGATATTGATTACATTCTTCAACTGTAGGAGGAATCAAGTCTGAAATATATGATGGTACCATGTTGTGTGTGGCCTTATACATAAAATACATCTTTTGAAAATGGCGCCTCTTTTCCAAAGTCTGCCATCCACATTCACGGTACATTTTCTAATGAAACGGAACGAGTAAGGCCAGTAACAATCCTAGCAGCTTCATTTTGTAATTTTTGTAATGAATCTGAACAGCTATCAGAGCAACCATCCCAGACTATAGATGCATACTCAAGTATAGGAGATATATATGAGAGGTAAATTTGATTTAAAGATTTTCTATTTAGGGTGAATTTTAATCTTCTCATAATGTTTACTATTTTTGAGGCAGAAGTTATTATATTGTCTATATGAGAATTCCACTGACCATTGTTACTAAGAGTAACCCCTAAGTGCTTGTGGTGTTCAACAAAATTAATTGGTATGCCCTCAAACATTAGCTTAGGTAGATCATCATACTTTTTGAGAGAGAATAGAATAGCTTCAGTTTTATTAGGATTAAAGCTAACCAACCATTGTTGAGCCCAAGATGAAATAACATTAAGGTCGTGATTCACAATACCTTCTATATCATCAATAGATGTAGCCGCAAATCATCTGCAAATAGTCTAGTTAAACTGAGTAGAGAATCAGATATATCATTGACATAAATGAGAAACAATAATGGCCCTAGCACAGATCCCTGAGGAACCCCTGCTGAGATTGACCTAGAGTCTGATACATTTGACTGTAGGATGACTCTCTGACGTCTATGTGACAAGTAACTGGAAAGCCAGTTAAGTAAAGTTCCATTTATACCGTTTTGTTTCAATTTAAAGAGGAGACCATTGTGCCAAACTCTATCGAAAGCTTTAGAAATATCACAAAAAAACATGCGAGAGAACTGTTTGTTGTCAAATGTTTGACATATGTGGTGATAAATATCTATAAGCTGGAAAGTAGTAGAATGGGCTGGCAAAAACCCAGATTGATATTTATAAAGCAGATTATTATTGAAAAAGAAATTGTACATGTGCTTAAAAATCACTCTTTCAAACAATTTACCGCAACAACTGAGTAGTGAAACAGGTCTATAGTTTGAAATAGAAGATTTATCACCTTTCTTATAAATAGGTGTAACATTTGCGATTTTCCAACAGTCTGGAAAAATCCCCTCAGTAATAGACCTATTGAACAATATGGAGAGTGGTTTGGCAACTGATTTTGCAACACCTTTTAACATTTTATGGCTGATAGAATCAGGTCCACTGGCCTTATTTGGATTAAGGGAATTGATAATATCTTCTATCTCAGATTCAGATATAATAATGTTTGACAAACCGTTCTGGGTTTTAGCAGTAAAGTCCGGAAGAACAACATTTTCTTCATTTAAGGAGGATATAGAGGCAAAATAGTCATTCAAGCAATTAGCTTTTTCTTGATCAGTTATATAGTATGAAGATTCGCCTCTCCAAAGTATACGATAAAAGAGAAGATTTTAATTTTAAAATTGTTAATTATCCTTTCCTAGATGGGGATGTGCCACGTTCTACATCTTATGGTGTTTATATTTCTCAACTTATTAGGTTTGCCCGAGCCTGTGTTTTGCTTGAAGATTTTAACAGACGTAATTTAGTTATAACTGATAAACTTCTTAAGCACAGATATCACAAACTTCGGAAAACCTTTTCTAAATTTTATTATCGAAATTTACCTCTCATTAGTAAATATAATTGCAATCTACGGACGTTACTGCGACAAGGCATTTCTCAACCAGAATTTTATGGGGATGTTATCTACAAACTTAGGAAAATTCGGGGTCATATCCATTTTCATGATTTGTTTATAAAACGCATCAAAACATTTAAAAAGAAAGGTTATGATCCTATTATATTGCAACACACTGCATGTTTGGTTATCGACCCTTTTACAGTCGGTAGCTACGCTTCCCTCTTTGCTTGCGCGATGACAGGCCGAGGGTAGTACTCTATGATGGTATACTCTTAAACTTGGATACAGGAGGAGCTTACCAGACTCATGTATTATTTTTTCCCTGTCGTGCCCTTAACGGCTTACCTGCAGGTGCTCTGACTTCAGCAAAGTCATTGAGTACATATTTGACGGATTGTCACAGTTATTATGCTATGTTTTACATGTTGTCCTGTGTTCACCGTCGTCTATGTTGTGGGTAAGTCCAGCGGGGATACCTTTATTTACAATATTTGTAAAGCTAGGTTGACTTTGAGAGAAGTGCGAGGTTAGGACGTCCGTAAACCGGTTTAAACCCCCAGTGGTGTTTTTGCTGCTGACCGTGCCAAGGCGGTACTCTCTTTGTCACCCTTCCTTTTGTTTGCCTTGCGTCTTTGTGCTTGTGGTTTGTTCATGTTGTGGAACGTTTGTCCCTGGTTCTTGTGTCTCTTTTGGTGTTTTCTGTGTTCATTTCGTGTGTGTGTGTGTGTGCGTTTGGGTGTGTGGTTGTGTGTGTGTGTGTCATGCTGTCTATCGGTGTTTTGGTGGTGGTTGCGTCTTGCATGTGGCTTTGCCTGCTTGACTTTACTACTTTTCCATCTAGTAGAAGTTACACATAAAGGAGGAATATTTGAAGAACAATCATTATTTTTGACAAAGTGTTTAATTATTCTCCAAAAACCTTTCTTATCATTAGAATGTAAGTTTTCTAAATTAATCTCTAATGAGTTGAAAAACAGTTGTTTAGCATGTTTTTTCATGTTGTTAACTTTATTTCTTAGATGTTTATATTTATTTAAGATAGAAGATTTACCTGTTTTAAATGCTAATTTCCTTAGTCGATCTCTTTTCCTACAATTTTTTCTTAATTCAGAGTCAAACCACGGCTTGTCGTCAGGGCGTACTAATATTTTCCGTGATGGAATACAGCTGTTTGCAAATTGAAGAAAAGTTTTAGTAAAACAATCACAGGCTTCATCTACACTACCATTATAAAGAATTTGCCAGTCAAAAGAAGAAATATTTTGACTTAAGAGCTTAAAATCAGCTTGTGCATATAGATATACAGTTCTTTCAAAACTAGCTTTGATTTCATATGAAAAAGGAAGAAATATAAAAGTTGCACAATGATCACTAACATCAGGTGGGTTTGATATTACACCAGAATCAAGATATTGCATGTCAATAGGAATGATGACTGGATCCAATAAAGCATTTAGACGAGTAGGCTCTCTGATAGTGTTCTGTAATGAGTAATTTATAAGTATATCCTTTAACTTTCGAAAATTAGGATTTAACAAGTCTTCGTTCATATCTCCGAGAATGATGATATTTTTGGTTATTTCTAGTGCTTTCTCAATATTCTTATTAAAGTTGAGGAAAAACTCAGAATCAGAAGTTTTTGGACTGTAAAAAGTACCAATTAAATATTTATCATGATTAATAGTAACGCATATCCAAATTGATTCAGGGCAAAAGGTTTCCAATTCAAAGAGTATTTTATGAATGAGATTACTAGATAAATACACGAGTATTCCACCTCCATGATTTGTTCTATCCTTTCGGTAAAAGCTATCATAAGCATCTGACAAAGACAAGAAATCATCAGAGACAGCCATATCTAAATGTGTCTCTGTAAAACTCAATATATACCAGTGTTGCTGGGAAGACATTGAAGACAGAATTAAATCAGAGGACACTATTTCTACTACATAGACAAGATGTTGTTTGGAGCGCTTATAGTTTACGTGAAATATTTGTTTACAATTTTGTAAAATAATAACATTATGAATATTTACTAGTTGATATTTTTACAATGGCATGGGATTCTAGGCCACGATAGAAACTGCAGAATCTTGTTATATATGTTCATAAGCAAACCATAAATACCCAGATCAGACGGCTCCAACAGGACCCGTCTAATCTTGGTCTATTATGCATTTAAAGGCGTGGAAAAAACGTTTAGAACTATGTGGTAAATGGTTAAACAAAGTCTTATACTAAATTCGTTCCATACTGTGTATCGTTGTTAGTATAAAAACCTTATCTTATACAGACAGTTAACACATACCAGACGGTTGGATCCTTATTAGGGGCCGTCTGATCATTGCTGTGTTTGTTCATGTAATCAAATAGATAGTAGCAACCTCTCTAAACCGGACGTCCAATTTAGTATAAATACCGGTCTTGGAGACAGTTGGCAGCTTAATGCAGGGTGAAAATCATGACTTTCACCCCTGCATTAAGCAGCCACCTGCCTAAAAATATCTAACTTCTTCTCTTATAGAATTCCAGTTTAAAGAGGTTTTACTGTATACAGTTTCTGTCATGGTATGGTATTCTGTTGTATATAATGCCATTGTAAAAAATCAGCTAATTGATATTCACAGTCATGACTTCTTTCTAAACATTCATGGTGTAAACGATTAACATTTAGGGCCACTTGGAGTCATCTCGCCAGGATAAAAATAAAAACTGTTTACTACTTTGAATAGTTGTTCAACCCGGGACACGCAGGTACTGCCGCTTGCAAACAGCGTAGACCCAGATTAGGGGGTTCCCCGAGTATCCCTCTGATCAGGGTTTGCACTGTTTGTCATTCAAATTCATCTAGTAAGTTTAAGCCTTTTATACTGAATTGACTCAATAGTTATACACGGATGGGCCATTCCACTCGGAAAATGCAGGGTTGAAAGTTTTAAAGAAACGGGGAAGTAAATTAAAACATGAACATCAAAGCAGACGACAAATTTGGCAGACGATAATACTTAACTCTTATTTTACTTGGAATACATTAACCTTTAGCCTGCTGAGCAAATTGTTTTTACAGATTTTTTGGCCTACTACATTTTCAAAATTCAAGCTATAATCCATTTGTCTACCACAATACAATCAGGGTGTCAAACAGTTTGGATCCTGATGAGACGCCGAGTTACTCGGCGTCTCATCTGGATCCAAACTGTTTGCATAGGTATTCACTTATCCGCCCAAAACAGGCTAAAGGTTAATGCATACTTTTGAGTGATTTTGGTACATAAGCCCCATGTCTGCTTCTCTTGGTAACCTGTGCAGAAACGTTGGATCTAGATCTTTCTCGGCGTCTCGTTGGGATTTTTGACACTGGTTACTTGTTTGAATAGAAATGAAAAAGGCGATATTTTCTACGGACAACAAATTTGATCAATATTCTCAAGGGTGTACCCATAATAGGGCATCTAACTCCCTAAATATTCTTCGGATATACCCTATTACAACTCCATTAAAGTAAAAATGGAGGACTGCAGCAAAAAACGGGTTATTCTTTGTGAACACCCTCGTTGCTATCGGGGGTCGAATAGTGTTTGTCAGACTGTGGATAGAGTTGCATATTGGGTGTATATAGCGGTAGATAACTCTTTGACGAACTGACACTGTGCATAGAATGTTACATTTGAATTTTGGTGATGTGAGTACGCTGACACAATATAATATAGCATAATTTGACACAGGCAGATAAACTTATGAAAAAAGGATGATTTGAGTATACTTATGATTTTTGAATTATTAGTCTTATCGATATCGATACTTTCAATATATTTTATTTTAAATATTCTAATTTTAAATATTCTACATGCATTGAAAAAGTCAGTTTTGTACATGTAATTTATTCATGTAAAGCGCTTTTGAACAAACGTATCCTCTGTGAAAATAGCGCTATATAAATGTGGTATAATAATAATAATATAATAATAATAATAATAATAATAATAATAGAATAATAATAACAATAATAATAGTAATAGAATAATAATAATAATAATATTTCAAAACTTCATATCATTTGCTAATATATTTAACATTTACCATGCTTTCCTTGTTCTGTATTTATTACAAATTTCAATACCTACTATATATGAATTCATGAACAAAATAGTTATAATGAAATATGCAAGGTGCAACACTGTAACCATTTTAGAAATTCAAGAAACAGATCTATCAAATTCGATTAGCAAACAGCAGACACTGATCAGACGGCTCCTGTTTGCAAATGCGTGAAAATGCGATTATGTGAAGTTATGTGGGTTAAAACAACATGGTACAGTAAAACCTCTCTATAACCTCTATATTTAGGGCAGGTGGTTGCTTAAAGCAAGGTGAAAGTAAAACAGAACGCTCCTATAGAAGCGTTCTGTTTTACTTTCACCTTGCTTTAAGCAGCCACCTGCCTTTAACGCAAAACACTTGGTGTAGTTTAGGTGGCCGTTATAGAGAGATTTTACTGTACTTGAGAGGCATAGGGACTGATTACACGGCGTGTCATCAGGATCTAACCGTTTTGATACTCGATCGGCACATTCAAAAAAGCTTGAAAAAGTCGAAAGAAAGATAATACGAAGAGCCCTCCTATAGCAACAGCATTGGATCCATTTGACATTTTAACCCTTTCAATCCCTTTACTGCCATATGCAAACAGTGTAGACCAAGATCAGAGGGCTCCTTTTCTAAAGGAGCCCTTTGACCAGGATCTGCACTATTTATCATTCAAACTTCTCTTACAAGTTAAAGCATTTTACAGAGCGGACGCTATATAGTTAAATACTGATGGGTTATTTCACTCTCGTATTTCAGGGACCATGCTTATAAAGCTTTAAGTTGAGTCTGAGTTTCGTCCTCAAGCTTTTGATTGGTCAGATTTAAGTTCTCAAGCTTTTGATTGGTCAGATTTGAGCCTTTGAGAACGAACTCAGACTCAACTAAAAGTTTTATAAGCATAGACCAAGGGTTGAAGGGTTAAGGAGAACATTCTATAAAAATGTTTTTTCGCCACCATAGGCGTGTCCGTGATAACCCAAGCAAACAGTTTGGATCCAGAGACATCGCATCTGAAGCAACTTGTCCTCTCATAAGGATCCAAACTATTTGACAGGGTATTTTTGTAAAGAATTTAATGAAAGTGCCACTTTGAAACCCGAAGCAGACGAAATTTAGTTGGCGCTGAAGGGTTGATACAATCATTTAAGTATGAGGAATTTAAGCTTTTGAATAATGAAATAACCTTGTATTGATCTGCAGATCTTGCATTGAATGTAATCAGATAGTTGACATAATTTGCCGATTTACACATTTGAAGATATTATATTGAAGATATTATATTGATACACATGTATATAAATGCTAAAATACAACTGCTTATTTATTTCATCCGCATGTCGTTTGTGCGTTGTTTAAACCTCTCCTCCATAAATAAGCCTTTCTACGCCTCTGTAAACGTCACTTTATGAAACCATTGTGATAAATAGAGCATTTGAAATTACAAAATTCTAAAATATTCCTTTTCTCTAGTTAATGCTCCTTTTCGGTAGATTTATTCTAAAAGGTAGTATCTAAAAATAGCCTATGAGGTAATGGGTTTACATAGTTATATAAGTTAAAGAACCTTCTAGTGGGACCACTTTATGAACTGACATAGATGTCTTAAACAGTAAGAAGTTGCTTAACCCTTTCCCTCATAGGCTATTTTAAACCTAACCTCTTTGAATAAATCTACCAAAAAGGAGCATTTAATAGAGAAAAGGAAAATGCTAGAATTGTGTATAATTGAAACCATTGTGATAAATAGAGCATTATCACAATGGTTTCAAGAAGTGACTATTACAGAGGCGTAGAAAGGCGTATTTATGGAGAAATGGGATAAATCTTTTGCTGACAATACCGCATCTGTGATTACAAATGCAAACAGTTTGGATTCAGATAGCAGACGACATACTTTGACAGCGAAATACTTACTGCTGGACGGAAACATACAGAAAGCTGTCTGAATAGTTTTCGTCCTGCAGTAACCCTTTCGCTGCCAAACTCTGTCGTCTGCTAACTTTGTCGTCTGCTACAAATTTTCATTCTCTTGATTTTCTTCATTTTTGTTTCAAAAACATAGTAACAGTAACAAACAGTTTGGATCCTGATGAGACGCCGAGTTACTCGGCGTCTCATCTGGATCCAAACTGTTTGCATAGGTAATCACAGATCCGGCATTGGCAGCGAAAGGGTTAAACTACCACATGCCTTTAACCCTTACAACGCTGATTTGGAGTATTCCAAAATTCAAACAGGACAAGCCTATGGTGACTATTTAGGGGGTTTTCTAAAGAAAAGTAACATGACAACCAATGCAGATCGTACACTATTTAGTATTTCTAAAGGACATAAGTGACAAGTATCCCACACTGTAAGGGTTAAACTACAACACTAGACCTCTGTTTGTGGTCACTTTGGAAAGAGTTTACTGTGATCAGCAATAGCTTATTATAACTAATGTTATTCGTTGTAAACCCGAATTAACCCTTTACACCATAAATACGCCTTTAGAGAACTATGCCCTTGCAAACAGGGTAGACCCTGAGCAGAGTGTCCCTATAGGAGCCGTTTTTTCACGGTCTGCTCTGTTTGTTTATGATATAACATAGATATGATTCTACATTTTCTGGCATGGCCAAAATTTCCGGTGTCCATGTGCTATAACAGCAAATGAATCTAATAATAATATTCACGACGTCATTATATCTTACATGAATAACAATGGAGGAAAGGGTTAAAATAGAGATGTGTGTACAGTAGAGAAGAATTTGAACGTTTTAGTCAGACGGTTTCTTTTTGCAGGGTGAAATTCATGCAGAAAGCTCCTCGGGGAGCTTTCTGCATGTCTGTCACACTGCATTAAGCTACTACCTGTCTTATAGACCCGTATTAATACTTATTTGGGCGTCCGGTTAAGAGAATTTTTACTGTACCTTGTATCTTGTAACAGATAGAAGTATAAGACGAGAAGAATAGTGATAGAATATGATGAATACCGATATAGTTTCGTTCATTTAAACCAATTACATCATAGGCTATTTTAGATCTAACGTCTTTGAGTAAATATACTGAAAAGGAGCATTAACTAGAAAAAATGATTTTTTCAGAAGTGTGTAGTTTAGAAACCATTGTGATATACAGAACATTTGCTGCCATGGAGCAAATGCTTTATTTATAACAATGATTTAAAAAAGTTACCATTACAGAGGCGTCAAAAGGTGTCAATATGAGGGAATAGGTTAGGAACGAAATGTGACAATTACAGCATTTCGGTATTTTAACCAATAGTGTGCGTGGAATGTAAACAGCATGAACCAATGATGTACATGGAATACAAACCATAGTGTGCGTGGAATATAAACAGTATCACATTTTTACCCAATAGTGTGCGTGGAATACGAACAATACTAACTAATAGTGTTTGTGGAATATAAATAGTATTAACTGATAGTGTGCGTGGACTATAAACATATAAACTAATAGTGTGCGTGGAATACAAACAATACTAACTAGCTTGGAATATAAACATGTTAACCAATAGTATGCGTGGAATATAAATAATATCAAATTATTAACTGCTGGAAGGCTTCTTCACATGAAAAAATTCCAAATGCCCAGACCGGGATTCGAATCAACAGCGGTGTGGGGGTGGGGGTGTTAAGCGATTGTCAGTCGAAGGCCATAGTCACTTGGAGACACCAGACAATAAAAAAAACGTATTAACTAATGGTGTGTGCGGAATATAAACAGCATTTAACTAATAGCGTGAGTTAACATTAAACCATATTATCTACCATTAACGTTTTTTGTTGTTTATCAGCTGCCTGGGGGGTTTCTTGGGAAGTCAAGAGGTGCATTGTATTTGTCTGCAACGTGTCTCTTTGGGTTCCATTGGAGTCCCGAACTAAAGACAAAAAATATGTTGACGACACATTGCACGTGTTAACTCTACACACAATGAAAACTTGACAAAGTCTCCACTATGATTTCACACTGGTTAAGTTATCCTCAAAATTGTGATTACCCTTAAAACAGTTTGGATAAGTAATACGGTGTCTCATCTGGATCTGACCTGGGTCCATGCTTATAAAGCTTTTTAGTTAAGTCTGAGTTTGTTCTCAAGGTTTTGATTGGTTAGATTTGAATTCTCAAGCTTTTGATTGGTCAGATTTGAGCCAAAGGCTCAAATCTGATAAATCAAAAACTTGAGAACGAACTCAGACTCAACTAAAAGTTTTATAAGCATGGATACTGATTGGCACTCTGGTCTTATTCTGCCGACGATATCTTTCCCGCATGTTAAAGATACATGTCACAACAATGGTCGACAAAATATGTCTTAACCCTTTACTCCATGAATACTTATGCAAGAAATAATGACGTCATGAATATTAATTTTTTATAATGGTACTTTGAACAAGGGAAGTTTTACCATGACATGTTCGGTAGAACTATACAATAAAACCTCTCCGTAACGACCACTAAATTATATCAAGTATTTTGTGTTAAAGGCAGGTGGCTGCTTAAAGCAATGTGAAAGTAAAACAGAACGCTCCTATAGGAGCGTTCTGTTTTACTTTCACCTTGCTTTAAGCAGTCACCTGCCCTAAATACCAACTAATTAACACAATTTAGTGGTCGTTATAGAGAGGTTTTACTGTACTTATAAATAAAACAGTTCATAAACAAACAGAACAAACCCTGATCAGACAGCTCTTATTGGGCCCGTCTGACCTGGATCTGCTCTGTTTGCAAAGCGTAGAAACGTATTTATGTAATAAATGGTTAACCGCGTTGATAGAAAACATTCAATTATGAAAAAAATGATGCATGATGGACCGGCATATATGCCTCAATAGTGTCAATGTGGGTAATTTACAGAAAGCAAAATATCATTAGAAGATATGGCGTGACGGGTCAGGACGTAATATTACAAGATCAGGACGTAATTCAATAGAAAACTGCACCCGTTTGCGACTTTGGTAATACATAGGATATGACATGATGGACTAGCAAACACGGGTTTAAGTTACCAGAATACTACACACTTCTACGGGCATTACAACCATAAACTATATCCATTTAGTAAAATACGAATATTTGGGTAAAAATGACTTTATTGATATTTATTAGCTGAGGTTTTTATAATGGATTATGTACAATGAATTATTTCGGACACGTTAGAAACTGTAAATTCAGATCTATATTTATTCAAAAAGCGAATCTGTGACCCGGATTCCATAAGTAAACACAGCAGACCCTAGTCCGGCAACCCCTACAGGAGCCTTCCGATATGTGACTATTCTATCTGCAAAGGTGTATTTATAAGCGGGTTTATTAACCTTTCCAACACTGAAATGTCAGAGTGGAATAGCCCACAAGTGATTAACCACAGAGCCAGTTCAGTATGAAAGGTGTACAATTCTAGATTATTTTGAATGACAAACAGAGCAAACCCTGATGAGAGGGCTCCTCTCTGATCTGGGTCTACACTGTTTGCATATGACAAAGTATGGGTGAACCGTATTCAAAGCGTTAAGTAAAGAGTTAACAGAACTCTACATAAGTCCTGAAATTATTAGAAGTAATGGAATAATGAATTACAACGCAAATTATAATATTTTAGCTAACGAATACGTCAAAAAATTAAAATGAATATCTACTGGAGCCGTTTAATCCTGGTCTACTCTATTCGCAAATGCGTCAAAAGGGGGTTACAGAACATTCCTAAATTCAACAATGCAATACATTAGAAGTTAAAAGTCTTATAATCATACACATCATAGAAACTCCTTTTAATAATGCTTTTGCAAACAGAAGAGAGCCTGGCCACTGACAACCTTCTCGTATACATATCTGTTCTTACAGGTTTTGTCTCAGTCAAACACTTCCTTGACAATTTCAATTATAAAAGTTGTGTTAATGATTATTCATGAAGTGATCAATTCATGCATAAATGTTAATAAGGGAAAGTTTTTGGTTGTTAGATGGTTTATCCAATTCCCTCATATTGATGCCTTTTGACGAATCAGTAAAAGTCACTTTTTGAAACCAATGTGATAAACAGAGCATTTGCTCCATAGGTGCAAATGCTCTATTTATCATAGTGGTTAAAAAACTAAACAATTCTAAAAGTTCTTTTTCTCTAGTAAATGCTCCTTATGGGCAGATTAGTTCAAAGAGGTCAGGTCTAAAATAGCCTATGAGCAAATTTCTTATGTACTATGTACTTCAGTGACTATGTACTTCAGTGACTCTATTAACTACGATATACAGACCAGGGTCCTAACTAAAGACCGATTAATCGAATGAAAGTGTTCTTTAAAGATGATTGCAAGTCACGTGGGGCAAGCGTGATGTGTTGTTGACCTGTTGCAGCGAAGCGCAAGAAGAAGACTGTGATTTAAACGCATTGATAGTCTTCACTCTACAAAATGCAATTAACTGAAACTATAAAACATATTTGTTCATAACTAAACGGTTATGATTACTCACCCCGGGGCCAATAATACTTAGAAAGCTGGACGAATCTTCAGTCTCGTTATCGGCAATAACCAAGAACGACAACTGTGCATTACGGCTGCGACTAAACCTCTGGCCAAGATGCACTGTATGTAGATCTATCTCGAAATATCACAAAAATACCAAACAGACCAGAAGCTTTAATAGAGATGTACATGCGATATACCAAAGTGGATTAACGACAAATCGGGGTGGGCATCTCAAAATTGTCAACTGTGTTTCAGTAGCAATTAATGGGCGCGTACTGGGTTTGATTGGTTAAAACCATCATTCATTTTAAGTACTCTCAGTTGCATTCATTAAGTATAAACACAGTTATTCAGCTTAAACATGTTCAGCTCAATTATTCGAAGAATAAGGAAAACTATTGTACTCGCCCTAGAGTCTACATCGCCGTTGCTATCATGTCAAAGTTTTTCGGTAATTAACCTTAACTGACTTTTATTTTTTTTCACTAAAGTGTTCAATATCTTTTGACCTGCTTACAAGTCGCAATACTTTTATATATATATATATTTCACTTGTTCATCACCATGCAGCGGCACCTGCAGTCCCCGCCCCCGCACCTCTGATAGATGTCCCGGCTCCAGGGCCTGCTCCAATACATGTACCTATCCCTGTTCCCGGACCAGCGCATAACTAGGCGGACATGCGAGGTACAATTGCGGTGGCCATGCCGCTCTCTAGTGATTCTGACGAATGAGTGCATGTACATAAACCAACCGGATTAGGACATGGGCACAAGAGGCAGCAAAAGCAATCCCTGGTAGAACTAGTACGGGAGAAACAGTTCCTGTATCAGAAATGGATGAAAAAACTCTTTCAAAAATCCAACGTTAGCTCGGAATCTCATCTTCAACGATTAAGTGTTTTTTTTTATCAGTTTCATGTGTTTTTGGAAAATAAAACGATCAATAGCCCTTTGTGCCCCCTTTCAATTCTGATCGCTATTCCACTATCCTACTTCACAGCAGATTCGGCGTGTACTTCTCTATCCGCAATTTGATTAGTAAGTATCATCTCATTGCAACACACACGCACACACAATAATTTCATGACCAACAAACATCAGCATGCTGTGGTAAATACAAGAAACGTCGAACTTCTTATTGAACACAAGGATATTTAAGATAAAGGCTTCTTTAACAAGTTAATCAATTTAACAAAACATGTATCTCTGTACTTGTAACAACTGTATAAATAAAAACAAAACACTTAAGTGTGTTATAAACATATTTCTTATTGTACATATACTGCACGGTGTTGTGAAAGATAAAGGCTTCTTTAACAAATTAAGCAATTTAACAAAATATGTATCTCTGTACTTTGTAAATAAAAAAAACACTAAGTGTGTTATAAACATATTTCTAAATGTACATGTACTTTTTTAAGATTTATTCTGCCGGACTTTTCTCGTAATGAGTGAGAGACCAATCTAAGCCCAGAACCATAAAATCTTAAAGCGGCAAGTAATTTATCGAAGTACTGTTCGTATACACATTCTCTTTGAAATTTGAAATTAGAATACAAATCCGTTACCCTATTATTGCCATATCAGTAATTCAGTACTGTATAAAATTATCAATAAGTCTTCTTTTAAACTCATTATGAAAAGGTTTGATATCTATTGATGCCTTGGACGCCCAAACATAGCCATTACCAAACCACGTTTATCAAGCCATTATTACAATCTTAAACAAAATCGTCTATAAACAAAATAAAATTATTTGAATTGACTCTTAATCCAATACATATCTGTCTGTGTACAATGCATACCGACTTGGCGCATCATGTATACCAGCATTACTCGTTTGCATATTTACTCCAAGAATAAGTTTTACTAAAACGAAGATGCAGTCGTGCTAGTTCTTTAGATGTTTTATGCTAGTTCTTTAGATGTTTTATGCTCCCATTTTCACATGCATCATTGAGTATTGACCCAACATGAAGTTGACACATGTTTGTATAGTATAACGTGTCTTAGGTGCCCATTAAATAGAGTTCTAATTAAGGGTATGTAAGACAGGTGGTAGTTTAATGCAGGTCAAAGGCAATGCAGAAAGCTCCCTTAGGATCTTTCTGCATTGCCTTTTGCCCTGCATTAGACAAGCAATGCTTTATAAGACTCCTACATTCAACAAATGAATGACTGCCTAACACTGGTTCTACTGTATACGTGTAACTCAATCATGTTAGCAGCAAAAAGTAATGGTACAACTCTTTTATAATCACAATCCAATCAAATACTAACGTTGAAGATCTTCTATATAAAAAAAGAATACAGTATTGGAGAGACTGTGATTGAAGGAGCACTCTGATCAGGGTCTGCACTGTTTGCTGAAACCACCGATTTCAATGGCTTGTTCAAACCAATATTTTGTTAGCTGTGTCCCCTCAACATGAAATTGAAGCCTTCCATAATGACATTTGGACGAGTTTTCTTCAAATAGTGTGGGCATAAATGGGTTAATAGTGTAATGAGAGGTACCCTTATTTCACATCTTCATGGAGTTTAGTAAAGATAAACACATGTATGAACTGGATACCCATGATACCAGACCAATAACTGATGGCCCACGAATACGCTGCAATGTTCCTGGAACAAAGTGGACTTGAGCAGGAGGGTTGTTCTGGACAAATACAACTTCATGGCCCTGGAAGGAAACGCAAGGCCTAAGCCAGAAAGTGAAAATCACAAAACAGATACCAAGCTGCGATACTTTAACTTTCAATACATACGGAATGTTGCTCGAGGATCTGTGCTGGACACATGCGTTTCCAGAAGTATCTTGACATCAATGGAACGCGCTGACAGATGGCGGGATACTGACAGGATGACGGCAATATTTGACAGTGCAAATATTAAACTCAGGGTCTGACAGTACACTAGAAATGTGTAAATGAGACTACAGGGTGTCAGTGAGAACAGGAAAGACAAATAACCTAATGTTTTAATCATATATTCTTTATTGATTGATAGACAACAAAGCCACGGTATTTTTTCAGTCTTTTATTTCTGTTCAAATGTGTGAGTTCCATAGTAATGGCAAAATAACAAGTTCAAACATGCACTGTGTTTAATTATGCTGTATGATCAAGGAGGATTATGTAATAAGGGAGAGGGAAGTGTAATGAGAGGTACCCTTATGTCACATCTTCGTGGAGTTTAGTAAAGATAAACACTTGTGTGTATGTGTTCAACGATATCTCTTTGCAAAATATCGGCATACATGTACCATAGTTGTTCAAATGAAGGTAGTGTTTAGATACGAGAACCTCACGTTGACACTTCTACCCTGAACCAAAACCGCTAATCATTGCCTATTTCATGACTATTTAGGGCACGTGTGGGTATTTATAGGCTGCGGATATATCATGTACTTCAATGCATAGCTCAGTATTACCTTAATACATATTGAATTGCGATGATAATTCAGAGAATTTGCAGCTTGTTTACGCTTTGAAACCGCCATTTCCTGTTGGTAAGCATGGCACTGATAATTCATGCTCAACTATTGGTGCCGTCTTTACTCAGGACTGTTGCACTGCGTCGGTCTTAAATAAATTGCCCTTGCTTAATGAATGGTTTGTATGCATTTAGGGGGGGTTTCCGCATGGATTTCGTCGCGCTGCAGCTGATTGGACGAGGATGTCGGAATGGGCTAATACCATATTCTCATTGGATAGCGAGGTAGATTACCGCTGTGATGTCTCAATAAAACCGAGTCTGCAATTTTCTCCTTTTGTGTTGCAATTTTTGCTTTCGGAGGATCACCTCTCTTTAGAATTTCTATATAACTAAGTGGGAAATCTAATGCCGTCAGCTTCCAAACTTGCAATAATCTTGTACTGTCTCACTCTACTGATAGCAGGAGTATTAAGATGACTTACATTAGCTTAAGCCACCCCGTGGAAATGTAAATACAAACTATATTATAAACATATAATAGACGAACATATAATAGACGTCCTTTATATATAAATTATTCATAACCGTAAATTTACTCTGGCATTTAACAAGGACTACTGTAGACGCATCTCGGAATCTAGATCTACACTGTAGATCTTTGAATAGACTCCATTCAGACTCTATAGCAAAGGCCTTTGAGATATTATAAAGCATCAATGGCAGTTTCAATTAGCCATTTATTATTCATTTGATATCTAGATCTGCATAGATTTTATTTATCCTTTAAATAAATGTTAAACTCATTCAGCAATTGTTGTCCTGGTCGGTTTGCCAACCCCACCCATTCTCGTACTACATTCTGGGATCCGTCGTTTGGCTTATGAGGAAAAAACACGCGGCTACCATGGGTGCGTGACAATATTATCGACTTATCAATCCCTCGAAATCAACCCTTATAAATTCATCTAAAATGAATTTCTAGCCACACTATCGAACGCGTTTTTCATATTTACAAATACACAAAGAGATAATTATGTTACCTAATACAGTCTGCACTGCAATTATATATTCAATTAAATTTCTGATTGTCGTAACTGCTATGGAAAAACATTTTAGCGGAATACCTGCTCATTAGAGCTCTTTTTAGTAAACCCTTTCCCTCACATAAACGCCCTTTTCAGACCATTGCTTATGAACCTATATAGATATGATTCTACAATGACTATCAATACAAAATAATTCTGCGTGCATATGCCATTATGCAAAATTCAGTAAACAAATATTCATGCTTTTATATTTATCTGGTAATGCCCGCCACATATGTTTAATCTGCTGCCCTATTTCAATATCAATTAGGCAAATCTTTACAACAATATACAGGATATGTTGAAATGATAAAAGGCAAAGGTATAGAGCGTTCAGGCACGGATTCCAATGGCAAATAGTGCATGCCCAAATGAGAGAGCTCCTCAACTATTTTTGTGACTGGCGGGCTATGGGCTAATGGCATTTTTTAGTTTCAGTTGCTAGATCTTTATGTCATAAATCAGAATGGTGATGTGATAGAACAAATATGTCACAATAGTACATGGACTACATTATCAACAATGATTCCTTTGTAAATCGAACAAAGCGACCAATTAAATTACCCATTAAATGCGGGACACACGTGTACTGTCATTTGCAGTTAGGTAAAGGTTCTTTTATTTAAACACGGAAGATTAAGAAGTGACTTACGATTGGCTGCTGGATATTTACATTGAAATCTACTGAAACATAATTGCTTAGTGTTGGATGTTTTGCACCGCTCATAACTGTAATCTTGTCCATTAGACTGAACTGTTGAGGGATGGAACTCGATAGAAAACATGATTATGTGAACGGAAATGTTGGATTTGATGCACAAGTAGGTAAACAAAGAGGTTCTGAAAATGAGAGAGGCAAAACCCAGTCCTACAACGTAGGTTACGCCAACATACAAAGCGGTCACATCAATAATGGGTCTAACGCAGGAGGAGCAGAAAACAAAACGGATGCGGGAAAAGAGACAGACGGACATGGCTATCAAAGTCTTCGGTATGGAAAAGAATTAGGAACAGATCATGTATACCTAAGTTTTGGTACAAACGAGTCGGGCATGCGAAGCGGCAATCATGAAACAAAGCTCAAGCAGAAGACGATCAGACAATGGGAGAAAACAGTACAAAACCAGAGGAAAATCATGATAGCAATCATCTTCATTTGCATCATTGTGACAGGGTTTGCTGCGTACCTTTCACATCATTTGAGCAACAAAAGTAGTACAAAATGTAAGTTGGTTCAAGTTTAAAGACTTTTGTACGATAAAGTAGGGATTTTCCGACAAATAAATGTTATAAATAAATGGATCACCCATTTTCAGAATATATGTACTTCACAACAGCAGGTGTTAAGTGCTTGTGTGGCGGCCGTAAAAAGTCGCCCCGTACTTCATTCTCAGTGTTGTTATATTTTCTGGTCCTTCGGGATCATTAGTTTTCATGTTATTAGTATTGAAAATTGAATACTGCTTAAGCCGGTGCTAGGGGGCGTGAGTAGTCTTGCACTTTTAATTACTACTCATGAACAGACTCAATAAAACCGAGTCTGCAATTTTCTCTTTTTGCATTTCTACTTTTGCTTTCGAGGGATCACCCATTTTCAGAATATATTTATAAATGTAATAAACGATAAATGTTTAAACTCTGTGTAAATACCTTATGTTTCAGAGAATAGAATGTGATATTCCTTTTGCTCTATGTTTCAGAGAATAGAATGTGATATTCCTTTTGCTCAAATGATGAACTCATGTGTGATTTTAGACATCTTGCAGATTTTTAAATTCTACCTGAGCCCCGCAATACGAACTACAGTAAACGGTGTAGAAATGTACCAGAATACGCGTTTAACATGACATACCCTATAATAAACCCATCATACAACGTGGTATTTGTTATGTTTTCATTTTCATTTAGTTTGAACTCATATCGAAATGTGCATGTGATACCAAATAAAATGTTTGCATCAATACTAATAATATTTTGATGTACAACAAAATATTTATCGAATAGTTATGAAAGTAAAACGCAACGCATATAATTACTAAAGTATTGGCGAACATTGGGGTGTTCGATATTAAACATTTTGATGATTGGTGTTCTTGTGATAAGTACTTCTTTTCAGATTATAAAAAGCTATTAACATAATTTAGGCATTTTAAAACGCGGCGTCTGATAAGAATCTACACTGTGTGCCATTCTCTCGTCGGCAAAACAGAATAGGCTATAATGGTTAGCAAAAGTTTAGAACCTGAACAGACGCAGTGTGTTAACCGTGATCTTATATGTTACTGTTTTCAAAGGCTAAAGGTTGGTTTCAATTATATCATCCAACTTCTTTGACGCTTTAAGGCAATGATTCCGGGACATCTAAACTGTCATCTGGAGAAAAGACTTCACTGGGAGCACAAAACCCGACAACAACAGCATCAACACAACATACTTTTTCCACCTCCGTAGGGAACTTTACAACTCCAGCATCGACGAGCCATTCAGCATCAACATCAACTACAGTAACGTCATCTTCAATGTTTGAAACTTCTTCAGGTAGCTATATTTAACCTCTGACTCCATGTAAAAAGTATTCATGTAAGAAATAAAAACATTGTGAATATTAATAAGATCAAATTTTATAATGGCCACAGTAGAAACTGTAGAATCATATCTATATTGTTTCATAAACAGCCGAGCTTGATCAGACGGATACTACAGGACGTAAATACGTATTTATGGAGTAAGTGGTTACATCTCCAGGCAGGAATGATTTTTTCTATCAACTTATCGATATTTGTATGTGTATAGTACATGCTTTGAGACTGGGAAATTCGGTACGAGACCAGGTTGTACCAAAGACTATACAAGAGCCGCGTGCGGCGCCAGCAGTGCTTTGGTGTTTGTCCAGCTAAATTAAACATTTTGAAAAGAAATAAAGGGCCATAAGGTGGATACAGTTTGTTCATTTAAATGTTGTCGTTATACATGCACTTTACAACTGTATTTGCCATCACGGTTGTTGAAGATTAGTCGGAGAGGGGATACGTTTATTTACACTGTCTGTCTTTTAGGATCGGGATGGAATAAGTGTGAGGTTGGGCGTCCAAAAACCGGTTTAACACCCCCCTCTCCCCAATGACTTTTGTCACTGACCGTTCCAAGGCGGTACCTCCATCTTCCCCCTATTGTATGTTTGTTTTGTCTTTGTGCGTATCTTGATGTTTTTATAGTTCTGTACATTTGCTGTTTCCTTATGTTTCTGTTCGGGCGGCTGTTTGTTCTGTATGCGGTGTTTCCTGCATGACTCATTTTTGTAATTGATTATAATGATCTCACGCCCAGCATGTAAGTTGATTCGACTGGTTTGTAAGAAATAATGACATCAGAAATATCAATTAGATGGATATTTATTATACCCCCACAACGACGTTTGGGGGTATACTGGAATCAGGTTGTCCGTCTGTCTGTCTGTCTGTCTGTCTGTCCGTCCGTCTGTCTGTATGTCCGTTCTCACGGATTGAGCGTTATGTGACTATTCTTTTGTTCAAAACAGTCACATAAAATGAAAATTAAGTCACATAAAAAGAAAAAGACAAAAGATCGTTTGTTCTCAGTGTCATATTACCATCAATTCGTGCGCGCGTCCATCTGACTGGCCGTCTGTCTGTCCGTGGACACAATTTTGTCCGGCCTTCTTCTTCTATAGTTTTGCTTCAATTTTGTTGAAAGTTCATGTATAGCTTTATGTCCGTACAAACCTGTGTACCGCATAATTCCACTATGATCATACTACTACTTCAGGAGTTATCTCCCCCTTTTAGTCCCCTACCAATATTTTCCGGTTTTCTGGACTTTTTTATAGAGGTGGCTGGAGATATCAACTCTGTATTTGGTATAAAGCTAAATCTAGATAAGTTACAGCTTATGTTCCAACCCAGTGGTGTTTGTGCTACTGACCGTGCCAAGGTGGTACTTTCTTTGTCACCCTTCCTTTTGTTTGCCTTGAGTATTTTTGCTTGTGATTTTGTTCATGTGTGGAGTGTTTGTCTCTGGTTCTTGTGTGTCTGTTGGTGTTTTCTGTGTAAATCTCGTGTGTGAGTGTGCGTTTGGGTGTGTGGTTGTGTGTGTGTATGTGTGTGTGTCATGCTGTCTATCGGTGTTTTGGTGGTGGTTGCGTCTTGTATGTGGCTTCGCCTGCTTGACTTTACTACTTTTCCATTTATGGCCCTTGAACTTTAATTTTTCTTCAAATTTTGAATTTTCCAGACTATTTTTTGAATTGGTTGGAGATATTAACTTTATATCTGGCATAAATGGAAAAGTAGTAAAGTCAAGCAGGCAAAGCCACATGCAAGACGCAACCACCACCAAAACACCGATAGACAGCATGACACACACACACACACACACACAACCACACACCCAAACGCACACACACACACACACACGAAATGAACACAGAAAACACCAAAAGACACACAAGAAACAGGGACAAACGTTCCACAACATGAACAAACCACAAGCACAAAGACGCAAGGCAAACAAAAGGAAGGGTGACAAAGAGAGTACCGCCTTGGCACGGTCAGCAGCAAAAACACCACTGGGGGTTTAAACCGGTTTACGGACGTCCTAACCTCACACTTCTCTCAAAAGTACAAAAATGAGTCATGCAGGAAATACCACATACAGAACAAACACTCGCCCGAACAGCAACACAAGGAAACAGCAAATGTACATGGGTAGAAAAAACAACAAGAGACGCACAAAGACAAAACAAACATTCAATAGGAGGAAGATGGAAGTACCGCCTTGGAACGGTCAGTGACAAAAGTCACCGGGGGTTTAAACCGGTTTATGGGCGCCCAACCTCACCCTTATTCCATCCCCATCCTAAAAGACAAACAGTGTAAATAAACGTATCCCCTCTCCGACTAATCTACAACAACCGCGACAGCAAATACAGTGGTAAAGTGCATGTATAACAAAAAAACATTTAATTGAACATACTGTATCCACCTATCGCTAGTGTACTCAATGATTGAGCTGCAAACAGAGTAACTGTAGAAAAGTAATAAAGGGTACGACAAAAATGAAATAGTACAGATATCCGACGTTCTCCTTCCATTTCTGGATTTAAGAGGTCGCCTTCATAGAGTACTAAACCTTTCTTGTCGGCGTACATGCAAAGAGGCCAGCGTGATTGCCAACTGTAAAAGGGTTCACAACCAAACATGCAGTATGTTGTAATAATACAGGATCATATCCCTTTTTAATGAATTGTTTTATATATTTGATGAACAAAGTGAGAAAATGGGTATGTCCAATAATTCTACGAAGTTTGTAAATCACATCACCATAAAATTCAGGATGTGAAATACCGTGTCGCAAAAGTACCTTGAGATTACATTTGTACTTGCCAATAAGCGAGAGATTTCGATAGTAAAATTTAGAGAAAGTTTTTCTTATTTTATTTTTTCTTATAAGATGGAGCACGGGGAACATCCCCGTCAAGATGAGGAAAATTTACAATATTAAAATCAAAATCATCTCTTTTGTCATATATTTTAGAAGAAATCATTCCATTATTAATTTTAAGGTCTAGGTCAAGAAACGCTGCATAATTGTCGGACGGGTTAGCTTTATTCAATTTGAGTTCTTTAGGATAAATTGTAGGAATCAGAGCATTAAAGAAAGGGTTATCTAAGTTAAAAATATCATCCAAATATCGACAAGTATCATTGAAGGCTTTTATAACATCTTCTTGTGATTGAGGATTCAAACTCAACATGAAATCTCTCTCATAGCAGTACAAAAACAAATCTGCGACAAGTGGTGCACAATTCGTACCCATGGGAATACCAATTACCTGACGGTATATAGCATTCCCATAACGTACAAATATGTTGTCCAAAAGAAAGGTTAGTGCTTCGCAAACTTCTGAGCAAGTCCAATTGGTGTAATACTTCATTTGCTCGTCAGTAAAGAAAGCTTTTTCAGCATTACATGCCAAGAATGATGTTTTTTCTCGGGCAAATACTTTCTGGATCAAGTTAGTAAGCTTATCCTTAATTAAAACATGAGGAAGAGTTGTGTACAGAGTAGAAAAATCGTACGTGCTTACAGTGGATGCAAGATACCTTTTGTTCTTAAGTTTGTTTAAGACTTCTGAAGAGTTCTTAATAGACCAGAAGAGATTTATTCCAGAATTTTCATAAGTCTTATCACAGTAAAATCTTAAATGTTCCTTTACCTTCGTTAAGCAAGAAGTCAAAAGTATAGACAAAGTCACCCTAGCTTTACAAATATTGTAAATAAAGGTATCCCCGCTGGACTTACCCACAACATAGATAAAGTTAAATCTAGATGACTTACAGCTTAATTTCGAATATTTTTTGTCAGAGTTATGGCCCTTGAACTTTATTTTTTTGTCAAATTTTCAATTTTCCGGTCTTTCTTTGGAAGTGGTTGGAGATATTAACTTTATATTTTAACATAAAGCTAAATCTAGATGAGTTACAGCTTAAGTGTGAATATCGGTCTTGTTGAATAGTTTTTGTCATAGTTATGGTCCTTGAACTTAATGTTTTTGTGAAAAGGTATCTAGGTTTAGAACTTTGGAGTTGACACTTCACAAAATAAACAAAGCTGCTTGAACTTATTAGATTGCATTGTCTGGCAGCAGCTATAATATTTCTATGAATTCTAACAGACTAATCTCACTTTTTGGACTTGACAATATTTGGTAACAGTTGCTTTATTTATGTTTGCAATTGATCTTGGATTGAATATTATATGTTAGAAGTGATACATTTGAATCAATAAGTATGATATACAGGTTCTTGTATGAATGTGCAGCACATGAGTGCTTTTCATTAAATTGTGATAGAGTTCAACCGGTTAGGGACTAAGGCATTGCTTTCAATGCTCCCATAACTTATTACTTAGAATATGAGAAAAATATGTTGTGTGGATCAAACCTCATGAAAGGGTATTATTTCTCTGAATTCTGAATTGTTCTTCATTTTTCTTTATTGCTGCACATCTTGTCATCATATGTTCAGATTGATGATAGGTGTTCTGACAAGCAGCCATATGGAGGGTGTGTGTGTGTGTGTGTGTGTGTGTGTGTGTGTGTGTGTGTGTGTGTGTGTGTGTGTGTGTGTGTGTGTGTGTGGTGTGTGTTTGTGTGTGTGTGTGTGTGTGTGTGTGGCGGGGGGAGGGTGTTAGCCTTTGGCTTACAGTTCTAGTTATGACACATGAACACAGAAAAGTGTGGACACGGCATAAACTGTATTATTCAAACAGCAGATCCTGATAAGGAGGCTCCTACAAGAGGCGTCTGATCTGGGTCGACCCTGTTTTCAAAGACGTGAAAATGCGATTAACACTAGATGACAAATATGGATATTAAACAAACAAAAACTCTGATAGTAGTTGATCCCACGAAATCAAAGTAGCAATGCAAAAAGAGAAACGTGCAGACTCGTTTTCGTGAGCAGTTATTAATACAACACTGCTCACGCCCCTAGCTCCGGCTGAACATTTAACCTCATTCAATTTTCAAAACTAATTACTTCGAAACAAATTATCCCAGAAAATATAACAACACTGAGAATGAAGTACGGGTGCATTTTTACGGCCACCACACAAGCACTTAACACCTGTTGTTGTGAGTACGTAAAAGTAAAAATATGAGTCGTGCAGGAATCACAACATACAGAACAAACAGCCGCCCAAACAGCAACACAAGAAAACACAGCAAATGTAAATAACTACCAAAAACATAAAGAGACGCACATAGACAAAACAAAAGGGGGAAGATGGAAGCACCGCCTTGGAACGGACAGTGCCAATAGTCACTGGGGGGGGGGGTTAAACCTCGCACTTATTCCATCCCCACCCTAAAAGACAAGCAGTGTAAATACACGTATCCCCTCTCCGACTACTCTACAACAACCGTGATGGCAAATACAGTGGTAAATTGCATGTATTAACGAAAACATATTTAAGTGAAACAACCTGTATCCAACTATTGCTAGTTTTTGGATAGTACGATAGCTTTCCTTCGAAAGCAAAAGCAGCAATGCAAAAAGAGAAAATTGCAAAATCGGTTTTGTTTTCCAAGGAAAGAATGTATGTGTCATATAATCATAATTACCGCTCCAAACTTTGCAACATAAGCAACTGCGCATATTTAGGCTTCCTTAAACTACGAACCAACTTTTCTTTTTTCCATCTTAAGAATGTATATGTTGCATAATCACAATAACCGCCCAATAATGTATACTATAAATAACGGAGCGTCTTCCGGGTTCCTTCACTGCTTAACATTTAGCTTGCTGAGCAAATGATTTTTACATAATTTTTCACCTACTACATTTTCAAAATTCAGGTTATAGTCAATTTTTCTACCAAAATGAAATCAGGGTGCCAAACAGTTTGGATCCTGATGAGACGCCGAGTTACTCGGCGTCTCATCCGGATCCAAACTGTTTGTCTAGGTAATCACTCATCCGCCCATAGCAGGCTAAAGGTTAAGTTTGTTTTCGAAACGTTTATTTAAGGATAACATCTTTTTAAAAAAAAAAAAAAAAAAAAGAGACACAACTTATATTGAAACAAATTGTCACCATAAATGCACGTCTTTTTAACCCTGTACTTCAGATGAGCGCATGTTCACGCTTTTGGAAACACAGTAGACCAAAATAAGACGACTCCTGTTGGAACCGTCTGATCAGTGGCTGCTCTGTTTAGCTATGAATTAAAATAGATATGGTTACTTGATTATACAGTTTAGTTTCCGCCAAGTTAAAATATTCTCTTGTTAATAATGTAATTATGAAACAATTCAGGTAATTAATATTTTGGTGTCAATATTTATTTACAAATGTTCAAAAGGCGCAGGTTTGAATAAACCACAAAATGTGTATAACAGTACTTGAAGATCAGTAAGTTGAGCGAAACGGTGATGACTTCTGATCTAGATGAAACGCCGAGTAGCTTTGCGTCTCACCAATATCCTGTTTGACACCCTGGAGACAATTTGCTTATAGATATGAAAGAATAAAGCTACAATTGTTTTGCGCTAAGCTTTTGTTTTACTGTAGAAATGAAGTTTAAAAGACTCCTAAGCAATAGTATTAATCTCAATGTCTTTGGTTTCCTCTTATGATATAGAACATGTACTTCATTAAATTACATTATCAGTGTTCCTGTCTTCTTTTTATTATACAATTTCGTTACATACCCGCAGTAAGCTATCATTCTTCATTGCACACATGAATCTTAAAAGTTTCTTTACTTTTCTCTTAACGCTGTCGGTCGTAGGGGCATCTTAGCTGACAACATGACAATCTCTTTCCACTTTGTCCTCCCTTCGACTGGTCTCTAAGATGTTGCAAAACTCAAGCTTTCAATTCCTTGACGTTATTTCCTTTTGTCTTCCTCGCCTTCTTGTTCCATTAACTGTTCCCCTTTTTTAAACAATAGTGAGAAGCTCTTCATATGGACCAATCAGTGCTCGTACCCGACTGAGGACCGCTTCATTGGTGATGCGATTCTTGTAGTACATGATTAGGATCTTCCTGTAACATCTCATCTCTTATGATTGGCTTTTTAGCAAGGGGCAGATGCTGCCCCTTGATATTGTTACGGCAAAGTGGGAAATGCTGAGGGGTGAAGTGGAAAACCGATTAACATCGACGAAATAGATCGTCTGTGTTCGCACAGAATATGAACTCTACTGACCATGTTTACAGTGGATGTTTCTTCGAAAGTATAGTGTGTGGCAGTATATGATTATTGTATGAAAAGTTTTTCTGAGATTTGCAGGGAGGACACTTTTGCGGAAGAATCTGCTTTTTTGTTCACGGGTTGAGCTAATGATCACTGCGTGGCCATGTGCATGACAGTTCTGAAAGACCTTCACTCTCAGTAGATTCATTCACAAAAATCGAGTCTAAAAATAGCCCATATGCTCTATTCCTGGCGATTCGTGTTCCTTATAGTTTAAATTATATTATGTGTATGACAGTTGTGCAGTCTAAGTCCTTTTTAGTTGTATAGTAATAATTTAAAACATTTATTCATCTTGAAATAATAAAATTTCAGAAACAAATCACTAAACGGGTAAATCTATCGAGTCGGCTGCGACGATTTTGACCTAATTCCTATTGGGTCAGTATTAAAATGTATCCCGGGCAAGAAAATTCATGTTGTGGGATTTTTTGCGGGACTAAATTCGCTCCGATAAAAAATCATAATAATGATTATTTTGAAATTTATGATTATACTGCGCGATAGAAGAAAATTGCTGACGTAATGGTGTTTTCCATATTAACGCACCATTTTCATAGAGACTATTGACTAAACCTAGTTCACGGGTTGAGAAAACTACGTGATAACTCAATGCACTAATAAATAGGGTACTACAAATCCATAGGAATTGGCCATACGCTTATTTGAGATGCAAACTCCATTAAATTCCCTGGAAGACTTGAGATTAAAAAATGACCCTTTAGTGTTTTAGATAGAGTGTCTATCCATGTGAAAGAAACTGATCTTAAAAAGTTTCAAACATAAGTTTTTGACGTGTTAAATTGACGAAAGTAGGTTTAAATTTTAAATAGGTATCATATATTGTGCATATCAAATAGTACATGCACTATAAATATATAAAACGAAGACGACCAAGCACCACTGCCTAGTAGTTCAATTTTCTGTAAATATGTGGATGGAATAACGGAACTGTCACCAATAGAATTATACAAATACGAGGATTTTTTTTATTATTATTTTTTTTTGAGGGGGGGGGGGGGGTGTTAATAGGTGAATTTCGAACCCACGCCAGACCATACAAAGGGTAAACTTGATCACTAATTCCCAACGCCTTAACTAGTCCACTCGAACGCTGCTATCAATATAAATAGCGCTGATTTTATTAGTAAAAATCCCTGCCATGTAAGCCAGGCGTGTGCGCTTAGCATAATTAGCAAACAATTAATTACTCAAAGTGCAAACAACAAGCTTACAAGCTAATACACGTTCTTCTTCTTCTTCCATACCAGTGCAGAACCACTAAAGTATTATCGCACTTTGCACAGCATTAAAAGGATGAGCATCCTATTTACAGGTTCCAGATAAAAACATTTAAAAACATCGTCTGTACTCAGTAGGAGGAAGAGCTAGACAGCAGCTGAGTCTTAAAGCCGTGCAGGCTGCCTGTATCAACCATAGGTCCGGGTAGTTGGTTCCAAAACCTAAAGCTGTGAACAAACAGTTTTTCCTTGAGTAAAAACGATTTTATATTGAGCAATTATATTTGCAAAGAAAAAAAGAAATCATTTATTAGTTAACCAGCTAATGTCATACGAGTACAAAATAATACATTTTCAAATAGCTAGTTTAGTAAAAAAGGAGGCCTAATTTGGACAGAAACTAAACTAAATTCGGTGGTTATGTAACTGTATCATATATTACTAATATGTGCATATCGGATAATAATTCAAGTGTTTGAATTGGAATATGTGTGATACGCATGCAGGTATATTTTATTCTGAAGTTATTTTACAAAGATATTTAACTCTGAATATATCATGAAGTCATCGACGGAGGTTTCCCTTAGTCATATGCCAGAATCAGATCATGTACTTGACATTTGCACGCGTACATGATTGATAGTAATTTTATACCTATAGAGTTGGGCAATACATATATAGAAATGAATAATCTTGCACTTATTCAATCAAATTAAGATAATAAGCACATTAAATTATTGCTTGTTCATTTATTTTTGGTAATAAATGTATTTGTTTGTTCTGGACGCTTAATGACAGGTAACCAATTTTCTCGACGCTGTCGAAATTTTGGAAAAGCAGGTCAATAAATGCATGGAAATGATTAATTTTACATTTATTCAATCAAAATAAGACACATAAACACATTGAATTTTTTTTTCATTTATTTTGACAATAAAATACATTTTTCTTCTTCTGGGCGCTTCTCGTCACTTCTCGATGCTATTTAGGGATACCGAAATTTAGAGACTGTGATGTCACGGGAAATTTTGCAACGTATCACGTGATCTCGGACTGTGTTTTCAAATATGGCTGATCGATAAACCAGGTAAGAATCGTTTAAATTTTAATTACCGTTTCACTCTGCTTTTAATTATTTCACTTGGACAGTAGAACTGTAAATCGCGCATAATTCGACAAAAGGTACGACTTTTTTGTTTCGAGACACCAGAGGGGTACACACTACACACACACTACACAGTAATGACTAATGTTACTCAGTCGATATGTTTCAAGTCCACAAGGCAAATGTTGAAATAATGACTTTTAACAAGCTAAGATAAGAATAGTATGCTTATAAATAGATTACAGATAAACAATAATATAAGATTAAGAATAAATACTTAATTTCTTTTATACTTTTATCCCTTTCCCTCATATATAAACGTGTTTTCTCGCATCTGCAATCAGAGTAAACCCAGATCAGACAGCCCCTAGAAGCCGTTTGATCAGGGTCTGCTTTGTTTGCTTATGGTGTAATATAGATCCGATTCTAAAGCTTCTGCCTGAGCTTAAATTTTATGTGTTCATATGCTATTATAAAGAATTAATATTCATGATGTCATTATTTCTTACAAGAATATATACAACAGGGAAAGTATTAAAACTGGGTCTACATCAGACTGTACAAAAGCTTCATCAGAACTAATAGATCTAATAATTACACGTTTTTCTTTTTTGTGTCACCTGCCGAAAGACAGTGTGTCACTTAGGGATCACTTTTTCTGTCGTCTGTCTCTCCGTCCGTCTGTCTGTCCGTCTGTCCGCAACACTTTCGTTTTTTGGCTGTCATTTCTAAACTAATCATTATAGAGCTTTCAAATTTCACACATGGAACAAGCATGATAAGAGGAAGTGTCATGTCCAAGGGCCACAACTCTAGCATCAATATTTGTTTAGTTAATTCCCTTTTTTATATTAACAGTAGGCCTAAGTCAGCTGCGACCAGGTGACACATGTGTTCCTCCGAACACTCTTGTTTTGCGTGTGTGCAAAATATGCAACAGTGTTGTGTCTCTGTCAAATAATATAAAATTTCAGTTGTTTGTAAACATATTGTTGTTGTCTATCTTATACACATGTAATTGCAGTAATGCATCAACAAACCTAAACTATGTAATTTGTCAGCAGATAATAACTTACTTTTCATCAATAATTTTTATGCAATGCGTTCCTTTTCATCAATAATTTCATGCAATGTGTACTGGTATTTGAAAAGGCAACTGAGAAGAATGTTCAAAGAATGATAAAAAAGTCATTTTATACAGTTACTTTCCAATCAACCAGGTTTGAGCAATTAACAGTTTTGATCCAAATATGTTGTTTAGTTACTTTATGCTGTATCTGTATCTGTATCCAAACTGTTGTCCTGGAAAGTTTGCCAATAGTATTAACCCTGTCCTTCCTATAAGTGTTTTTTTTCACACAGTTGCCAACAGAGTAGACTAGTCAGATATTGCTCCTATAAGAGTCATCTGGTCATGGTCTGCTATTTGCTTATGAAATTATAATAGATTTGACTATAGTTCCTACCAATACCCGAAAAACTAATTTGCATATGCCATTATAAAATATCAGCTAATAGCTATTTATGATATCATTAGTTTTACATGGATATTGAACAGAGGAAGGGTTAAAGTCAGTAGATGATTTTAGGGACATAATCACTGGATGTCCTTTTTCTATTTCAGCAAATGGATAGTCTTTGCCCTGACCCAGAACTTTCGGCATTGGTCCAGGCATATCACAGACATGCATGGGAGCAGAATACTATAACAGAGCCATGAGGCATTCCGGCTTTGCAATGTGGGAGCAGACAACAGGGAATAATTTCAAGCTACTGTGTTTAAAGGATAAGGGACACCTTCCTGGACAGCATTGACCAGTATACAGGATTTGTCCCCAACAGATACATTTATCATTCTTTTGCTAATTGACTCAACATAAATCTGTAACATCATGGATTCCGAATGAAGACACTGAATATCCCAGACTCTCATCTCAATCAAAACTGTGTGTCACTTATATGGAAAAGAAATTACAATATACATCATGGATAGTGTTTACTTTAGCCAATTACTGGATATTTACTGGATATACAAAAAGTATATGCCTTTTACAGTATTCATATAAACATTAATGACATTATGAATATTTTTAATCATGTAATTAGATCTATATCAGTCAGACGTCTTCTATAGGAGCCATCTGATCTCGGTCAACTCCATTTGCATAATGTGTGAAAATGCATTGATATGAGGGACAGGGGTAAACAGAGTAGACTCAGATCAGACAGATCCTGTAGAAGCTTTTTGTTCGGGGTCTTTTTTATTTGCTTATGGAATAATATATTGCCAATTCCTTCTTACAAACACATTTTCACTCAGTTACAGAGTAGACCTAGATCAGATGTCTCCTTAAGGAGCCATCTGATCTGAGTCTGCTCTGTTTGCTAATGGAATTTACTAGATCTGTTTCTGTAGTTTCTATGCTAAAATGACAACACGAATAACCATGTAAACTTTTCAAGGAAATTGTTTGCTTTGACAAAAACTGTAGAATCAGATGTATATCATGTCAAAAGCAAACAGAGCAGACACTGATCAGACGTCTCCTATAGGAACCGTCTGATCTGGGTCTATTCTGCGTAATTCATGAAAAGACGTTTCTATGAGGTAAGGGTTAAATATAGTAGACCCAGATCATACAGTTCCTGTAGAAACTTTCTGGTCAGGACCTATATTAATTGCTTATGGAATAAGCTTTAATTAATTCTGTAGTATCTGCAAAAAATGATCCTGTGCTCACAGACCATTATATAAATATATCCTTTACTCCATAAAGAAGCCTGTCTACGCCTTTGTAGACTGGGATCAGATGGCTCCTGTAGCAATCAGGGTATGCTCTGCTTGCATATGAAATAACAAAAGTTTAAATCTACTGTTTCTACCAAGGCCAAAATTCATGTGTAAATATGCCAACGTAATATTCAGTTATTCATGGTGTCGCTACTTTGTACACGAGTGTTCATGCAGTAAAGGTTTTATCAAATTGTTATTCATAATGTCATAATGTCATAAATCAATATTTATGAATCAACACATTTTCTCATAGGGACAACTTTTGACACATTTGCAACTAAGTAGATGCCATCTGCTCAGGGTTTGCTGTTAACTATTCCATGTTAACCCATTCCCTCATAGGCTATTTTGAACCCAACCTCATGGATACCATAAATCTACTGACAAGGAGCAAGAACAATTTTAGAATTGTGTAGTTTTGAAACCATTGTGATAAATAGAGCAAATGCATTAAAAGGTGGAACTATGAGGGAATGAGTTACATGTACTGTGTATGGGTAAACTTTAGTCCTGGAATATTAATACAGTAAAATTCCTTTAACTAATATTCATGTGGGAATGGTTCGTGTTTCCATACATGTAGTATCCTGAATAACGCACGAGTCAACAAGAACTTAGCCTTTCTGAATTTGTCTGACATGTACTCTTTCAGCACTATGTGCCTGTTTTTATGTACTCATTCCTTTTTCAAACAGTGTAAAACCAGTTCAGAAGGCTCCTATAGGAACCCTGTAATCAGAGTCTGCAGTGTTTGCTAATTTAAAACAGTATCTGAACCCCCCCCCCAAATTCCATGTACAGTTGTACACTGGTTCATTTTTGGTGACATAAAAGACCTACACGACAACATAAAAACCCACAATAGCTACTTAGAGTTGAAAGGGTCAAAACGCAAACAGTGCTGGTCACTATACACATGTTCAAATGCTGCTAAGGGCTTTATGCGTGAATACTTTTATCATGGTGTTTCCCAATTCATTGCTGAACTTTTCCAATAAATGTTTTACACAAAATACATTGTATTTATTTTATTCATCTACTCAGAGTTCAGGATAAGCATGCCTTACCAAGTTATTCTTCAAATAACTCTAACTTATTCAACAATCTATATGGTGTAACCAATTGAACAAGCCTTTATATACACATTATCGCATCGTAACGGATTTGGTGCAAAACTATTGTTACATCTTCACTTTAGTGGCGAAGTTATATCACTTTTGCACCAAACCCTCAACAAAAATGTTTCGGAAGAAATCAGCACTTTGTAACACCAATACATAACCGTCTTTGCTAAAAGCCCCTTGCTAGCAGCACTTTCAGTGCTTTGATTCTCTCTGGTTCCCCTGTCAGCGTCCATGTCTCACAAGCATAGGAGTCTTCAGCTGTACAAGAGAAGCTACTGATATGCATTCTAGCTAAAACGTCAGAGCCTCCTGTCATGATAGAACCTGGGTACTTGAAGGCTGATGATGTCTCGTACCTTTGTCCGTTGATCTCTATATCATCTCAAATTTCTTCTATGATGTTCCACATAAAAGTACAAAAATGAGTCATGCAAGAAACACGACATACAGAACAAACACTCGCCGGAACAGCAACACAGGGAAACAGCAAATGTACATAACTAGAAAAAACAACAAGAGACGCTCAAAGACAAAACAAACATACAATAGGAGGAAGATGGAAGTACCGCCTTGGAACGGTCAGTGACAAAAGTCACTGGGAGTTAAACCGGTTTATGGGCGCCCAACCTCACACTTATTCCATCCCCACCCTAAAAGACAAACAGTGTAAATAAACGTATCCCCTCTCCGACTAATCTACAACAACCGCGACGGCAAATACAATGGTAAAGTGCATGTATAACGAAAAAACATTTAATTGAACATACTGTATCCGCCTATCGCTAGTGTACTCAATGATTGAGCTGCAAACAGAGTAACTGTAGAAAAGTAATAAAGGGTACGACAAAAGTGAAATAGTACAGATATCCGACGTTCTCCTTCCATTTCTGGATTTAAGAGGTCGCCTTCATAGAGTACTAAACATTTCTTGTCGGCGTACATGCAAAGAGGTCAGCGTGATTGCCAACTGTAAAAGGGTTCACAACCAAACATGCAGTATGTTGTAGTACTACAGGATCATATCCCTTTTTAATGAATTGTTTAACACATTTGATGAACAAAGTGAGAAAATGGGTATGTCCAATAATTTTACGAAGTTTGTAAATCACATCACCATAAAATTCAGGATGTGAAATACCGTGTCGCAGAAGCACCTTGAGATTACATTGGTACTTGCCAATAACCGAGAGATTTCGATAGTAAAATTTAGAGAAAGTTTTTCTTAGTTTATGGTATCTATATCCTTGCTTAAGCAGTTTTTCAGTTAAAATGAGATTTCGACGGTTAAAATCGTCAATAGATGAACACGCTCTAGCAAAACGAATAAGTTGAGATATATAAACCCCGTAAGATGGAGCACGGGGAACATCCCCGTCAAGATGAGGAAAATTTACAATATTAAAATCAAAATCATCTCTTTTGTCATATATTTTAGAAGAAATCATTCCATTATTAATTTTAAGGTCTAGATCAAGAAACGCTGCATAATTGTCGGACGGGTTAGCTTTATTCAATTTGAGTTCTTTAGGATAAATTGTAGGAATCAGAGCATCAAAGAAAGGGTTATCTAAGTTAAAAATATCATCCAAATATCGACAAGTTTCATTGAAGGCTTTTATAACATCTTCTTGTGATTGAGGATTCAAACGCAACATGAAATCTCTCTCATAGCAGTACAAAAACAAATCTGCGACAAGTGATGCACAATTCGCACCCATAGCTTATTCTTATCAGCACTTATCTCCCTCCCAAACTTGGTGGATGCTTGGCTGAGACTTTGTTCCTTAAATTCGTGTAAAGTTCATGCCGGTCAAACAATATCATATTCAAGGCGCAGGTTTGTTATGTTTCTGCCTCTAATACAGGCAGTTCACTGATGTTTTATCTAAGGCTTCAGACATGATTCGCCCCAAGACGATGCTGAAGAAGATTGGTGACAAAATTCACCCTTGTCTGACTCCAACAGTGGTTCTGAACCATTCATATAGGATGCCATTGATGAGCACTGCCGTACAAACTTTGTTATAGAGCTATCGAATGATCTTCGCTAGATTCTCACTGTCATTGTTCTTCCTCCTAGTTGCTCACAGCGCTACATGCAAGACTCTGTCGAAAGCCTTCCTGAAGTTGATAAAAAATGGTATAGATCTTGTTTAAAAATATACGGATGTTTAAAGCATGGTAACAGTAATGCGGAAAGCTCAAATAGGAGCATTCTGCATTTCTTTGACCTGTATTTAGCTAACACCTGTATTAAATACCCATATTTGACCTCTTTTTAATGGTCGCTTTTAAATCATCTCGGGTTCCCATATAATCTTGTGTTTTATACAATTGCCAGAGGTCCAGATAAGATACGTAGATTAAAACATTTTCAAGAATAGCATTTTTACTTCTCCACCAAACCCGTTGTTGTGACCATCCTCTCGAAGAGAGGATTCTAAAAAGTGATCACAACATAGGGTTTGATGGATAAATGACGATGTTAGTAATTGTGTACGCACCGTTATCTGTAGCTCTGAATTTCGTTATATTCCAGCGGGTTTACCTATTGCTGAGCGTTGCCAGCTGTATGGTGGCGTGTTTCCCGATCCTAATGAATGTCAAGCCTATTACAACTGCAGTGTAAATCGTGACGTGTGGTACTCTCCTGTACCCCATTTTGTTGAATGTTCTTATCCAGACCTTTTCAACACGGAGACCATGTCGTGCGACTTTTTTGAAAATGTTCAATGCAATGGGAGGAGAGAACCTAAGGACGGGTGTAAGTAGATCATTGTAAACGCTTTTGTATGAACACGAAATAAATAACTTAAAACAAGAAAGGATAGTAAAATTCAACTCAGTGTGACAGTACATTTTAGAATAAAAGCAAAATTGTAATCATACTGTAATAGTATGGGGGTTAACACAAATCAACCACTTTATAAAGTTCGACGTTCCGATTTATTTGTACAGAAAAAGGCTCTGCAACAAATGGAAATGCATATATAAGTCATGTCAAGCATCATCATTTTGCAGAAGCTATTATAAATTATCAGTAACACTTTTATATTGCTATCAATTAGTAACATGAATATATACTTATACAGAAATTCTATTTGGTATTCATGTTCGACAAACATTTAACACAATGCCATACACATTCATTACACAAAATGGAAGATAAAATGAATATTTACACGGTTATAAATTATAACGAGCTTTCACATTTCTTATCTAAACTGGGTTTAGAGCTTGACAATCAAGAAATTCAAATGGCTGAAACTGCGAGAAACCCAAAACAACTTTCTTCGATGAAAACGGCAAACAAAGTGAGCAAGACTAGAAAAAAGCGGGAAAGAAGTGGTCAAGCTGTTGGACGCTCAAATTAGAAATTATACAAGCTCGAATTAGTCATTTAGTTTAGTGGCGTGCATTTAAGTATGACAACTGGAATGGTAATGTGTATCTGATAAGCTATATATATCTGTTTAGCAGATTAATGCCTCTGCACTGATTAGAACAGAACTTAACTCATATAAATTGCATGCTTAGCACAACATGTATTCGTTGTAGTATATACTGAGACATATCGGAGAAGAAATTCATATCAATTGATTACGTCCAAAGTTTGCTCTTATACGGAGCACACACTTGGGTGAGATTTATTAAAAACTTCGTTATTATTCTCTTAGATTTGTGGTCCATATTCGTTAGAATTGCTTTCATTACACATACAGTAAAACCCCGCTAATGCGACCACCGAAAAAGGGCATAATTTTGGGTGGCAGAGGCAGGTGGTAGCTGAATGCAGGACGAAAGTTATGCAGAAAGCTCCTATAGGAGCTTTCTGCATAACTTTCGTCCTGCATTAAGCAACCACCTGCTTTAAACGACATCAGTGGCTGTTTATTAAGTGGTCGCATTAGCGGGGTTTCACTGTATATAAAGGAACATACATGCAATGTTGGTGCTAAGATCACTGGTTAAGGCGAATTAGACACTTCAGATAGTCATGTATCTAAGTTGATCAATGACATCCATCCATTGGAAGTTATAATCGCCTTTTTTAAAAAAAGATTGTCAAAGCAACTGGCTAGATTTCAATTTATTGTAATTATTTTATTCAGCCTCACCTGCCAACATTAGTCATAATGTTTGGTAAAAACAAATCGGCGATCGAAGGATGGGTCGGTTTTATAGTAAAAGAAAAATATCTTTTTTCTGTCCCTCATATAATTATGCAAAAATATAGAAATTTACAGCTGGCTGTTCTTTATTAAGTCTGGGTTCGTTGAAAGTGACTGACAGTGGTATAACTTTTATATTTTGCGGTTTCTTAGAACCTTTCTTGAGACGTGTTCCTATAGTGACATTCTGACAATATTGTTAAAATCATGCAATCCATCCAAAATCATATTTTGTAAAGGATAGGACTGGTTCAATCTAATTAAGCAGACCCTTTCAATAAAATTCCTCCAAAAGTATTCAGACGGCAATGGTCATGCTAATTATCCATATATTTCATTTATTTTCGTGTGGCTTCCCATACATTTTTTCAATGGAACTATTCAAAATGTATGTCTTACTAATCCAATTTGTGAAAAACGAATTCCAACCAAATCTGTTCAAGCCGTAGCATAAAAACAAGATTAGATTTTCTGACATAGATGCGCTAAAAGGTTCTGAAATATCTTATTTAAGTGCATATATATCATTAGAACTGCTGGTTATATTCATTATAAAAATTATACACAATAATTTACAAGGCACAATAGCATTGCGTCAATATAGCGAATTCAAGTTATTATAACCCTCTTGGGCAGTCTGTACAATAACACCATGTGGAATTTATTACATCTGCAATTAATAGTTCTGTTCAGTTATGTAGAACATAGAGATCTAAAATTTGCCTTGCCAGATGCAAACTAATAGTAATGTGTTTTGCCTTCCTTCTCTTTCTGCAGGTGAGTACAGATATACCGCATGTGGAACATCTCATTGCATTCCGTGTTATATACGAATTCCTAGATGCTCAGGTACGGAATCGGGGTATAATGTGAATAACGGAAAGCTCTGGTCACCGTACTACGTTACGTGCTACAAAGAGAGACTAATCAAGGAAAACAGTTGCCCTTCTGGGCAACTCTTCAGTCCTGATTTTTTGGCATGTGTCTCCTTGGACTGGATACCAAACGAACGCGGAGGAAGGATGCCGAACTGCACAGGCAAGGCGGATGGCTTCTACCCAGACGAGTATGGAAGATGTGACCGGTACACCATCTGCGAGAAAGAGAAATATGTTGTTTTTGTAGAATGCGGTTCTGGTTATATCTTCGACGAAGTTCTTAAGGACTGTAGACCAATTGAACTGGCTTCATACTGTTCCTGTGGAGGGAATTGGTAAGTTCAATTTAAGTGATGATGGTACTGATTGTTTCCAAACGTAACTACTCAACGTGTTTCTGGCAAACACATACAACATCTCGTTTAAATGTATTCTATGGTCATCTCGCTTGATTCGTACTGGCAAAGTTCGCATTAACTTTTGGTGGAAGTGCATCCACTAAGATATAAAAAAAGCAATGAGAAAGAAGTTTATATAATATATCACGTTTGAAGAATGTCGCATTAATTATTATAACCTTTAATTCAATACAGCAGAACCTGTTTTAAGCGGCCATTCATTAATTAAACATAAGAGTCTTAAAAAGCAGGTGGTTGCTTAATGCAGAACAAAGGTAATGCGGAAAGCCCCAACCTCTTTCTTGATGGCCGCTTAAGACAGGTGCAACTGTATTCATTTTTAAAGTGACGATTGAAATTAATTTTCGAGATGTTCCGATTGGATTTGTTCCTGTCACCAGCTTCTTTAGTGGGGGGTCTCCGTGGCCGAGTGGTTATGGTCTTCGACTGACAATCGCTTAGCCCATCGCCGCTGTTGGTTCGAATCCCGGTCTGGGCATTTTCATATGAGGAAGCCTTCCATCTGGCTTGTTGTAGGTCGGTGGTTGTACCTGGATGCTTTGCACAAAACGGTGCTATTTGTTCCGTGTGCAGACTTCCTCCATCTGTAATGAGCTGGACGTCGTGATATGACTGAAATACTGTGCAAACGACGTAAAACCCGATAAAACCAGCTTGTTTTACGAAGTCATACCAGGATCTGTGACTTTTGATAATAGGTAGATCACGTGGCATAATTATTAATCTGGGCTCATATTCATAAAACTCCTAAGGAGAAACTTAAGAAAATTCCTTAGTTTCTTGAATATTTCTTAATCTTATAATATCAATACAAGTAAAGATATTTAAGAGAAATAAAGCTATATATAAAATATATACTTAACCAAATATTCTAGAAGGCATTGAATAAAACAAATACTCAATAGTTTTGCTGTAAATGTAGACAGAAAGTTTCTTCTTAAGTTGTCCTAAGGTTCAAATATTCCTAAGGAGCTTTATGAATATGGGCTCCGAATCACCCCGTCGGATTACTTTCACTGCTGATTAAAGCAAGGAACGTCGTCTCAGTGTTCCGATAGTGCTTATTGTATTAGTTTCGGTCCCGGTTGTATAACACTAATCGAGCTCGAATCGAATTTGTGTCAGTAAATAAAGTTTTGCTGTTTTTACAGGTGAATATGCCTTACTACAGCACTTCGAGTTCTTCACAATATTCAAAGGATTCACGTCGGATAGTATATAGCAAAGTAACATAAGCCCTGTAGGGCTTTTATTCCGACAAACAGTATATATAAACAGAAAACAAAGCAAAATAAAAATTAGAACAGGATCAAAGACATGCATGATTTTAGGTACAGATCTAAAGCACATGTTTAAAACCAGCTTAATCAAAAGAACGACGTAATTTGAACGAAAAACGATGATATTAGCTGGAGGGGTACACACTTGTTTGACGTTGTTCACTTATACGTTTCGACCTAATAGCAGTTCAAAGTTATGATGATGAATTATTTTAAATAATGGTAATGCGCCGTCTTCAATTTGGAAATCGATGCAAATACTGAAAATAGACACGTAATTAAAGGATTTAAGGATATGTTTATGATTGAAAACTAACAATGCGTTGACAGGATAAACGAAATACCAGGTCAATGTCATAATATGGAATAATTATCCGAGTTTGCTTCGGAAACGTTTTAACTCGCTGAAACCCGTTTTGAATAAACTGTTTTCCTATGCCTCACCAGATAAAGTTTCCTAACATGGCACTGGCCTTCTACTATTAATGCTATCACTGTCTCTGATGCATTTAACCCTTTCCCTGTTCTATGTTTATTACAAATGTCAATACCTACTAAGTACGTATTTTCATTGACGAAATAGCCATAATGAAATATGGAAGGTGGACCATTGTTGCTGTTTTAGAAAGTAAAGAAACAGACCAACCAAATCCCATTAACAAACAGAGCAGACTCTGATCAGACGGCTCATATAGGAGCCGTCTGAACTGGGTCTACTCTGTTTGCAGATGCGTGAAAACACTTGTATATGAGGGAAAGGGTTAAGCAAGGACTTCGGGGAAATACTGACTTTGTCACATGGAGGTATGTTATACGAAGTTCAAGTAAGATAAAATATCTATGATCACTGGCATGATATACCTCTAGTAACATTTAAGTGTGTTTCTATTACCGGTTCTTAATCCTTTCCCCTGTTCAATATGCACGTAAGAAATTATGACATCATAAATATTTCTTAGTGTAAACTTTTCAAGGGCATTTTTTCGCTTTGATAAAAACTGCAGAATCAGATCTATATCATGTCATGTCAAAAGCAAACAGAACATGCCCTGATCAGACGCCTCCTATAAGGTCCGTCTGGTCTTGGTCTTCCCTGTATGCGAATGCGTGAAAATGCGTTTCTATGAGGGAAAGGGTTGTCTCCTAAAAGTATGAAGTTGATGGAAATGTTCAATTCTTTTTCAGTTGATGTCACTGTACTTCGAAACTACTTGACGTTTATCAACAAATAATTGCTGGCAACGTATTATTAAAACATCATGTTACTATTCAGCTATAGTATACCTTATCCAAATACGCTCCTTCTTTGCTTATGTAAACTGTACCGGTCACTAAATTGCGATAGTGTTACCAAACTCTCTGTTGAAGTTTTACCCAACTCTGTTATTCTCTGTATTCAAGAGTGTCCGCCACTCCTGATAATTCCTGACTTCAAGATTTGGCTAAGTTTATATTTCTAGACTTTTTGTTACGCTGCCACCACCAAGTTTTAGCTTAAAACTTGGAAAATTGTACTCTATGTCATGTAGCAAAATAGATAACCAAGGTTAAATTTCTACTACAATATTTATTTCACTTTCATTTAGATCATCCAACTGCAAAGTTATATCCAAACTGTAAAGTATCAGATATTTAGGAAAATAGTTCCAACAGAATATACTGGCTAGCTGCTATCAACTTTTCAAGACCAAGAGAAAGACTAAGAGGCTTCTGAGTTTATATACTCTTATGGGACCGGCAATTTTGCCGGTATCTTAAAGGTCATTCATTACCTCAAAGGTCATTGCCGGACCCCGGTAAAACTAATGAGCCAAGCCTGATAACATCTACATGTAAATTTAGAAACACAGCACAGCAACCAGTAATTCTACTAGTACTGATGTACTCTTAACAGATAAGCCTTGCTACAAAGAAGATAGAGAAATTGTAGTATGCTTAACTTATAAATTTATCACACTACCCCCACCTTGGCTTTTGGTGCGTCCTCGTACCAAAGTTTCAATGGCTCAGATTCATTCAATCATGAACTAGGACTACCACTACTTATTTTAGAAAATGGTCCTAAAGGTAATCTAACATTGTCATTTTGTACAAAATAAGATATAACTCAGGTGAAACAGTATAACCACCCACTTCCCAGTATTCTTCTCAATTATCAACCACTTGATTAACATAGACTTAAATAATATTATCAAGTAGTGACAATTAACTGATTAGCTACCACCACAGATCAGCAGACCAGATAAACAACAGGTCACTTATCACTGTTTAGCCAATATAACTGTTTCACAAAAATTGTATCCAAGATAAGAATATGGCAACAAGATTATGTAAATGATTTTGCAAATAAATCAAACACAAGATAATTCAATCAAAATGAAATTAACACTGTAAAATGTGCTATAGACAAATGCAAATAATGCATTCAATCATTATTTTAACATCAACTTCTTAAAACATGATAGTTAATACCAATGCAATGCTCAGTGCATCACTTCCAAGACAATTTTGAAATAATAAAAAAAAAATTGTTCAAGATTGTAAAGAAAGGATCGTTTAACTACTTCCTTTAAACAAAGCAATTTAAAATAGGTAGCTCTTGCATTGACATTCACTACAACAACACATAATAGTCCAAGCATGGTTTACTCTGGCCTGAGTAAATTCCATGTACTTATTTAAAACTTAAATGTCCTAGGAATCACTAAATATTGTCCTATTTGTCACTTAAAATGTCCTAACAGTCTTATGTTGCCACAACACAATATTAATTCACCAAAGTCACTTAAAGTTTGTTCTGAGCACTTTCTTCAGGGGCTGTCCTTAATCAATTATTAACATAAATCAAATAGTTAATATGTGCGTCCTGAAAAATAAAAAGTATAATCCAATCTGAATATTTTAATCACATTTTAATCCAAAGACACTAAATTTTGAATTAAACTTGAATTAAAGATCCAAACAGAGATGTAAACTCCACCATTACGAATAATACACATAATCCACATTTCACTGTAAATCCACCACTGAATTTAACCAAAAAAAAATAGAGATACTGATTTAAACCTAGAAGGAAATTCACTTTAACCAAAAGATTATTATTTCGCACACAATAACAAAAACTTCAATAATCCACATTTAGTATGAATTGGATGAAACACGTGTACACTAGTTAAGAAATGACTTTGAAGCTTCTGACATAGCCAAATTATAATTTCTAATTTGGCTTGCCAGTTTCTTCGTTTCAACTTGTCCCTGCATAAAGGTCTCTGCAAGTGATTGCTGATATTGAAGAGCAGTCTGGGTTGCAGAGAGCAGGGTATTTTGTAGTTGGGACATCCTCTCTTCCAGATTTCTTTGGGAGTCTGCTATCTGAGCAGATAGTTTTTCCAATTTTTGGCAGCAGCACTGTCCTCGTTCGTCCTGCAAAGGTGTGTGTGGCGGCATCAAAACCGGCGCACAAGGGACTTTCGGCAATGATGATAGTGCTGTTGCCGTGTATTCACAAATCTGCTCCAGGGATCTAGGGGAATCTTGCCTGGAAGTGCCTTGATCCACTGCATTAATTGAATCTTCCCCACACATGCTCTCCAACTCTGCTGCACTTGTCTGCTCCATAGAATCTATGTTCTCCATAGTTTTTACTATATCCAAATAATCCAGATTGGTTTTAAATTTGCTTGTTACCAACTGAGCTATCTCCACCTGATTCAATTTAACTTTGTTTTGTCCAATTCTCTGGTTGTTATTTTGAAAGTATGTTATCCTTTTGAGGTTAATGTCAAGATGTGTCTTCTTTGAATTATGTTTTGATCTAAAGCAATGGTGTAACAAACATACTTCCCTATCAAAAGATTTAGCACAGATTAAACAAATGTAATCACTAAAATAATAAGGTAAGTATCCTTGTAAATGTCTTATCAATTTCTGCTGCTTACTGAACACTTTCTCACAATTTTGGCAACTATACATCAATAATTATTGAAGTTAACTCCAGGAATTATTTTGTAATACTGAGACAGGGAGAAGCAAACCTTACTTTATATAATACAAGTGTAAGTAGTATCTACTTTGGCATATCGGGTACCGGCAACTTTTGCCGGTATCGGCAACTTTGCCGGTCCCCTAATGAACTCACTAAGTCACACTCAAACAGCAAGTTATTGAGGACCCTTACTCATCTACTTTGCAATCTCAGGGAATTATATAATAAGCCACCTGCTTGCTGCGTTGTACATAACTTTTTCTTTCTGTATGTGGTCACTTTCTTACTTCTTATCACTCTCTAGGCACTACCCAAACATCAACCTCCTTCACAGCTTAGTGTCACCTCTTCATGCCAGTGCCAATGGCCATTTGTAAATACTAATTATTAGATCATAATCATAACTTTGTGACATCATTACAACTATTTGACCTACTAAGCTTGGTAGAAACTTGTTTTCTTTCTATCTCTAGTGCCTCTCCTTAAAGAAAAATTCCCACTGGTTTGCTTGTTGCCAACCTGATCTTTAAATTCCACCCTTTTGTTGCATTTTTCTGTCTTCTTTTTAATTTTCCCTATATTTTTCTTTTCAAATTTAGGAAATGTCACTTTTTGTACCTGTTTGCAGACTTCCTTTCAGAGATAAGATCCAGTCTGGCAGCATGTTTGCTGTATACTGCTTAAGCTTGTCATGATGAACAATCTTGAATTTCTTTTGATTCCTTATTTCAAATAGCAAGTCACTTAGCTTTCTTGTAACAATGAAAGGCCCCTGCCAAATAATTGGTTCCAGCTTCTTAGAACGACCAACTACTTTTGTTTTGTCCAAACAATACACTAAGTCTCCAACATTAAAAGTGTTTGTATGCACTCTTGAATCATAATTTCTTTTCTGTCTTTTAACAGCAGATTTTGTACTTGTCCGTGCAAGTGTGTAGACCTTTTCCAACTTTGACTGTAACTGCTCCACATATTCACATGGCTTTTTCTCACCTGCATATGGGAAGCAGCCATATTGTAATTGTATCGGAAGAGTAACTTCCCTTCCGAACATGAGTTTATTTGGACTGTAACCTGTAGAGCTATGTTCACAAGATATGTATGCTGCTGTAACTAATTTCAAATCCTCATCCCAGTTACTTTGATTATCATTTATGTATGTTGTTATCATATTGTAAAGTGTTTTGTTAAAACGCTCGCACATACCATTTGCGGCTGGATGGAAGCTTGATGTTCTGGTCTGATTTATTTCTAGCAAGCGACATATTTCCTGGAATACTTTAGACTGATAGTTTGAGCCCTGGTCACTGTGTAGATCCAGACTCAAACCATAGCGGCTAAAGTATTCATATACTATTTTCTTTGCCACAGTTTCTGCCCGCTGATCCGGTAATGGATAGCACTCCACGAATTTTGTGAATTGGTCCAGTACAACCAAAATAAACCTGTTTTGTAATTTTTCTGTGACAGGAAGTGGTCCCACTATATCTGTACAAACTCGATCAAGTGGAAAGGAAACTGTATACTCCTTCAAGCTGTACTTTCCAGGCTTTGGTGGTCTTTTCCTGGCTGCACAAACTGTACAGTTGTGAATGAAAGTTTGCACATCAACCTTCAAACCATACCACCAGAAGCTAGATTTCACTTTTGATGCAGTTTTGTCTATTCCCAAGTGTGCAGATAATTTAGAACAGTGGCACGACTTAAGAACTTCTCTTATAAGCACTTTTGGCAGCACAATTTGTTCACAGACTATTCCATCTTTCAACTTCCATTTACGGAAAAGAACACCGTCCTTGAGACACAGAATATTCCAACTTAACCACAGATTTCTAACTGCTGGTGACTCCCCGGCTATCATATCCCTGGATGGAATTTCACCATTATCCATCCACTGAATAACTCGACCCACGTCTGGATCTTCCCGTTGCAGACGGGACATACTCTCCGGCGAATAATCCACATGGAGCGAGGGTTTAAAATGGCTGCTGACAGTAGTGTCATGGTCATTCTTGAAAAATAACTTACCAGTCTGTGTACCCTCTTTCACCCCTTCCGAGGATACTCCCTGATTATCTGTCACCAAATCTGAGTATTCTTCCTGTAACCGCAGTCGACGTATATTAGAGATACATCTCAATGGCTTACAGAGTCCAACGAAAAGCCCCGTCACAGTCTGAAATCCTGTAGTTACATACGCCAACAGTAGCTGTACAACACAGATGATATATCCAAAAGCATGCAAGCTTTTTAATCCACTTGATTTCCTTGAAACGGTAATGTTCCTAGCAAAGAGGGGGATAACATCATCAACTTTAGCAAACTCTGACCACTCTTTGTGACGTTTTTGACATGTTTTACAGCCCTTACAAGTTAAATTTTCCAGGACTGTGTTCTGGTCATAACAGTCACACTCCCCAGGTTTGCAAGGTATTCTGCTCAAACTGTCACTATTCAAGTGCTTGCTCCCTTTCCTGTGTTCTATCTTAAAATGAAATTGTGCCAACAATTCCAACCATCTTGCCATCTGATAGAATTGACCGACTTTAACATCCAAATGATCACTTGCCGCCGTGCCAGGAATCACACATTCTGACACCGGATGTTCTGTGCACATGTAACTCTAACAGCTCTCAAAGGCACATTTTCTATTAACACTTTACTCCATCCAATTTTAAACAATTCTTGTTTAGGTTATAATTGAAGTGGTGCAAAAAAAATCCAGACCAAGCAGACCCTCTTCTCGAATAGCAGCAACCAGTATATTCCATTGAAAATATTTCCTTCACATCTTTAAAGCAACTGTTGTTATTCCATCACTTGCAAAAGTCTGTTATCAGCAACCTCCAAACGAAGAGAGCTGTCTACAGGTCTAAGTTCTGGTCTATTAGAAGTTGAAATCTTATTGAAGAGAGCTGTTGACATAATTGTAGCACATGCACCTGTGTCAGCCACAAAATGGCAATGAACATCCGACATTTTGACACTAATTAACATATGGTCATAATTTCACCAATCTTCAGAGATGTGTTAAAGTCCGTAATATCCAAGTGGGAATCTCACTTGAAAATCCAAATTTTCTGAGAATCCAACTTCACAATCCAACTTAGAAATCCACTTGGAAATTCACTTGGAAATCCCACCGCTGCCACCAGTGTTTCCAAACTCTCTGTTGAAGTTTTACCCAACTCTGTTATTCTCTGTATTCAAGAGTGTCCGCCACTCCTGATAATTCCTGACTTCAAGATTTGGCTAAGTTTATATTTCTAGACTTTTTGTTACGCTGCCACCACCAAGTTTTAGCTTAAAACTTGGAAAATTGTACTCTATGTCATGTAGCAAAATAGACAACCAAGGTTAAATTTCTACTACAATATTTATTTCACTTTCATTTAGATCATCCAACTGCAAAGTTATATCCAAACTGTAAAGTATCAGATATTTAGGAAAATAGTTCCAACAGAATATACTGGCTAGCTGCTATCAACTTTTCAAGACCAAGAGAAAGACTAAGAGGCTTCTGAGTTTATATACTCTTATGGGACCGGCAATTTTGCCGGTACCTTAAAGGTCATTCATTACCTCAAAGGTCATTGCCGGACCCCGGTAAAACTAATAAGCCAAGCCTGATAACATCTACATGTAAATTTAGAAACACAGCACAGCAACCAGTAATTCTACTAGTACTGATGTACTCTTAACAGATAAGCCTTGCTACAAAGAAGATAGAGAAATTGTAGTATGCTTAACTTATAAATTTATCACAATAGTGCCCGCTGGGACACAATAGTGCCCGCTACGCTCGGTACTTTCCGGTAGTTTCCGCGTGTACGGAAATGCTCTTAATGTGCTATAAGTTACATTTTAATAAAATTTAAAATAAAAAGGCATATTTGTTTGGAAAGTTAATTAAAGATTGTACATTATTCATTGAAATTACTTATTTTTATTATTAATAAATTAAATATGTACGTGATTAATGTATACTTAAAAACATATTGTAACTAGTTATGTTTATCATCTTAAAGGGAGGTAATAAATGAGCTTTCTGCATTTGTGTGCCTTTCATTAAACAAAAACCTGCTTTTCAAGACTTCTATGTTCATTTAATGAATTGTCGCTTAAGACATGTTCTATTGTATATACTAGGTTTTGTACATTTCAATCCAAGATTTTTTTTAAGAAAGTTTTTTTTCTATTATTATTTTTTTCCTGAGTAAAATAATAATTATTATCCAGCTTGATTAAAATTGATACAAAATTAAGTTTTTAGAAATTTTAGCAAATGCAATAATTGCTTTGCAGATTAATATGACTGAAAAAAGTGAAATACACCTATTAAAGTGTGTGTGTGTGTGGGGGGGGTGTTAATCACGAACTGCTAAATTCGTTCGTGAACAAAGAAATGGGCTGTACTATTTCTTATATAGATAGATAGATAGATATACGTTTTGTTTATCAAGAGAGGCATTGACATATGGCCCAATCTATTTATGAAGAAGAAGTATATTGCAAAATAGTGGCGCTTAACCCTTTACTCAATGAATATTCGTATAAGAATGTATGACATCATGAATAGTAATGTTTTACTAATTGTCACGATTTTTTATAATGGCAGATTAACACAATACCGCTAGGCCAGGCAGAGGCTGTAGAAATTAGATTATTTAAGTCCATAAACAAAAAGTGCAGACCCTGATTAGACCCTGCTCCTACAGTAACCGTCTGATCTGGTTCTACTATGTTTGCTGAGATGATGAAGGGCACATTTATGGAGTAAAGGTTAAGACACATATAAGTAAACATGTGCTGGAAATCAAAGCATTGTGACACTAAAAACCCGCTACTGTTCTTCTCTTTTGTCTGTTATAAATCTAACCAGGTTCCATGCTTATAAAACTTTTTAGTGGAGTCTGAGTTCGTTCTCAAGTTTTTGATTGGTTAGATTTGAGCCTTTGGCTCAAATCTGACCAATCAAAAGCTTGAGAACAAACTCAGACTCAACTAAAAAGCTTTATAAGCATGGACCCTGATAGTGGACTCATGACGTCCAATTCAAAGTTTCAAAGCGGAATAGTCCATCAGTTTGAGGCCGTTCATTCAGTATCAAAATGTATAATTATACCCCACGCAACCAAGTTACACGGGGTATACAGTGTTTGACCCATCAGTCCATCAGTTAGTCAATCCGTGTATCCTAATATATTATTGCTCTTCTAACACTTTCATTTCTTTACCAATCTTTCTCAATCGTCATGAATAAACACTTGGATATGTTCGATTTTCGGAGGAATCTGTCATGGGGAACCACTTTTTTCTCCGACAATGTGGCGGTGTGGGGTATGTGAGGTTGCTCACTACAGGTGTTTATTTGTGAGAGAATTTTGAATGACAAACAGTGCATGTCCTGATCAGAAGAATGTCCTAGGAGACCTCTGATCTTGGTCTACACTGTTTGCAAATGACGACTAACTCGTTTTCAGCATTCGAAGTTTAGATGTGACTAGTAAAATCAATTTTAAATAATAGTTTCCTGCATTCAACGAGTTTGTCATTTGTTGGCATGCATTAAAGTGTCATACAATAGCAGGTATGAACATAACCACGGACTTGTTCCAACATTTCTTTCATGCTGCAGTTAGATATGCATTCACTTTGACCATTTACCTTGGTGAATAGTCCTATTGGGAATACTGACATCATTAATAGTATCAACAAAGTGTGTGTTGGTGGGAGGGGGGGGGGGGGGGGGGGGGTTACTCCATTTCTTCTTCTTATTATTATTGTCATTATTATTATTTCTTCCAATTCTTATTCTTGCTCTTATTCTTCTTCTGCTATGAACTTGTCTGACACATTTCTCGGTAAGTAATAGTCTGATACTAATGAAACTCCACACGAATATTGCTGGTTATGTGCAAATGTGCATTCAACTTTGCTTTTATAACATTGCCGTGGTAACCGAATGGTGGTTCTGATAGGTCGAAATTAAGATATTTTGCGATTTTGCTGAAAATTGGGATGGTGGAACTGTAACAGGTCAGTGTTTAAGCATAACCCACTTAGTGAGAAAGGCTTAACCTATTACCTCATATGTTAGTTTTAGATCAAACCTCATTGAATAAATCTACCGAAAAGGAGCATTAACTAGAGAAAAGGCAAATTTTAGAATTTTGTAGTTTGAAACCATTGTGATAAATAGAGCATTTGCTCCTATAGGAGCAAATGATCCATTTATCACAATGGTTTCAACTGGTTAGTTTCATGAAACCATGAGATGTCTTTATAGATAAGTGTGTTCAATGGTGATAAAAGATGGTTCATTGTAGGCTATTGTGTTACAAGGACCCCCCTCTACATGCTGAGTATTCATGGTGGAATGAGCGATCAGTTTTGTGTGTTTGTTTGTGTTGATTAACGTCCGTTTCTGCTCACTATGGGCTAATTGGACGCCCCAGAGAGGGGGAGAGGATACCGAGAGTCCCGGGCACGATGCCCTACCCTTATCATCGACTGAGTTTCTCTGGTTCTTTTAGATGCCCAGTGTAAAGCACTGATACATCGGACCTCGGTTTATAGTCTCGTCCGAAGTGTTGAACTAAGTTCATAGGTCCATTCAGTATGAAAAGGTATAATTAGCAAATACATTTTGAATGACAGTTGGTACAGGTTGATCAGATGACTAATGATCTGGGTCTGCACTGTTTGCAAATGTCAGTACACTCAGTTACTGCATTCAATGGGTTAAATTGTATGGTTTGCATATTCCCATATGTATGTATTTGCCAGTCTTGTAATTAATTGCATTATACCTGATAAATTACTGGAAGTGTATTAACAAACTTATAACAGTATTAACACAAATATACCCACTGATTTTCTGTCATGTTAAACTTTGAAATAAACTTAATACCAACTGCTTGTTATGATAGTTGTATTTATTTTCCGAAACAGAAGAAAATTATGAGGGTGTGGTGAGTGGGGGTGTTATTACGGCTAAGGATTGCTTTGCATCAAACGTTTGTGACGCGAACTATCAGCATTTACCCAGATTCAAATTAACATAAAACTTTAATCATATGGACAGTACAATACATTAATGACATTTTGCGCGCCATCGCCATTGCCTGCTTTACAGAGTAACACAATTTACCTGAGAAAGAGGCCATTATATGCCCTTGCTAACAGGGTACAGTAAACCCCTCTAAACCGAACGCCAGTACCGGTCTTTCAGGCAGGTGGCAGCTTAATGCAAATTGATAGTAAGTAAAACCTCTCTATAACGGCCACTTAAATGTGTTAATTAGCTGGTATTGAGGGCAGGTGTCTGCTTAAAGCAAGGTGAAAGTAAAACAGAACGCTCCTATAGGAGTTTTAACACAAAATACTTGATGTAATTTAGTGGCCGTTATAGAGAAGTTTTACTGCAATGCGGAACCATTTACAGTAGGTCCTGTCTTAAGCGACCATTTATTAATTGACATTGAGGTCTTAAAATCAGGCGGTTGCTTAATTCTGGTCAAAAGTAATGCACAAAGCTCCTATAGGACCTTTCTGCATTATTTTCGACGCAAATTAAGGTACCACCTGCCCCAAAAACCAAGAATGATGCTACTTTTAATGGTCATTTAAGACAGGTTCACCGTATCTTACAAAGACGTCATTACCTGCCCTTACTAACAGAGTACAGTAAACTCCTCTAAACCGGGCGTTAAAATTAGTATCAGTACCCGGCTTTCAGACAGATGGCAGCTTAACTCTTTCGCTGCCAGTGTCACATCTGTGATTACCTATGCAAACAGTTTGGACCCAGATGAGATGCCGAGTAACTCGGTGTTTCATTGGGATCTAAATTGTTTGTTATTGTGTTTGTTAATGTTTTTGAAAGAAAACGGAAGAAAATCAAACAGACGAAAAGTTAAGCATTACTTTTGAATTGCATTAAGCTGTGAACCTGAGAAAATTGTTCAGACTAGAAATCGGAAGTTTTACTGTTTTACGTGTATAGGCCTTGATGAAGGGATCCGACTAATTGAAAAGGCGTTTATATGAAAGAAAGAAAGGGTTAACCGAGTGGCAAATGCCAACTAGGTAACAATTAGCAAGCCATCGAGTAACCCCTTATAACGCTGAGTTTTCTAATGGACTGTTCCAAAATTCAAACAGGACAATCTTATGGTGAATATTTAGAGACTTTTCTAAATAAAAGTGTAATATGACAAACAGTGCAGACCCTGATGAGAGGGCTCCTCTTGGAGTCCTCTCGTCTGGATCTACACTGTTTGTAAAAGACATTAGCGACTCGTGTGCAGCACAATAAGGGTTAATATAACTCAAATATATAAGAAACACAGATCTGGAAAACATTACTATATTTTATTCACACATCAAATGATACCACACTTTGAATACTGTTAATGCATTGCATAAAAGCTGAACAATCACAAATATAATAAAAACAATCACAGAAAATATATCAAGACGTTATCACAGACTCGGGTACAAATGGTGCAATATCTGGTCTACATATTTGCTGATTACCAATAATCAAGTACATTTTTATTTTTCATAATGTAAAATACAAAGGGAAGAAAGCATAATCAAGTGCTCTACCCAATTTTGATATATATTTTATCTTATAACGTATCCTCTCCTTCATTAGAATTATATGTAGGTTAATCTCATCATTTAAACCACACAGTACAGGAAATTGTTTTAGATTATATTTTTGCAAAAAGACTAATACAAACGTCTGAAGACAAACAATATGTTTGTGGTGAACTAATACATTATGTCATTCGCTGCAAATTTTATAATTTGAAGACTTAACCTTTTACTCTATAAATGGTCATGTAAGAAATAATGACATCATACACATTAATGAGATGAATTTTTATTATGGCATATGAACACAGGATTTTTGGCCGTGCTACTACAAAAACCATAACAAAAATTCAGCCAATAAATATTCATGGCTTCATGTGAATTCGTGTTTAAAATAAGTAAATGGTTAAATGAAGAAATATCATGTTGGTGTAAAGCAATCATATCTGCTCTCATATTGACAAAAAAATTGATGGTGAAGATTTCAACACATCTAATGAAAATAAGTTTTATTTTTTGACCCCTTGAACTATGTGATATAAAACAAACTTCTTACCGTATTCTCCCTAATAAATGCCCCACCCTCCACTTTGATAAACACCCCCTTACTTCTGAGGGGAAACTAACAATAAATAAAACAACTAAAACCCAATATGATAACCATAAAATAAAGAAATATAGGTTTTTCAAAATACAGGTGGTAGTTTATTGCAGACTAAAATTCTGCATTAAGCAGTTGCAGCTTTATAAGAAGTCATGTCATGATAAAAAAGCTATTAACCTTTTACTCCATAAATACACAGTTCTGTGCAGTTGCAAACGGAGTAGACCCAGATTTGATCTGGTCTGCTCTGTTTGCTTATGAAATATATAGATGAATTTTAACCGATTATGCCATGATAAAATATCTTTTGTTCTTAGTGCCAATATAACACATTAGTTAATGATGTCATTGTTTCTTGTATAAATATTCATGGAATAAAGGGTTAACCCTTTCCCTGTTCAGTATTCCTTCAAGAAATAATGACATCATGAATATGCATTAGCTGAATTTTCAAATTTTCCATATGTACACAGGAGTTTTTTTGCACAGGTAGAAACTATAGAATCAGATCTCTATCATTCATAAGCAAACAGAGCAGAGCCTGATCAGACTGCTCCTGTAGGAGCCATCTGATCTGGGTCTACACTGTTTGCAAATGTGTGAAAATGTGTTTATATCAAGGAAAGGGTTAAGGATTCAAAACAAGTACAGATCCAGAACAATCCCTACATAAGTGATGCAGTATCTGATCAGGTTTGGTTTGGTTTGGTTTTTATCGGGTTTTACATCGCTTTAACAGTATTTCAGTCATATCACGATGTCCAGCTAAATACAAGTGGAGGAAGACCCCAGAGGTTCTTCTGTGCACAGAACAAATTGCATTGATTCGTGTACTGAAGAACACCCAGGTAGAACCATCTACCTACTGCAAACAAGCTGGAAGACTTCCTCACATGAAAAATCCCAAATGCCCAGGCCGGGATTCAAACCACAGCAGTGAGGGGCTAAGCAATTGTCAGTTGAAGACCATAACCACTTGACCATGGAGGCCCTACTATCTGATCAGGGTTTGTCATGTTAGTAAAATACCATTAACCCTTTGAATAAAAGGAAAGAATGCACAGGCATTTACAAACAGTGTAGACCCAGATCCTGGAGCAGCCCTCTAACCTGCATTAGCACTGTTTGTTTTTCACAGTCCTCTTGCATACCCTTTCATACTGAATGGACTCTATTATTAAACAATGATGGACCATTCTACTTCGAAATTTCAGCATTGAAAAAGTTAATGCTAAAGGTCAAACAGTGTAGATCCTTATCAGACAAGGTATCAGATTCATTGATGTGCAGCTGGTCTTGGTCTACTCTGTTTGAGTTCTAATGGTGCCTTTCCATTCACACTGTTTTCACTAGCAGTGAATTCCTGATTACCTATGCAAACAATTTGAATCCAGATGAGACGCATTGTAACTTGGCATCTCATCAGGATTCAAACTGTTTGACACTCTGATTATGGTGTTTGATAATCAATGGAGAAAATCCAGTAATGACAACTACTTTGCATGCAAAGACTTAAAGAAAATGTCTACTAACTACATAAAACAACAGTGAAATTGCACTTTTAAAGTCCAGTTGAAAGCACCAGACAAATCAAATTTAACACACACTAGAAGCAACAACATTCAATACAAAAAAAAACATAAATAAGGCATCTGTATGGATAATACTGCAATGTGCTTCGGTTAGGCCCTTCGGGAATGCCACATACAACACAGCTCCAGATAAGAAGCAAAGTTAGCAAAATCTGTAAGATGAATCGTATTTCTCTTTAACCCTTTACTCTATGAAGTATATGTATAAAATAACGACATCAGGAATATTAGTTAGATTAATTGTTATAATAGCACACGGACCACAGGAAGTTTAGGTCATGGCAGAAACTGTAGAGTCATATATCATAAGTGAAACGAACAGACCTTGATCAGATGGCTCTCGCAGGTTTACAAAGGTGTAGAATGGCATACTTATGGAGTAAAGGGTTAAAACCTTGTTATTGATCAGAATTGTCTCACTGAGGCAATTCTTATGACTGCCAACAAGGTAGGTATTGGCTGAGAAATAAGAAAAATCTCAAACAAAGTGATAAAGTAAGACAGAATGCAGCTAAATATTTTGTATGCCTCATCCTAAAAATGAAGCTGATATCAAATTAAACCTTTTTAAGAAATACTTTTTATCACTTGTAAATACTATCTGAATCCAAACTATGAATAAAATCAAAGATATAAACGTTATATTCATCCCATGTATAGTATTGCTGCAAAATTATGCTAATACATTTTGTAAATAACAAAGTATCAAAAAGCATTCTACCAAAACATAAAGTAGTGTACAAAATGGTTGAAACAAATGCCACGACCAAATATAAAGTAAAACTTTTCTGTAACATTCAAGAAATGTCTATTTCTAGAGTTTAAAGACAGGTGGTAGCTTAAGGAAGGATGAAAGTTATGCAAAGATCTCCTGTAGGAGCTTTTTGCATTACTTTCATCCTTCATTAAGCAACCGCTTGCTCTTATGGACCAGTATCTTTACTCATTATGTATTCATTATCAAGAGGTTATAATTGTATTCAACACCAAACAGTATGCCACAATACAAACAAGAAATGAACTGGGCAGTATCATTATGCTTACGGTATACGAGTTGAGACCAGGCTTTGATTACAGAACAATACTGGCAGGATTCATTTATTTTACAGAATTTACTTTCGCTCTAATATGTAAAAACAAGATTCGAGCTGTCTGCATGAAAATTGCATGGCTTGCATTCTTAGTCTTGCATGTTTAGTTTGTAGATCATAAACCTGATAAAAATAAAAAAAACTTCTTTACGAAGACAGATTGTTGCACATGAATATCAAAAGAATACTTTTATAGTGTTTCTCTTAACCAAAGAGCAATCTACTTGTTAAAATATATCACTACAAAAACCCTACCCATGGCTAGAAGTCCAAAATAAGAACTGGGTAATGTCAGAAAAGATGAATTTCTAAACTACTAAATTTAATTTCTAAGCCCAGTTAACAAATGATAATGCATATGAAAACAAAATGATGGATCTGTGACATGGAAATTGACAGTCCAACAGCTAGTTACAAATTCTATTAATTCATTTATTATCAAAAAGTTTAAAGTATATTTAGAAATGTTCCAGTTATCCCCTTCCCTCATATAAACACCGTTTCACGAATTTGCAAACAGAGAAGAATCAGATCAGACAGCTCCTAAAGGAGCCGTCTGTCTGCTCTGTTTGCTAATGGAAGTTGATAGATCTGTTTCTTTAGTTTCTAAAATGGCTACAATGTTCCATCTTCCATATTTCATGAAAATTATTTTATCCATGAATATTCAGTAGGTATTATGATTTGGATTAAATATAGAACAGAGAAAGGGTTAATGTTCCGATTTGTTATTGTTCTATTTTTTAAATGTGCAAACATTTTGAGGGCGGAACAAATGAGGCCAAATATTTAAGCAATGAAATGATCTCTACCATTTCTAAGACTATTCAATGCAATAATGCTACATGAACACTTCATTTAATCTACATGAGAAATAGTCTAATCTTATGACAATATTTATTCCAGTGTTCATGTTATTTGAGACACTCTCTGAGAAAAGGGCTCTTATTGCATTGCAAACATGTAGACCCAGATCAGGCATCATCTCTATGATCAGATATCAGATCCACTTTTATAGTGTATAAATAGACAGAGAACAAATTCTGATTGGTAACAGAGAGTGCAGACCCTGACCAGTCGTCACAGTAGACATGGTGTCTGGTCTGGATCTACTGTTTGCAAGCAGATCCCTCTCCCATAGGGTGACAAGCAGATCCCTCTCCCATAGGGTGACTCATTTATAACTGCCTTTGGCTAACAGAGGTGCACTTACCATTGAGCAAACTTTGTAAATCTAAGCAGACCTTTTTTGAAAGGTGCTATCTACTATACTGTCTTGTAAAATAATACTGTGAACTGTAACCCTGCCAGAGACCTTACACTGAATTCACCAACATTCACAGAATAAAACCTCATGAGTAGTCTTAAATATTTACTCCATGCATATTCATGTAAGAAATAATGACATCATGAATATTAATTATTAGTATGTATCATCATTATTAATTTTTTATAATGGCACATGGACACAAGAGTTTTGGCAGTAGTAGAAAGTGTAGAATCATATAAATATTTCATAAGCAAACAGAGCAGACCCTGATCAGACAGCTCCTATAGGAGCCATCTGATCAGGCTCTATTATTTGCACAAGTGTAGAAAAGGCATATTTATGGAGTAAAGGGTTAAACATGTTTGAATGGAAATAGTAGAAGCTGGTAACAAAGAAAACATATTTCAGAATAGGGCTGTCACGATACACTAACGTATTCGAATTATTCGAATATCGTTTCTGGCGGTGAGTGTATCATATTCGCTACCCAAAGAACCGAATATTGACGAATACAATTAGACATATAGGAAATTAAAAGAAAAACAACATATTTTCGCCAGAAATAATTGAAATATGAGCGAACCATTCCAGCTGCGAAACGTCTTTCGCAGTGCGAAACGTCTTTTCGCAGTGACACCAAGGGAGATGACTCTTGGTGACTTCTTATGTTTACAAATCACAACACCGTGTGTTGGTCCTGTTGGATGTCAACAGGCATAATAACTCTACTCTTGCATTCAATTTTTTGCAGAAAAGTAGTCAAATGGTTCAAACACACGAAACAATTACCGAAAACAAGTTTGTTTTGATATGACTAATTCTTAGTTTTTACGACAACCGCAAACTGTTGTTTCATAACAATGTCGGGCCGAAAGAGATTTTCAGACTCCCAACCAAATATAAAAGCGCCGTCTGCAATCATTTAGGGTTTCTGACCAGATCAGAAGGAAAAACCAACAATGAAATCACTGTTTGTAAAGTGTGCCACCACGAAATGATGTAATACTGCTAGTTGTTGGATCTAGCGGTTAGTTATCGCAGCACCCCAATGTCTGAACGTACCCAAAATTTATTGACCAAATTTATTTGAGTTCATTCACGATTCACCAGAAATGGACGAAACCAGCAGGCTATATCCAATTAGATACAGTGTAATGCACTGTATTTTGATGGTGCTTGAAAGGTTCTTGAATTTGAATTAGTATTATTTTTATGCATATTGCCTAAAGAGTAAAATACTACAATAGGACTGGATCAGTTTACTTTTGAACAAGTTTCTTTTCAGTGTTTCTAGTTTATGTGACTTTGCCAATTAAATATTTAAACTCGTACTTTTCCCTTGCTTATCAGCAGATGTCCAGTAGCATTTTCATTATAAGCTTAAATATTCCTAATCCTAAATATGGACTCAGTCTGGACATGCTTTGGCTTAAGTAACTCTTATTAGCTTATGCCATAGCATGTTTATGTAACTGTATTCGTATTCGTGAATATTTATTCGTATTCGCTATACTGTATCGTGATACGTATTCGTATTCGCTACATGGGTGTATCGTTGCAGCCCTATTTCAGAACATTCTTGAGTTACATGTTTGAGACTGTTGGTGAATTCAGGCCAAGCAGAATGTGACACTGGCAAAAATCATCCTTACAAAAACACAAAAACATCCAACATGTGTACATGTATATGTATGTGTATCTATCTAAGCAAAACAAAAACACTCATGAATATTTAAGTTTTGTTCAACAAATCCGATTTTTTGTGAGTTAATTAGCATTTTTTTTAAAAATTTGAAAACAATATTCTATGTGTAACAATATACACCTTCAAATTGAAGAAAAATGTGTTCTCATCATGTTTGATCTTTAGTAAGCTATGATTGGTTTTACAAAAGGTATCATACTTTGAGATGTACTGAGATGTGAAATATGATAAGCATCAACCTTTAGCAACATTGAATAAGTTAAACATTGTCATCAGCTTGAAATCTCAGAAAAGTACAGTAAAACCTCTCTAAACCAGATATTCAATTTAGTATTTCAGTCTTGGATACAGGTGGCAGCTTAATGCAAGCTGAAAGTCAGGCAGGAGGAGCTTTCTGCTTGACTTTCATCCTGCATTAAGCAGTCATCTGCCTAAAAGTATCTAAATTCTCCTCTACTAGAATTCCGGTTTAGAGGGGGTTTAGTGTAAAATCAAATTAGCAAAATCAGTGTTAAAACAGTTTTGATCCTAATGAGATGCTGAGTTTCTTGGTTTCTAATTTAGATCCAAACTGTTTCAAACATTATCCAATTTTTGTCCCTAAGTGTGTTAAGGCTAAATCACTTCCATCATAACTACATGTATTTTCAACACCACTGCAATTAATGAACACAAACAATACCTAACATCACTTCTTGCTTTACAATTTTATCTTCAAATTTTGATATTAGAAATATTTCAGCACAAGACAAAATGAATTTTCCCCCTTTATGTTTGATGTTCCTTTCAGCTGATGATTATGCCACAGTGAATGCTCGCTGCTTGATGAAATTGTCTTGAGTGTTTGTTCGGGACAGATCGTAACCAGGTGGTGCCTGAGGTGTAACTATAAACACACGGTCCTCAACTCGCACATCCTTGCCTCTAATCCTCTCTCTGCAAACATTGACAAATCATTTTGATATTGGAAGAATATAGAATAGACATATAATTTGTAATTTCCACATTTTGAATGAATGGAAAAAATTGTATAAGAGTCAGCTTAACATTTTACTCCATGAATATTTATGTAAGAAAAAATGAATTCTTATAATGCTGAATGAATACTGGAGTTTTTGGATCTGGCAGAAACTATAGAATCAGATCTATATGCAGGAACTACAAGTTCCTACAGGAACTGTCTGATCTGGGTCTACTCTGTTTGCAAAAGTGTTAAAGGCATATTTATGGAGTAAAGGAAAATATACAACAAGTTGTTCAAACTCGTGTTAATTCATTCGGCAACTTTGTTGGTCTTTACTTCAATAATATTAATACAATGTATCAGCATTTTTATAAATCATTTTCATTTGGGATATGATTTTTTATTCTTTGCATGTTTTACTGCTTTACTTCATAGACGTGCCTTTTAGCGCCTATACAAACAGAGTAGACCAAGGGCAATTGGCTCCTGTAATTACTAACTGACAGACTGACATAGTAGTAAATTTTACGGTATATACCCTGATCAAACTACTCCTGAAAGAGCAGCTTGATCTGGGTCTTCACTATTTGCATGATGATTGTCTAAATACTTAGTGTAATTAGGGTAAGTCGGAAACCAATGCAGGTCCTAGTTACATTATCTGGAAAAACCAGTAAACTCATTCCGCGAAGTTAAATTCATTTCAAAATTAGAAAATATTAAACATGTTCAATGTTTTTCTACAATACATATATATTTACAATACAACAATCATATTACTTTAGACAGTCAAAAAACATAGATTTGAACAAATAAGAGGTTTATTGTTAATGATTTGAATGAAAATATAATACAGTGCTGTTAACAAATGATTATTGAGGTGACTTAAAACGACTGGTGACTATTTTTAAGAGTAGAATGATCAGGGTAGTCATATATACGCTACCAGTACTTGTGTAAGGACCACTGCATAGACATTTGGAAGGTTTTGTTACAGGCCATTACACATACCTTCATTTAATATTTCCTACTGAATGCATGGTCTCAGTATCTGTTATTTCCTATGCAGAGACACCATTAATAATGTTGACAAACTTCATCTCAATCTTTAACCCGTTCCCTGTTCTATGTCTATTCCAAATTTCAATAGCTGGTAAGGATCAGCCCTCTTTGCTTATGGAATAATATATATTTTATTATAGTTTCAACCATGGTAAAACATCTCCATGTTCATGATGCTGTTATACCAAGAGCTGTCCGCGGACAGCATGCTCCATTTTATTTAGTGCTGGATAGTGTAGTGGAAGTCTTAGTCCAAAAGAGGGGATAACAAACAATTTCTGAGACATGGACCTTAAAATAAAACTTAACCAACAATGAAAATTCTAAGTCAAAAAAGAGGCATAACTATGGCAAAATTAGTTTTAGGTTATCTGCCCTTGTGAAATTGGTTCCCCTTCTGATAGTACACATGCATACCAAATTTTAACCAAATATATTTGATGGTTCCCGAGAAATGGACCTTAACAAAAAGGTAACATTTTTTCGAAAAATTGGAGCTAAAAATTAAACTATTTAATATTCATAAATGTATTATTTAGTAACCAGTATTCATCAGGTAAAGGGTTAAAAAAGTGAAAAAAGTTAAAAACTGAAATGGCACAACTCTATCATGTTGAATCACTAGGTTTTGGCCCCTGACATGAACAAAACTCATACAATGTTGAAGTGCACTAAAAAGTTGAAGGATGCTACCTCAAATAACAGTCCAAATTTAAGTTTTCCTCACCAGCTTAAAAATCATAGTGTATATATGGGATTGTGTTGACTTATTTTCATCACATGGTAGAGGGATTTTATTAACCCTTTCCTTCATATCAACGTGGTTTCATGAATTTGCAAACAGAGTAGATCCAGATCAGAAAGCTCCTATAGGATCTGATCAGGGTCTGCTGTGTTTGCTAATGGAATTTGAAAGATCTGTTTATTTACTTTCTAAAATGGCTACAATGCTCCACCTTACATATTTCGGTATATCTATTTTGTGAATATTCAGTAGATATAGAAATTTGGACTAAACATAGAACAGGGAAAGGGTTAAGTCTAAGAAAGCCGATCTTATAATAATGATGTGTTGCCAAAAGTAAATGTTTTAAATCAACTACCCAAAGTACCTTAAGAATTCAGACAGTCATGCTTCGGCAAACAGTGCAGACCCAGATCAAATGGCCACTAAGAAGACATTTGATTAGGATCTACACTGTTTATTACTATGTCGGTTTAATTTAAAGTCATCACAATCGTGCCAAATTGACTTAACCCTTTACTGCATAAATACACGTTTCTACGCCATTGCAAACAGAATAGACCCACATCAGAGGGCTCCTAAGAACCATCTGATCAGAGTCTGCTCTGTTTGCTTATGAAATAATATAGATATGATTCTACAGTTTCTATGTGTCCATGTGCCATTATAAAAATTAATCTAATTAGTATTCATTATTTCTTACATGAATATTCATAGAGTAAAGGGTTATTTAGCATTACAAATCCCTAGAGCAGCCATAAATAATTTCAAATTCCAGTCTTTTGAAATTAAGTTATATATTGTGACAAATTCTCTTTCAACACTATGAACTATGAGTTATTAGTAATAACTCGGCATCTCATCAAGATTTAACCCTTTCCTTCATATAAACACCTTTTCACACATTTGCAAACAGAATAGACACAGATCAGACGGCTCCTACAAGAGCCATCCGATCAGGGTCTGCTCTTTTTCCTTATGGTTTAATATACATGTAGATCTGATTCCACAATTTTTGCCTGAGCCAAACTATCCAGCATTCATATGCTATTATATAAGATAATCTAATTAATATTCATGATGTCATTATTTCTTACAAAGAAAAGGTTAAACTGTTTGATACTCAGACCAATAAAAGAAATGGAAGAAAATGTACTTTGAGAATTGAAGCAGACAGCAATTTTTGCGACAAAATTTACTTATTATTGTGACATTAATTCAGAAAACAGGCCGTTCCTATTAGCACAAACAGTGTACGGGTCAAAAACCAAACTCAGTAAACCTCATCTATATGGATATCTCCGGAAGCATTCGATCAGGAGAGAGTTTGGGGCTTATTTTGGCAGACACTATCTTTGTTTTGGTTCTCTCGAGGACAAGTTTGGTCAAAGATTTGTAGAGTTTAAGCTCCCTTTCATCAAGGGCAGACTTTCGCTTTCTGAAGTATATCATCAGCAGATTTATAGTATGTTGTAGATAATGTTCTTCCAGTGTTTATACAGAAATGCATCAAATCAAAATTTTGTACTGGAGAAACTGGATCATACATAACTTTCTTCAAACAAAATGAAATAGCAAAAATGGTCTAAATTTACAACAACAAGAGAGCCATGGTGGTCCTGATATCACTCACCAGAAAATCAGAAGATTTTCAAAGTTTTCACTATATGTTTCTATAGAAAACTGGCCTTCCCTGGGGTGGGGCCTCATTTGACCTCAGGGCCATAATTCATGTAACTTTTGTAGAGGACTTCAAGATGATGTGCCAAATATGAAAACTGAGAATCTTCCAGTTTAAAAGAAGAAGATTTTCAAAAGTTTTCACAATATGTTTCCACATAAAACAAGGCACCCCTGGGGCATGGTCAATTTTGACCCAAGGGGCATACTTTCTATAACTTTTGTAGAAGACCTGAAGTTGATGCTATGTGCCAAATGTGAAAGCTGAGAACCTTCCACTTTCAGAAGAAGATTTTCAAAGTTTTCACAATATGTTTCTATAGAAAACTGGCCAGCCCTGGGGTGGGGCCACATTTGACCCCAGGGGCATAATTTATATAACTTTTGTAGAGGACCTGAACATGATGCTATGTGCCAAATATAAAAGCTGAGAACCGTCCGATTTCTGAAGAGAAGATTTTCAGTATATGTTTCTAGTTTCTATAGAAAACTGGCCACCCCTGTGGCAGGTCCAATTCTGACACCAGGGGCATAATTTATATAAAATTGTAGAGGACCTCAAGATGATGCTATGTGCCAAATATGAAAGCTAAGAACCTTCCATTATATCAGAGGAGAAGATTTTCAAAGTTTAACTATATGTTTCTGTAGAAAACTGGTCATCCCTGGGTCAGGGCTAATTTTGACCCCAGAGTTATAATTTATATAGCTTTCGTAGAGGACCTGAACATGATGCTATGTGCCAACTATGAAAGTTGAGAACCTTCCAGTTTCAGATGAGAAGATTTTCAAAGTTTTCACTATATGTTTCTATATAAAACAAGGCCAGGGCCAATTTTGACCCCAGGGCCATAATTTAAATAACTTTTATTGAGAACCTACAAATGATGCTATGTGCCAAAGATGAAAGCTGAGAACCCTGTAGATTCAGAGGAGAAGATTTTTAAAGGTTCAAATTGTTGTCTAATGACACACACAACAGACATCAGGCGATCACAAAAGCGCACCCTGAGCACTTTGTGCTCTAGTGAGCTAGAAATAGATCTATTTGCTGATTAAAATGTATAATTTATTTCATTTTAGGTATTGATATGAAACACTGATGGTTTAACTCTTTTGGCACCAAACAATTTTCATCTACAATTATATCTTCTGTTTTAAATTTGAGAGTGGACTTTTCTTCAATGTCTTCTTTAACCCTTTCCTCCATAGGCTATTTTTAGATCCAACCTCTTTGGATGCATCTATCGAAAAGGAGCATTAACTAGAGAAAAGGATTTTTTTTATAATTTTGTAATTTGAAAACATTGTGATAAATAGAGCATTTGCTCCTATAGGAGCAAATGCTCTATTTATCACAATGGTTTCAACAGGTGACTTTTACAGAGGCGTAAAAAGGCGTATTTATGGAGGAAAGGGTTAAAAGATAAATGGTGTGTCAAATAGTGATGAGACAGAGTTACCTTGCATCTCATCTATGATCTGGATCTAAACTATTTGCAACTCTAATCACAGGTTGGCTAATTGCAGCAAGAACACTGAGATGCTTTCCAGTTAAGCCTTTACTCCATAAATATGCTTTTTTACATCTTCCTGTAGGAGCCATCTGATCAGGGTCTGCTTTGTTTGCTTATGATATAATTATCATCCTGTTAAGTTTATACAGGCCAGAGATTAATTGTACTAATATACCGGTAGATATGATTCTACTATTTCTGACATGGCCAAAAATTCCTGTATGTAAGTGCCATTATGACAATTAATCTAATTAATATTCATGATGTCATTATTTCTTACATGAATATTCATGGTTTAAAGGGTTAAAGTACATATCAATAGTTTGTTTTGATAGATCAATAATATTCAAAAGCTAATGCAGCTTTCAAAGTACAATACAGAGTAGACCAAGCTCTTAACTATGGAATTATATAGATTTTATTCTACAGTTTTGACCAGACAAAACTTTTTCTTGTTCATATGCCATTACAGATATTAAACTAAACTAGAACTATCACTAAAGGGGATGAATAATCCCCGCATGGCAGCATTGATCGCAAAAAAATATTCGAAGTTCAAGGGAAGATAACTCTGCAATGTCATGGTTATTATGAATGCCAAATATAAACTGAATAACTTTAAAGGAGGAGTTCACCACACAAACTACCCATGTTTAAATGTGGATCGACCGACTGACAGACCGCCTGACCAACCGGCCACCAGGGTGATTCCAGTATACCCCCTGAAATTTTGTTTGTGGGGTTATAATAATATCAATAGATACTTCTGTTTGTAAAGGTGTTACAAGATGTATCTATGGAGTGAAGGGTTAAGGCATGTGGTAGCTTAATGCAGGGTGAGAGTACTGCAGAAAGTTCCAAATATATTTTCATCCTGCATTAAGTAGTCATCTGCTTTTAAAGACGTCAATTTTCATTCATTAAGTGGCTGTTTTATAGATGTTCTACCGTTGACTTATTCTTTGTTGTTTTGTTCTGATGATGCAAATATTCTCAACATCCCATGCAATACTTTAATTTATAACTCCTAGATTAATCGTTAGTCTATTAAATTTCAAATATCTGTAAAACTTCAAAAATCAAATCTTATTAATACATCTTAAGTATGTATGTGCAATGGCAACAATGTTTAAGCTGGGGCCAAACCAACCAGCCATCCTGCCAATAAAAAGCCAGACAGATAGAGCAAAAACAATATGCCCATGCCATAAAAAAAAGTCACTGGTTATGTTTTTTTGTACTTACTTGAGGAATTTCTCCATGCCAAGCGAGAGTTTACCGGTCTTGGCTTTGAACACGCTACTGTGGCCATTGTGATGTTGAGCCTCCTCCCACTTCTGTACATCATAGCGACCAGGACCTACTGGGTTCTGTAACATATCCAAGATTACCATTAGAACCTCGTTAGCAAATCACTAAAAGTCATTAACCCTTTCCCTATTGAATATTTATGTAAGAAATAATGACATCATTAATATTCATTAGCTGAATTTTATCATTTATAATGGTACCGGTATATAATATATACAGATGGTTTTTTAGTTATTGTTAGAAACTCCAGAGTCAAACCCTTGTAATTTCTGAAGCAAACAGAGCAGACCCTGATCAGATAGCTCCTAAAGCAGCCATCTGATCTGGGTCTACTCTGTTTGCAAAGGCATGAAAAGCATTTGCATGAGGGAAAGGATTAAATATTAAGCACTGGGTGTAAAAAAGCAAGTAGTTTTGTAAGCTCCTATATTCTGCATTAACCCTTTACCTGACAGAGATGTCTTGTCACGTCTTTGCAAATACAGCAGACCCTGATCAGATGGCTCCTGTTGGAGCTTTCTGATTCCATGCTTATAAAACGTTTTAGTTGAGTCTGAGTTCGTTCTCAATTTTTTGATTGGTCAGATTTGAGCCTTTGGCTCAAATCTGACCAATCAAAAGCTTGAGAACAAACTCAAACTCAACTGAAAAGCTTTATAAGCATGGACCCAGATCAAGGTCTGCTTACAGAATAATACATATCTGATTCTATCGTTTCTGCCATGGCAAACAAATTCTGTGTTCATGTATCATTATAAAAACTCGACTAATTAATATTCTTAACCCTTTACTCCATGAATATTCATGTAAGAAATAATGACATCATGGATATTCACTAGTTTTTTTTTTATAATGATACATGAACACAGGATTATTTTTGGCTATGGCAGAAACTGTGGAATAATATCTATATTATTTCATAAGCAAACAGAATAGACCCTAATCAGACGGCTCCTAGAGGAGCCATCTGACCCAGGTCTACTCTGTTTGAAAAGGCATAGAAAGGTGTAATTATGGAGTAAAGGGTTAATGTCTTTGGTTTGTACATGTAGATTCATCAGGTAAAGAGTTAGTCTGCAATCCATCTTCAAGTTTTTGCATGCCAGTGATGCATTCATAAGTACCAATTGCAAACCATTAGGACTCGGGTGAGATATTAAGTTACTCAATGTCTTATCAGCTGTTTTCAACTGTTTGACATTCTGAAAATGATTTGGAAAACAAATTAGTTGCTAGAAATATGGCAGACAATATTTTTTAACTGAGAATTACAAAGTAAGCAAAGAGTTATATTGGTACAGGTTGGGAGAAGATGATTCCTGTAAACTCCTGTGTGAAACATCTCTAGTCTGAAGTTTTAGTAAAGAAGAATTTTGATCTCTTTAACACATTCCCTCCTAGTAGCGCCACTGTAAAAGTCACATGTTGAAACCATTGTGATAAATAGAGCATTTGCTCCATAGGAGCAAATGCTCTATTCATCACAATGGTTTCAAAACTACACAATTCTAAATTTCTCCTTTTCTATAGTTAATGTTCCTTTTAGGTAGATGTATTCAAAGAGGTTTATCTAAAAAAAGCCTATGAAGTAATGGGTTAAGCAGGTGGCTGCCAAATTCTGGGTTCAACATCATGCAGAAAGCTCCTTTGAGAGGTGTCTGCATGACTATTACCAACAGTCTTAACCCAATACTCCATAAATATACCTTTCTACAACTTTGCAAACAGAGTAGACCCTTATCAGATTGCTCCTATAAGAGCCATCTGATCAGGGTCTGCTCTGTTTGCTTATGGCATTTTACTGATTCAACAGTTTCTGTTTTGGCAAAACTTTCATGTGTTAATATGCCATTTTAAAAATTAATCAGATTAATATTCATGATATCATCATTTCTTTCATGAATATTCATGGAGTAAATGGTTAAAGGACTAGTACTGATACTAATTTGAAAACCTGGTTTAGATAGGATTTATGTATTACAACTTACAAAGTTTCTAGTGAAGAAGCGTTGAGACAGTTTGTCATTCCTTTGGGCAGTGGACAGGAAACCAGGAGCCTTGTTAGATTCAGGCTTGGACAGTTCCCCAGGCTCATAATGGCCTGGACCAGGATTGGACTGAAAGAAGCAAATACATTTGTTAAGTATACTATCACAAAATTGCTTACAACCCTTATTTAGCTTAGCATGACTTGTCTGGGATTTTCAAACAGCTTAAATCCATATGAGATGCCAAGAAAAGTGGTGACTCATAAGGATCCATGGTTCCAAAAAGCTTGAATGAATGAGAAGTAAAAATTGTGACTTCAGCTTAGAGTTGACCGTATGTCAAGTTTAAAATTAAAACAGGATAGGAATTAACCCTTTCCTTCATATAAATGCATTTTCACACTTGCAAACAGAGTAGACCTAGATCAGACGGCTCCTATAGGATCAGGATCTGCTCTGTTTGCTTTTGACATACATGTAACTAAAAAAAAATTAAATCAAAATTTTCAAGGGAATTTTTGATAAAAACTGTAGGATCAGATCTATATAATTCCATAAGAAATTATAACAGACCCTGTCCTGGGTCTACTTTGTTTGCAAAGGCGTGAAAAGGTATTTATATGAAGGAATAGGTTAAAAACGTTTTGCATGAGACACCTAGCAATTATGGACTCTCATCAGGGATCTAAAGTATTTGACATTCTTATCAGGATTCTGAAAAAAAATCCAGCGGTCTTTTTAAGAAAAATCTACTGAAGCTATGAACAAGTTTGTACATATATATAAAATGGGTAATCCTTTCCCTGTTCCATATTCTCGGAAGAATTAATGATGTCATCAATATTTATTAATTGATTTTTTTTATAATAGCAAATATATACATAATGTTTTGGTATTTGTAGAAACTGAAGAGTCAGATCATCTATTATGATTTCATAAGCAAGCAGGAGCCATCTGATCTGGGTCTTCTCTGTTTGCAAATGTGTAAAACAAAGTTACAACATTTTGGCACCTAATCTATGACATGGGTCTAGTGACACTACCAAAGTATCTGCTGTTTAATTTCTGTCTCTGCTTACCTGACAGACACATTCTGTTGTCTTTCTGTCTGTCTGATCTGGGTCTGTTCTGTTTGCTTAGGAAATTATATAAATCTGACTCTAAAGTTTCTACCATGGCAAAAACTTTCTGTATTTATAAGCCATTTACAAAATTAATCCAATTAATATTGATAAAAGTCATTATTTCTTGCACAAATATTTATCAGGTAAAGGGTTAATGAATACACAGGTCATGGACTTTGACTTAACCCTTTCCCTGTTGTCAATATTCATGCAAGAAATGAGGACATCATGAATATTTATAAGCTGAATTGTTATAATGTAAACTTTTCAGGAATGTTTTTGCTTTAATAAAAACTGCAGATCTATATCATGTCAAAAGCAAACAGAGCAGACCCTGATCAGATGGCTCCTACAGGAGCCATCTGATCTGGGTCTACTCTGTTTGCAAATGCGTAAATATGCATTTATATTAGGGAAAGGGTTAAACATTTGTACTTGAAGGTTATTATGCAATTATTTCTGCAGTAACCCACCTCCTCCTTTGGACACTGGGACAGTGTACTACAGAACACGCGCTCTGTCGGCTGCTCCGGATACTGTGACACTTTACCAAACTTGCCCTGACGTTTCTTGTGTATTGTCTCCCAGCCATCAACAAATGATTTCAAGTGGTACTGACCAGGACCCAAATTTGCCAGTTTCTGAAAAATAGAAAAAAATAAAATCTCTTGTAATTTCACGTAAGATATTTAAAACAGTTTAATTCATTAGGTCATTCCTTCATATTGACACCTTTAGATGCTTCTGTAAAAGTCACTTTTTTAATCCATTATGATAAATAGAGCATAAATGCTCTATTTATCACAGTGGTTTCAAAACTACACAATTCTAAAATTTTCCTTTTTTCAAAGAGATTTTGGTCTAAAGAGAGCCCAGAACCAGATACCTGATTTCAGTTCATTACATTTTCCCCATTGATTTGGACAATTTTATGACTGTCAGAGACCATTTAATGAAAAAACAAATTTCCCCGGTGTAATCAATCGTATTTTTTTAAAAAAAAACAAACACGCTCAAAAATCAAAATTTTGATCAACATTTAAATGCAGTTTTCATTTCTCTACTTACTGGGGCTGCCAGGTATCCTACAGTGATGGGTTTGTTCCTGTCCCCTGAGAACAGATCATATGGTCCCCTGTTACTGGTCACCTTGCCGATAGTCTCCTCAGCAAAGCTCTTGAAGTTGTAGGTGCCTGGTCCAAGCTTGGAGCCCTAGTAAAAATACAGATTTATACAAGAAATTTTAATTAGCCTTGAAAATTAAAAGACCTGAAAATATATATCTATTTTATAATAAATTTAATAGAACAAAATCATGAAAAACAAGATGTGTTTGTGAAACACTATGCCCCCTCTATATGATATTTGACCCTGAAGGATGACCTTGATCTTGACATGTCACCCCTCAAACTGTGCAGCTTCAATGGGTACACATGCATACCAAATATCAAGTCTGTATCTCTAATGGTTCAAAAGTTATGGCCAATGTTAAATGTTGGTGACCTTTGACCATGAAGGATGACCTTGACATGTCACCCTCAAACTGTGCGGCTTCATGAGATACACATGCATACCAGTATCAAGGCTGTATATCTACTGGTTCAAACGTTATGGCCAATGTTAATGAACTTTGACCTTCAAAGATGACCTTGACATGTCACCCCTCAAACTGTGCAGCCAAATGCGAAACACATGTATACCAACTATCAAGTCTGTATCTCTACCGGTTCAAAAGTTATGGCCAATGTTAAAGTCGGTGACCTTTGACCCTGAAAGATAACCTTGACCTTGACATGTCACCCCCAAACTGTGCAGCTTCATGAGATACACATGTATACCAAATGTCAAGTCTGTATCTCTACTGGTTCAAAAGTTATGGCCAATGTTAAAGTCAGTGACCTTTTACCCTGAAAGATGACCTTGACCTTGACATGTCACCCCCAAACTGTGCAGCTTCATGGGATACACATGCATACCAAATGTCAAGTCTGTATCTACAGGTTCAAAAGTTATGGCCAATGTTAAAGTCGGTGACCTTTGACCCTAAAAGATGACCTTTACCTTGACATGTTGTCCCTCAAAATGTGCAGCTTCATGAGATACACATGCATACCAAATATCAAGACTCTATCTCTATTGGTTCAAAAGTTATGGCCAATTTGAAGTTGGTGACCTTTGACCCTGAAGGATGACCTTGACATGTCACCCCTCAAACTGTGCAGCTTCATGAGATACACAAGCATGCCAAATATCAAGTCTCTATCTGTACTGGTTCAAAAGTTATCGCCAATGTTAAAGTCGGTGATTTGACCCATATGTTTGACCTCTGACCTTTAAGGGTGACCTTGACATGTCACCCCTCAAAATGCGCGGCTTTATGAGATACATATACATGCCAAATATCAAGTCACTAGCTGTACTGGCTCAAAAGATATGACCAATGTTAAAGTTACAGAAAAAGAAACAGACAATTGACCTTTGACCCTGAAGGATGACCTTGACCTTGACATGTCACCCCTCAAAATGTACAGCTTCATGAGATACACAAGCATGCCAAATACCAAGTCTCTATCGCTACTGGTCCAAAAGTTATGGCCAATGTTAAAGTCGGTGATTTGACCCATATATTTGACCTCTGACCTTGAAGGATGACCTTGACCTTGACAAGTCACCCCTCAAAATGTGCGGCTTTATGAGGTACATATGCATGCCAAATATCAAGTCTCTATCTGTACTGGCTCAAAAGTTATGACCAATGTTAAGGTTGCGTTAAAGTTACAGCCAAAAAACCCAGACAATTTGACCTTTGACCCTGAAGGATGACATTGACCATGACATGTCACCCCTCAAAATGTACAGCTTCATGAGATACACAGGCATGCCAAATATCAAGTCTCTATCTCTACTGGTCCAAAAGTTATGGCCAATGATAAAGTTGGTGATTTGACCCATATATTTGACCTCTGACCTTGAAGGATGACCTTGACCTTGACATGTCACCCCTCAAAATGTGCGGCTTTATGAGACACATATGCATGCCAAATATCAAGTCTCTATCTGTACTGGCTCAAAAGTTATGTCCAATGTTAAAGTTGCTGACAAACAAACAGACAAACAGACAGGGCAAAAACAATATGCCCCCCAGATCAAATCTGGGGGCATAAAAACTACAGTTAAACTTCAATATCTCAGCTTAAAGGGACCATACAAATTACTTCAAGATAACAGAAGTTCTAGTCATCCGATTTCTAATCTGTACAATTTCCGAATTTCACAGCTTAATGCAGGTCAAAAGTAATGCTGAAAGCTCCTGTAGGAGAATTTTCCCAAGGCAGAAACTGTAAAATTCCATAAGCAAACAGGGAAAACTGGGATCAGACAGCTCTTACCAGAGCCATTCAGAAAGTTATATTGAATATTCAACCAACAGAATATGCTCCTCCGAATTTCTTGTTAGCGGAGCATAAAAAGTAATAACAAACTGAAAAATCTGTTCAGAGAGAAACATACACAATTAACTTCCAGTGTTGCAAAGCTACATTGTATTACATTAAGACAGTCAGTTCTTTTGTGACATTTCAATATTTTGACTTACAACAGAGGGCAGGTTTCTGGGTGTTGAGGATCCAGCATCCAGCATACCAACGGTTGATGTTGACAGCATTCCCTTCTCCTCTGTAGCTGCATGTGGAATACCACCCTTTCCATATGTTCCTGCAACAATATCAGCACAGCTTCAAGGTATGCATTCTCAGGTAGACATTTTTATGGTAAATTGTAAAACCTCATGTATACAGCAACCACTCAGTGAACAAACATTGTCTGTGGTTATAAAACTTGAGTTCATTCTCAAGTATATGAGTTTACAATTCTCAAATATGTCACATCATCTAATATTGATTAAGATGTATGTCAAATATCATGAAATCGGTCACTGCATAAAAAAGTAAGTCAAGGCAAAATTCATGCAAGAAACAAAAAAGGGAGACAATTCCGAATGTGCAATTATATATATATATTGATGGTTTATGTACACAGCACACTTAGACTGTCTACTCTGGACCCTTCCCCTCATTTAGATGACTTTTTGGCATGTTTGCAAACAGATAAGACTCAGATCACATGGATCATGTAGAAGTCATCTGATCAGGGTCTACTATGTTTGCTTATGGCAATAGCAAAACAATCAATTTTTTATTGGGCAAATATTCAAATTCAGGTAATTAATACATGTATTCATTAGGTTACTAACTTTGGTATAAATATTCATGAGGGTTAAGATGTGTGCCAAAGTATACTGAATCTGTCCATGCAAAGTATATTTATAGCCTAAACAAAAATGGATGGACTGGTACACATATATACTGATGGATGTGTGCACATATACTCAAATGCCATTGTGGCAAATGTTGAGATTATAACAAACTAACAATAAGTGGGTTCGACAAAATTATCTGTGTCTACATATGTGTAATGTGTCTACACACCTGGTCCTGGGGTCTCTTTGTGGTGTTCCTTGAAGCGGGTGGCCCGGGTCTCACAGATGCCAAGAGCACTGCGGGGCTTCAGATCGGACACCTCCAGAAAGTCCTTGATCTCATAGGAGCCCGGACCTAGTTTACGCACCTGAAACACAACATATCAAGATTAAGTCCCTTGCCTGTCAAAACTGGTGCATGCTGTAATTCTGAGAGTTTGTCTTGTATTTCTCTTCAAAAATACAATCAAATAATCAAACACTTTGGATCCTGATAAGATGCTGAAGTACCGTACTCAGCATTTCATATGAATTCAAACTATTTGAAATGTTAGCATGATACTGATGTACAAACAGTCAACCCTTTCCTTTGTTTAATATTCATGCAAGAAATAATGACATCATGAATATTTATTAGATGAATTTTTATCATGGCATATGTAAACAGAAAATATTACCTCAGGCAGAAACTGTAGAATCAGATCTATATTACACCATAAGCAAACAAAGCAGACCCTGATCAGACGGTTCCTATAGGGGTCATCTGATCTAGGTCTACTCTGTTTGCAAATGTGTGAAATTTTGTTACAAGTTTATATGAAGGAAAGGGTTAAGCCTTTTCTGATAGAAACAATTTCTAATGCCTTTGAAAACAAAGTTGACCCACGTCATGGTCTGCACTCTGCTATGTTTGCTTCTGGATAATAAATATTTGATTCTACAGTTTCTGCCTTACTAAAACATCTTTTGTTTTTGATGCCATTATAAAACAAGAGCTGTCCGCAGACAGCGCGCTCCACTTTCTTTAATGCTGGATAGTATAGTGGAAGTCTAAGTCAGAAAGGGGAGATAACAACAGCAAAATTAATTTTAGGGTTACCTGCCCTGTGAAATGGGCCCCCTTGTAATTGTTAACATGTATACCAAAGTTGAACCAAATATCTCTGACAGTTTCTGAGACATGGACCTGAACATAAAACTTAACCAACAATGAAAATTCTAAGTCGAAAAAAGGGGCATAACTATGGCAAAATTAATTTTAGGGTTACTTGCCCTTGTGAAATGGGTCCCCCTTGTAATAGTTAACATGTATACCAAAGTTGAACCAAATATCTCTGACAGTTTCTGAGACATGGACCTGAACATAAAACTTAACCAACAATGAAAATTGTAAGTCAAAAAAAGGGGCATAACTATGGCAAAATTAATTTTAGGATTACCTGCCCTTGTGAAATGGGTTCCCCTTGTGATAGTAAACATACATACCAAATATGAACCAAATATCTTTGATGGTTTCTGAGAAAAGGACCTTAACAAAAAGGTTAACCAACGCCGACGCCGATGAGAGGGTCATGACAATAGCTCCACTTTTTGAAAAAGTGGAGCTAAAAATAGTTATTTACTATCCATGCATTTATTTATTCTTAATGAATATTTAAAATCTGCCACAATAATGAATGTGTTACAAACCTGAATATAGTAGAGCTGCTGAGTAGCTGACTACCTTATCAGGACCAAAATTGTTAAAAAACTGTTTGGCACTGATTAAATTCTTAACCCATTCCCTCATATTGATGCCTTTTGACACCTCTGTAAAAGTCACTTTTGAAACTATTGTGTTATAAATAAAGCATTTGCTCCTATGGAGCAAATGCTCTATTCATCACAATGGTTTCAAAACTACAAAAATCTAAAAGTTTCCTTTTCTATAGTTAATGCTCCTTTTCTGTAGATTTATTCAAAGAGGTTGGACCTAAAAATAGTCTATGAGGGAATGAGTTAATCTTTTACTCCATGAATATTCATGTAAGAAATAATGACATTGTGAATATTATTAGATAAATTGTTATAATAGCACAGGTACACATGAATTTTTGGCTATGGAGGAAACTGTAGAATGATATCTATATTATATCATAAGCAAACAGAACACACCATGATCAGATGGCTCCTATAGGAGACAAAGGCATATTAATGAAGTACAGTAAAACCCCTCTAAACCGAACATTCAATTTAATATAAATATTGGTCTTGGAGACAAAGAATTAGTATATAACTTTAAAAGCAAACATAGCAGACCCTGATCAGATGAGTTATTGACGTCGGATCAGGGTCTGCTCTGTTTGCTCATGACATGATATTGATCTAATTCTGCAGTTTTTGTCAAAGCAAAAAATTCCATTGAAGTGTTGCATTATAACAAATCAGCTCATAAAAATTGATGAATATTGAACAGGGAAAGGGTTAAATCCCTTTAACCCATTCCCTCATAGGCCATTTTTAGATCCAACCACTTTGAATAAATCTACCAAAAAGGAGCATTAACTAGAGAAAAGGATTTTTTTTAGAATTTTGTAATTTGAAACCATTGTGATAAATAGAACATTTGCTCATACAGGAGTAAATGCTCTATTTATCACAATGGTTTCAATAGGTTATTTTTACAGAGGCGTAGAAAGGCGTATCTATGGAGGAAAGGGTTAAACATGTCTGTTACTTTCATTATATTTACAATTAAACTACATCAAACAATATCATAGCCAGTCTGAAGATTAATGTCAACCACTTAGTTCATACTGAATACACTCAGCAGTTATCGATTGACCACTTGTATTGACATATGTCTGACATCCAATACAGTATTATTAACTCCACTTGAATACTAAACAGTCTATTATTAACTATTTGCACACTAGCCGCAATTCTGTGATTACCTATGCAAACAGTCTGCATCCAGAGAAGATTATGAGTTACTTGGCATCTCATCAGAATCCAAACTGCTTGAATACTAATTGTATATTGTAAGAAATATTTTAAGGAGAATTCACTAAAGAACATTGTAACAAACAATAATTTCAGCAGAACAAAATTACTTACAGTGTAAAGAGATAAATCTACCTGAGCAAGCATTAATAATCAATGCCGTACCTATATGAAGGGCTTGCTGTATAAATATTGAACTTAAATATGGTATATTTCACATTCTTTATCTCAGCATTGCTTTTCAATCATAATTACTCTCTCTGCAGGTTTAATAACTGCTGAGTGTAATAAAATGTTGTCTGCTTTTTTTTGTTACAGACAAACCTTGTTACAGATAACTGTTTCTCCATGTTTAACCCTTAACTCCATAATTGCCTTTCTACAGAGTAGATCCAGATAAATTTGCTTATGGTATAATACAGATCTGATTCTACAGTTTCTACCATGGCCAAAAGTCTAAGTGTTCATATGCCACTATAAAAATAATCTAATTAATATTCATGATGAATCAATCTAATTAATATTCATGATGCTGTTATTTCTTACCTGAATATGAAACAGGTAATTGGTTAACTCTTAGCATGCTAAGTATTGTCTTCTGCTACAATTCTAAATGTTAAAGCATTCCCTCAAATTAACGCCTTTTGACGCCTCTGTAAAAGTCACTTTTTGAAACCATTGTGATAAATAAAACAATTTGCTACAGATAAAGATGCATACCCAAATACTAAAATTGTCATTTCTCCACACCAAACCCTATACTGTGACCACTCTTTAGAATCGTCTCAAAGAGACAATTCTAAAGAGTGGTTACAGTATAGGATTTGGTGGAGAAATAAAGGAGCTATTCTTAAAAATGTTTAAATTTACGCAACTTATCTGGACCTCTGATTTGCTCCATAGGAGCAAAATCAAATACTCTATTGATGACAATGATTTCAAAACTAAACAATTCTAAAATTTTCTATTTCTCTAATTAATGCTCCTTTTCAGTTGTTTGATTCAAAGAGGTTGGATCTAAAAATAGCTTATGAGATAATGGGTTAACTTTTCTTCCATTTCTCCTCAGATGTATATGTTATTAAAAATTTGCTACTGGCGTGCAAAGAGTTAACCCTTTGAATGCAGGACACACAAGCATCGGTATTTGCCAACAGTATAGACCAAGATCAGATGGCTCCCAGGAGCCCTCTGATCAGAGTCCCACCAATTCTCCTTCAAAATCCAACTGACTCTGTCTGTAATTAAACACTGATGGGCTATTCCACTCTGAAAAATCACTGCTGAAAAGATTAATACTGAAAGGATTAATAATTTGTCGCTTAACCCGTTCTTTCATATAAATGCCTTTTCATGCATTTGCAAATAGGGTAGATCCAATTCAGACGGTTCCTGTAGGGGCAATCTGATCAGGGTCTTCTCTGTTTGCTAATGGAATTTGATAGATCTATTTCTTTAGTTTCTAAAATGGATACAATGTTCCACCTTCCATATTTCATTATCAGTATTTTGTTCATGAATATTCAGTATTGAAACTTGGAAAAAAAATATAGAACAGGGAAAGGGTTAATCAGATTTATAGAAGATATTCTTTAATACTGTTATAAATCTTTACCTAGTGTTACATTCCTTTGTAGTTTTGCAGTAACAGATTTATTGGACTTAAGATCTATATATCTTTGTCAGATTTGATACTCTAAATAAACAGCTTGAAATCCCCTTGTATAGAGACATTCCAGGTACTCAATGTAAAAAATATTATCCCATACAGAATGGCACGAGTCTTATACTTCAAAAATCTCCAAATAAATACCATACATGTATTCTGCTTCATATTTCTTAACTCTTATTGTTTATAACCATTGACTAAATTAGACATTAAATGCAGCAGAGGAAAATGCTGTAGCATGTAACAGTTTGTTGATTAAACACCCTTTGAAAGCTAGTAGAATTGTCCATCACTGTTTAACCCTTTCCCTATTATAAATGTATTTTTCACACATTTGCAAACAGAGTAGACCCAGATCAGATGGCTCCTAGAGGAGCCGTCTGATCAGGGTCTGCTCTGTTTGCTAATATAATTTGATAGACCTGTTTCTTTACTTTCTAAAATGTGTACAATGTTTCACCTTATATACTTCATTATATCTATTTTGCCCATGAATATATAGAAATTTGAAATAAACAGGGAAAGGGTTAATGAAGTATGAACAGTTATAATTTGTGAGAGGAGTTTGAATGACAACAGCACAGACCCTAATCTAGGAGCCCCCTAAACCGGGTCTTCACTGTTTGCAAATGCCAGTGCACTCGTTTTCAGCATTCCAAAGGTTAATACATTTCTCAAACAATTTTATCCATAAGAACATACAACCTAAGCCACAACAGATACTAAAAGTTAATAACATTATGGATGTTATCTTTAAAAGACAGTAAGTGTTCAAAGATCAGTTTAGTCTTTGTAAAATGAGGATACATTTATTAAGTTGTTAACCTTGAATATTTATTAGCTGAATTTTTATAAGGTACTTATTATGAGGGACTATTTGACCTTGGCAGAAACTGCAAAATCATATCAATATAATTCCACAAGTGAACAGGAGTTGTCTGATATGGGTCTGGTGTGAAAAGGCACTGATGTGAAATAAAGGGTTAACCCTTTCCTCCATAAACATGCCTTTCTACGCCTCTGTAAAAATCACTTATTGAAGCCGTTGTGATAAATAGAGCATTTGCTCCAATTTAACACAATGGTTTCAGAACAACAAAATTCTAAAAATTTCCTTTTCTCTAGTTAATGCTCCTTTTTGGTAGATTTATTCAAAGAGGTTGGATCTAAATATAGCATATCAGGGAATGGGTTAAGATATATTTTAACATAACCTTATTGCCTTATGTATTTGAACAGGAAAACCTACGTAAATAGTGCAGACCCAGATCAGAGGAATTCATGACCTTGGCAAACAGTTTGGATCCTGATAAAATATGGAGTAATCCTGTGTTTAATCATGATATAAAGAGAACCGTTTGACAAACAACTGTTGTTTATTAAATTAAAAGTTTGGAAAATCCAACATGAAAGAAATATGCAAACAAATATTTTTGCCAATGAAATTGATTTAGCATGTAAAATATTAATTAATGATCGGCAATGCTTTGTTAGCCATCATCTTGAATACAATTATAGGATGGTCCAAATAAATCTATAAGGCTTTGAATTGATCAAACATAATTAACCCTTTTAATACTGAATGTTCACTGGGGAATGGTCCATCAGTATTTAATTACAGTCTGTACAGTATAAAAGGGGATAATTTGCCAGAGGATTTTGAATGAAAGACAGTGCATACCCTGATCAGAGGGCTGCTCTAGGAGCTCTCTGATCTGGGTCTACACTGTATGCAAACACCAGTACACTGGTTTTCTGCATTCAAAAAGTTAACAAACCCCTATCAGTACTGACTGTGGGTCTGTGTAAGAGTGATTCATAAACTTTTTGAATTTGCACAGTAAGTAATTGTCATCTGAAAATTGGTTGTCTGCTTGAAATTTTTAAAATGGGATTTTCTCAAGTGATTTTCAAAAAAACAATCAGGGTGTCAAGCAGTTTGGCTCCTGATGAAATTTGAGTTACTCTGCATCTTACCTGGGTCCGGACTGCTTGTAAAAATGATAACAATTTTGATACTAACATGAAGTGTTAACTTTTGTATACTGTCACATTGCATATTGTTTAACTAGTATTTACAAAGAGTGTAGATCTCTGGCTAGATTAACAATTAACATTTTTCACTTTATGACCCCTCAAACTTGTCTTGACTGATTTTACCTCCCTAGGTTGTGAAGAAATAGCGGAGCACTCTGCAATCTGTCCGCACCTACGGTATTTTAGCATTTTATACCACTTCACCTAACCCTAACCTAAACCTAGTATGTAAAATGAATATTTAATGGAAATCCACATGTTTTGTAAACTTAAAATAAGTAATTGTAGGTGTGAACAGATTCTAAAGTCTAGCCGAAATTGCCATACATGTATTTTCAATTGTGAGCAGACTTTTACAGCCCTCCAACTAGAAAAGGAAGAAAATCCTGACTGATTTAAACAATCATCTTTAACTTACCAGCATTTTCTTCTGTTCCCATTGCTCTTTGTGTAACAGATGGGGCAAGGCGGCCATTCGCTCCACCTCATAAGCCCGAGCCCATCCTGGCCCAGAGGCCTTGACCTCCACACTTTTCCTGTTGAAGCCACCAACATCTACATGATAAGACCCTGGCCCCATGCGACGATTCTGTGGGCAGAACATGAAAGGTTACATAAAAGTATTCTAATGTTATTTCATGTTGAAGGCGCTTCTGTAGCAAACATCACTGATCCAGATAAAATGTTGTGCAATGTGCAATAGCTTGCAATGTCTCCCATTAGGACCCACACTTTTGACACTATGATGATGTTCTTTTGAATACAATTATGAAAGAAAAAATCTACTGTCTGTTTAGAAAACATGAGGGTAAATTTATGTAAAACAATTAATATGCAACTCTCATATTACAAGGTTTTACATGTCTAGTTGGTCAATTATAATTATATTGTAATGCCCCTAATATACGTCCCCACTTTAATACCCTCCTTATTTCTGGGAGGAAACTAGTATGTAATTATTAAAGCAACTAGAATTCTATATAATAACCATTAAATAACCCATTCCTGCATAGGCTATTTTTAGATCCAACCACTTTGAATCAATCTACCAAAAGGGGCATTAATTAGAGAAAAGGAAAAGTTTTAGAATTTTGTAGTTTGAAACCATTATGATAAATAGGAGCAAATGCACTATTTAGCACAATGGTTTCAATAGGTCATTTTTAGAGGCGTAGAAAGGCGTGTTTATGGAGGAAAGGGTTAAGTTAAAGCAACTAGAACCCTATATAATAACCATTAAATAAAGAAGAATAGTTGTTTCAAAATACAAATCGAAGCTTAATGCAGACTGAAAGCAATTCAGAAATTTCCTCTAGGAGCTCTCTGATCTGAATCTACACTGTTTGCAAATGTCACTTGTTTTCCACATTCAAAGGGTTGAACATGTAGTATCACCACTGACAATATATCAAAATTCTACAAGAGACTACAATGCAAGTAAATATATATAGCATTTACCATAGTACTATTAGTCTATATTCTACACAAACAAGAGTTTAATGTAACCCTTTGAATGTGCGAAATGAATGGGCTGTCATTCAATGCAAACAGTGTAGACCCAGATCAGAGGGTTCCTATAGGAGCCCTCTGATCAGGATTTGCACTTTCCTCTCACAAATTATACCTGTTTATACTGAGTGAACTCTACCTTTAAACAGTAATACACTAATAAATCATTACTGTTTTACTTTTTAACATAGCAGTATTGTAGATAGTATTCTTTACTCTTTTAACCCTTTCCTCCATAAATATGCCTTTCTATACCTCTATAAAAATCACCTGTTGAAACCATTGTGATAAACAGAGCATTTGCTCCTATAGGAGCAAATGCTCTATTTATCACAATGGTTTCAAACTACAAAATTCTAAAATGTTCCTTTTCTCTTGTTAATGCTCCTTTTCGGTAGATTCATTGAAAGTGGTTGGAATGGATCTAAAAATAGTCTACGAGGGAAAGGGTTAACACTGAATATCATGTAATATGATTCATGTAATATAATCGGTTTGTTTTTAACAACTGTCCCTGACCTCCCAGTTATGATTAGAAATTGATTGATGGGAATATCCCTGTAGATCCACTTTGAAAATTCAGCATTCAAAGGGTTAAATCAAACTCCCTGGATCACAAGCAAATAACAGACCTGTACATATCTCACATGGACTGGTAAAGGAACCATTTGCATTTTCTGAATTATCATCTTAACCCGTTGCTCCATAAATATGCCTTTCTACACCTTTGCAAACAGAGAAGACCCAGATCAGATGGCTCCTGTAGGAATTGTCTGATCAGGGTCTGCTCTGTTTGCTTATGAAATAATACAGATATGACTTTACAGCTTACACAAAAGCCAAAATTTACCTTTTAAAATGAATCCAAATAACATTCATTGACCTCATCATTTCTTAAATGAATAGTCATGGAGTAAAGGGTTAATTTGTAGGCTTGGGTGATCGAGATCTGACTGGATCGGCAGGCAGTGTTGCAAGCACTAGTAGTCCAAATAATTTTATTGTGACTAATCGTTTTCATTTTGGACATTTGTATTTGATATTATCAGGAAGTGATGACATTAAGATAAGTTGATGGAATAAATTATAAATTGATATATATTCCAGATAACCAAAATGATATATTATAGAGCGAATGCACTAGTGGATTGCACCAATGAAAAAAGACTTTCTTTGAAATGTATCGTTTTATTTAACTGTGTACGCCAATTTTTGGTCAATATTTTTACCTCCTTCAATATTTTTTGAACATTTAGATGCAAACAAACTTTTGAGTAATTATTTCATTTGATACTTTTTGATATTGTTGATTTTTACAAGTGCTAAAACTTGCAGCACACAGCATTTATTGGGAATACAGTATTTATCCTACCAAGATAGTAGCAACAGAATGGTTCATGAATGCATATCGGCAAATATAATCTCTACATTTTTATTGAAATCTATTACCTTACCATCAATGAGTGAAACCATTAAACATCGGACAAATATTGTTTTTGGCCTGTCTATTTGAAATTTGTAACTTTGGCCATAACTTCTACAGATAGAGACTTAATAATTGGCATGTTTATTCATCTTGTGCAATTTTTGAATGTTATCTTGTCAAGGTCAAGGAGGTCAAAGGTTAAACTGCCTATTACGGTATATGTGTAGAGCATTTGTTTGGGCAATGTTTTCAAAAAATTGTCTCATTAGCTTTTATGAATGATACCACATATTGGCACAAAATTAAGGGACAAAACCATTGCTGACTTACCAACTCTTCCATAGACCTTTTATCATAAGGAATTTCTGTGAATGTGCCCGGTGTCTTCACCTTTGGATGAACACCAGAAACATCAAACCTGGAACAAAAGGAGAAAAAAGGATGATGAAGACGAAATGTCAGGATGATCATTAAACATGCTTAAACTCATGCCATGGTATGTAGTTCATTGGCATGTCGCTGCTTGTGTTCACCTTTGTCTTGTTTGCAAGCTAGTTTTTAACAGGAGGAAAAGTGCAGTCTGGCGCAGGACTCAAACCTAGGACCCCTAGCTTACAGGGATAATGTTCTACCAACCGAGCTACATCTAGGCTGCTATACGAGCTCCACACACCACAACCACTACACCCCTCCCCCATCACTTTTCCAAAGCTGTCCTAGCTCTCAGACCTTGTTTCCTAATGCATGAGCAGTCAAACACTTCTGACACCATTAAAGTTACAGGAGGAAAAGTGCAGTCTGGTGCGGGACTCAAACCTGGGACCCCTCGCTTACAGGGCGAGTGCTCTACCAACTGAGCTACTGGGCTGCAATACAAGCTTCACACACCACAACAACTACATAACAATGCAGTAAACTGCTTAACTAGAATTGCTTGTTCACATCAGTTTGACCCAGATACTGGCTTGTATGGCAAGCTTGCACAATTATTGATAATCTACTTACCATGTCAACAGTTCTGACACTGCGATATCTGCCCTAGCACTACCTTTTGTTTAATCCTGTGTTCATGTGCTATTATAAGAATTATTCCAATTATATAATATTCATATTGTAATTATTTCCTACATGCATATTCATGTATATTAAGGATTAAGAGTGCTGGGTCTGCTCTGAAAGGTGCAGGGTGAGAATGTAGTAGTTGTGGGTATATGGAGCCTGTAGCAGTATGTAAGATCAGTAGTTAAAGCACTCAAACTTTAAGCACAGTGTTCCGATGTCTGTTCCAGGCTGCACATTCCCTTCATTTACTAGTATTATGAGCCTCCAACTCGCTGCCCATTGTACAACATTTCTAATTTTCATGGTGGTGTCTTTTTAATGAAAGAATTAACTCTTGTGCACAGACGTCCAGATAAGATGCATAAATTTAAATATTTTCATGAATAGCTCACTTTTTTCTCGACCAAATCCAATACTTTTGTAACAGCAATGCTTTTAAGTATATTTAAGCACTATGAACTCTCCTTGCCAGGGAGCTAGCACTTTGGCGACATGGTTTAAGTGTTTGGAAATGTAGCGAGGTTAAGCTACATACTGCCAATGCAGTATTTCCTGACTGTAACACTCAAAAGAGGGGTAGTCAGTAACCGAAGATAGATAGACTGAGGTTATGGGCTGGATGGGTGACCGCTAGGTATTGCCGATGGTGCACGTTACAATTGGTGGCAGCTGTGGGATGTAGACAATTGCCAGACTGGAATTGCCTTACCCACGGTAATTTCCCAGGTCAAATCTCGGGTCGAGATTTCTCGGAGGGGAAAGTAATGTATATAAGCACTGTAAACGCTCCTTTGGGACTGGTTTAAGTGCTTGGAAATGTTGCAAAATTAAGCAAGTCTGTTTGGAATGCCTTTACTTTGCCGGTCCCCAGAAAAGTACGGGAAAATAAGGTATATTTACTGTATAAGAGAGATTGAGTGAGAGACTGATTAAGCCGTTTAATAAAGAGTTGTGACGCCAAAATCGAATTCTTCGCACTTTTTATGGTTAGATTCATTATTTGGGGGCTGCTGCCCCCAACCCCCTCACTAACAACGAACAGACTTTCGATTGTAGCAAATCCAAGATGACGTCATTTGTTTACTAGCGCAAACCAACCAAATGACATCACAGCATGTTGCAGAAAAGTAACATCCAGGGACCGGCAAAATAAAAGCATGTGAGGCTACTGGCTTCATGGGTGAGTGCCAGGTATTGCTGATGGTGCACGTTAATTACACTAGCTGTGACCACTCTTTAGAATCGTCTCGAAGAGAGGCTTCTAAAGAGTGGTGTAGTGATCGGCCTATATAAGGCATCTCCAACAGCCTTGCTGTTGGGTTAACCCTTTAGCGACGTGGTTAGAGTTTCAGTTTATGGACTATTATCCAGGAGTCCGGGGTTCGAATCCCGGTAGATGCCAGTAACTTTTCCTCCCTTAGAATTACTTCATTGGCGACGAGGATAATGCGGGGATGCATGTAAAGGCTTAGGGGCATGCATGGGTATATGCATGGCTCCTAAAGGTTAAAAGGGAGGGGAGTGTAGTGATTGGCCTATATAAGGCATCTCCAACAGCCTTGCTGTTGGGTTAACCCTTTAGCGACGTGGTATAGGGTTTGGTGGAGAAATGACGATTTTAGTATATGGGTACGCACAATTATCTGTACTCTGTGCGTAACAATGGCCAATCTATATTGGGTACGCACAATTATCTGTACTCTGTGCGTAACAATGGCCAATCTATTTCTATGAGACTCTGGTGAATCTATGCAAAAAAGTGGGAATCCAAATAACTCGGGTCTCAGTCTTATCAGGGTCACACTGACTGTATTTCTAAGAGACAATATCCGAAATATTGGCTGAGAATCGTAGCAGACGTCGAAATTGTCAATTGCCTAACGTGCAATGAGTGGGTAATACATACAGGAAGCCAAGGGCATTGTGTACAGTTTACTGAATTTTAAATGGATGGTGTGCACTTAACGTGTTAGCTATGTAAAGGCAAACGCTTACCTTGCAGTCTGGGTGCCAAACGGCGACCCCTTAAATTTTTTCTCTGCCATAATCAAGGCGATGTATCCACAAGTACACAGAATTTAAGTCATGTCAATAAATTTACATATTTATGGAAAGAGCGAACATCCCCGCCAAGTTGTCAATGGGACGCCGTCACATGGCAACACGTTCGGATACCTTCGATGGTATATAATTATTCGACCCCAGTCAATTCGACCAAATCGGCTCCTACTTAAATTTCTACGTGGATTGTTCGACACCTTTCATATTAAGTTACTGAACAGACAAACTGCCTGTATAAGACCTTATTCTTGGAGCTATATCGATTGAGCAGAGTTTGTAGACTTGCTAATAAGAAAGGGGGGGGGGGTTAAATCAAGTAACCAAAGCCCTGATAGCGCTGGAAGAATATGATTTTTATAGCAGATAAGGAGATTGGGGACATACGTTAGCATGAGAGAGAGAGAGAGAGAGAGAGAGAGAGAGAGGCGGGGGCAGAGAGAGACACACAGAAACAGAAAGACACACACACAGATACATCGCGATTATACTCTGTAAGAGTTCTGCGATTACTGATGATGATGATGATGATGATGATGATAGTGCACAGAGAGACACAGACAGACAGACAGATAGACAGTCAGACAGAGATCGAGGGGGAGAGAGACAGAGAGGTAGACACAGAGACAGAGAGACACACAGAGAGACCGTCAGACAGACAGAAAGACAATCAGACAGAAATACTGACAGACAGGCTGACTGATTGACAGACAGACAAGACAGACAGGCAGACAGAAATACATACACAGACGGATAAACTGATGACTGGCTAACTGACAGACAGACATGGGACTAGAGAGGGGAAGGGAGTTACGGTGAAACACGGGATGGGGTCCGGGTGGGAGAGAAAGGGGAGAAAGGGAAATATATATAGAGAAAGAGAGAGGCACAGAGAGATGGAGATAGTCAAACATTTTGAATCCTGGTGAATTAATTTGCCTGTGACAGCAATATAATTTCTAACCAGGGTATTTTATTAATTTTTTATTAAATTCCCCAATTCTTCTATTATTATGTCATTATTTCTGTTTATATACACACGCTTCAATGGTTGTAGAACAATATTCATTTTCTCATATGTATTGGTAAATCAATTAAAACAAATAACAAGCAAAGTAAGTTTCTAGAGTCAAAAAAGATCGAGAGGCACTTAGTCTCCTGAAAACTCCATTCTTTGTCTTCTTTCCTTTTGTTTTATATTTGGAGTTTTCACATTCACTATTATTTTCTATAGGGCTCACGTACACAGCCATCGCCGACATTGCCTGTAGTGTCCTTCATCGCTGCTTGTGTCAGTATACGACTAGTCAAACTCATCCCCCTTTACTACTGGTACTGTCTGACTTTGTACAGAACCGCGGTAGACCACGCCCATATTTAGTTGTCTCTCTAATCCCAATCCCTGGTCTTTTCTGCTCTTCTGCAGTTTCCCCCAGAAATTCAAGCATTTTGCATCTTTCACCATCAATGGTTCCTTTCCAGGACACTTGCCATATAGTTCCTGTTCTTTTGTTTTCATTTTCATTTACTCATCTCGCTCTTCTTTGTCTCCGTATCTCATTGATTAGCGTAATGAAGCAGTTTTCATACACTCCTTGTATTAGTAGAATAAGACTGGTACAGTTTTCTAAAAATACTCCACATCAACATAGATATCGTCTTCTTCATCACTTCCAGCATGAGATGAAGTATATACAGTAGAACCTCTCTAAACCGGTTATATATAAGTTAGTTTGCACATGAATATCGGTCTTGGAGAGAGGGGACAGCTTATAATGCAGGATGAAAGTCACGTAGTTCTAAGCTCTTAGCCTCCTAGAGCTTTCACCTGCATTAAGCAGGTACCTGTCTAAAGGTATCTAAATAGAATTCCGGTTTAGTGTGTGTGTGTGTGTGGGGGGGGGGGGGGGTTACTGTACTAGCTTTAGTGTTGGTCCTTGGGATTGTCTGTCGCCACTCTTCTTTAGACTGAGTATGCTCGCGATGTCACACATGGACACATGGCAGGGCTGTTGGTATGACCTGGTTGTGATTGAGGTCAAAAGGCATATTGGGTTTTAGAACACTTCAAGCAGCCAGTACATCATTCCATTTGGTAGTTGTTTTTCAGACCTCTGAAGATCCATCGCGTCTTCCGTTTCAACTGAAAATATACCAGAAAAGGCATACGAAACTGGGTTTATTATGCCTTTAACTGACAGAGACGTTTTCTGACGTACATTGTATTTACAGACAGCAAAGTTCTGAATAGACAGTGTCTGTATAAGACAGAGTTATATATGCAAAACCATTAGTCCTGTAATATAACAAAACGTATTAAGAACGAAATCTACATTGACGATATCTCAATTGTTAACCTTTACTTAATTTCATTAGTCCAAGGGATATAAGCATTACAATAACTAAATTAGAATGCGATCAGTTTAACCCATTTATCCTCATATTATTTAGGGAAACTCGTTCAAATTTATTTTTGGAACCCGTCCATTATTCATCCATTTAGCCTTATCTGACATCCAAATGACGCATTTGGAAACAGAGTATACAAAGACCCACATGTATGCTTGTGTAACTGTTTACAATAAAACCCCTATAAACTTGACGTTCAACTTAGAATAAATATCGGTCTCGAAGACAGGTTAATTACAGCTTAATACAGAATGGAAGTCATGCAGAACTCTTGGATCTTTCTGCATGACTTTCATCCTGCTTTAAGCAGCCGCCTGCCTAAAAGTATCACACACGCTGTGTGCACCGCTCCCTTTCTCTCTATCACACACGCACGCATCCCCAACACACACACAACACACGTGGAAGCTTGATACAGGGTGAAAGTCATGTAGAAAGCTCCTCCGGGATCTTTCTGCATGACTTTCAGCCTGTATTAAGCAGCTACCTGCCTAAAAGTATCTAAATTCTTCTATACTAGAGTTCCGGTTTATAGGGGGGTTAGTGTAGCTTTGTCCTAGATGACAGTCTAAACTGATTGATACTGAGGTTGAAAAAGAAAGAAAATCTTACTTTAACCCTTTCAAACCTGAATTTTCAGAGTAGAGTGGCCTATCAGTGTCGAACTATAGAGTCCACTCAGTATGAAGGCTTATGCTAGAGAATTTTGAATGACAAACTGTACAAACTCTGATCGGAGGGCTTCTCTATCAGCCCTCTCAGTCAAGCTCTGATCTGGGTCTACACTGTTTGTAAATGACATTACGCGTGTCCCGGGTTGAAAGGGTTAACCTACATGTATTTATTTCCATATTATTTAAGGAAACCCATTCACGACCTTACTTTGGAACCCATCTATTTTTCATGTTGATGGGCACATACTACTTGTTTGGATACGCCATTAATTGTCATTGGTGGGTTCAGTAAATAGTGCAGACCCATAACAAATGACTCCTTCAACCTGCATTGTTTGCACATGTCCTTTAAGGGACATTTGGTATTAAAGGGTCAAAAACCGAAAACAGACTGATCTGGGTATTCTTCTTCTTCTTCTTCTTCCTATATTAGCCACATTCAACTATCTGAATATACTGCCAGGAATTGCGCTTAAAGAGGGAACATAAGACGAAATAAAAGGTGAAACTATGTACAGTGCATTTAAAAACATAAGAGGAAGTTAGATATAGTGTGTTGTTAGTTGTGCTTTGAAAGCATCAACTGAAACAGCTGACATTATGACTGGCGGTAGGTTGTTCTAATCCCCGATGGTGCGCGGGAAGAATGATTGCTGTCTGTGTGTGGTGCTTGCATATGGAACTGTATAGGAATGTTGCTGCGATGTTCTTGATTGTCTTGTTGGCTTTTTTGAGATGGTTAGTTTTGTCTATGGCAACCTTCTGGTGTTCTATTTTGTAGAGAATTGTTAATATAGATTCTTTTCGTCGTTGTTCAAGTGATGGCCAGTTTAATTCGTTAAGCATGTCTGTTACGCTTGATCTTTGGCTGTAGCGATTCTTTACAAACCTCGCCGCTCTCCTCTGGACCATTTCGAGTCGATGGATATCTCCTTTTTCGCAGGGATTCCAGATGCTGCTGGCGTATTCTACCGTTGGTCTAACTACTGATTTATGAGCTGTTTCTTTTGTTTTAGTATAAGCGATGACATGTAAAGATTTCTTCTGAGGAATCTGATGCAGTTATTGGCTTTGGGTGAGATACTGTTTATGTGCTGTTCCCAGTCTAGATTATCCCAAACACTTGGCAGAATCGACGTGGTTTAAAGTATGGTTGTATAGTTTGTAGTCGAAGATGATTGGTTGCCTTTTGTTGGATATTGAGAGTACGTTACATTTATCAGGAAATTCCATCTTCCATTTCTTTTCCCAGATACCCAACTTGGCTAGGTCTTTCTGAAGATTGGGACAATTTTTGTCGGAAGAGACGGTCAGGCGAACGGTGGCTCCGAGGTCTTCCGGCATGTCGTTTATGTAATAAAGGAAGAGGCTTGGTCCGAGGACAGAGACTTATGGAACTTCTGACTGGACTCTTACTGGATCAGATGAATGGCCGTTCATGACTACTGTTTGAGTGTGGTCCGCAAGAAATGATTGAATCCATTTGTTGGTTTTTACCTTGTATTCCATAGTTGTTGAGCTTGTGAAGAAAGAAACTATGTGAGACTTTATAGAACGCCTTTGAGGAGTCCATTACAAGAATGCCTGTCTGCTTGCCTTGTTCTAAATTTGTAGAGATATCATCTGTTAACTCCAAAAGGTGAGTTTCGCAAGAGCAGCCTTTTCGGAATCCATGTTGTAGTGGATAGAGGATGTTGTTGTTTTCGCCGTGGTTCATGCTATGGCTGTTGACAATATGCTCCATGATTTTACAGCGTATACAGGAGATAGGTCTGTAGTTAACAGCGTCATATTTGCTTCTTTTTTAAAACACAGATTGGACTACTGTTTTTTCCATTGGTGGGGGACGTCACCAGTTTGGAAGGAGACATTGATAAGTGTGGTTAGTATGGACAAGATCTCTTCTGCCAGTTCTTTCAATACTTTTGGGTTGGTGTTTTCAGGTCCTGCAACCTTATGGTTGTTAAGTCTTTCTAACAATTTCTTTACTCCTTTTTGTGATTATGATTTCATCTGCTTTTTTGAAGGGCTTAGCGCGGACATGGTTTATATTTTCAGGATCTGAGAAGACTGAGTGAAATTGTCTGTTGAGAATGTTGAATGTTTAGAATGCTTTTTGTTTTGGTTCGTAGAGTAGCATTCCCTTGTCTTTCAATGCCGCGGTGGAGATGCTGTCTTTCTTTCGATGTTTTATGTATTTCCAAAATCTCTTTGTGAAGGGTCTGTTTTCATTCACGCTATCGGGCTTTGTCGATATGAGGTCTACTTTGATAGCTAAGTGAAAAAGTTTTTTATATAAGATGATGGAGTGGTTAACAAAGACCTAAACACTATAGGAATTGGATAAAGTAGAATGTAATGGAAATTATTAGGTATGGAAACTAGCAAAAGCTTTGAATTTCATCCCAATGAACTTTCTGATCAGCGTTTCTGATTTGGCTTCACAATTTATTTTCCAAACGTTCACATCGGTAACAGAATACTTGCAGAAATACAACACAAAGGTTCAGAGAACTACAAGTTAACCCTTTCCCCGTTTGATAATCATTCCAATTTGCAATACCTACTGAATATTCATGGTCAAAATAGTTATAATGAAATATGGAAGGTGGAACATTGAAGCCATTTTAGAAACTGATCTGTCAACTTCTGTTAGCAAACAGAGCAGACTGTGATCAGGGTCCATGCTTATAAAACTTTTAGTTGAGCCTGAGTTCGTTCTCAAGTTTTTGATTGGTCAGATTTGAGCCAAAGGCTCAAATCTGACCAATCAAAAGCTTGAGAACTCAAATCTGACCAATCAAAAGCTTGAGAACGAGCTCAGACTCAACTAAAAAGCTTTATAAGCATGGAGCCAGACTGGTCCTATAGGAGCCGTCTGATTATTATTATTATTATACCACATTTATACAGCGCTCTTTTCACACCGGATATGTTCGTTCAAAAGCGCTGATCTGGGTATACTCTGTTTGAAAATACGTGAACACACGTTTATATCTATCTATCTATCTATCTATCTTCCATAAAGTCAAACCCCTTACGGGGACATAGACTGACGCGCGTCACGACATACTGTTAGTAGGAAATAAAATTTAATTAAAAACTGAGTATCTACAGTGATTAGTAAATATTAAAAACACTTCTCCATTTAATTACGGTGAGGCATGATCAACTTGACTGACAGCCAAGCTGAATGATGCAGTTGGAAGATCAATGACGTCTGGTGGTAACGCATTCCAGTGTACTATTGTACGGGGGAAAAAGGAGAATTTGTAATAGTCTGAGTTTGTTTGGATCAGTTTGTATGCTTGGTGGTGTGATGATCTTACTTGTCTTGGATTTTGAGTGATGTAATTTTGATGTGGTATTGCTACATTTGAGTTTACTATGTTATGGAACATGACTAGTCTTTGGTCAATCCTGCGAAGGTCAAGACGTCTCCACTGAAGTGACAGAAGCATGTCAGTGACACTTGAAGTTCTGATGTAGTTATTTGTCACCCATCGTGCAGATCGCCTCTGGACAGCTTCTAGCTGCTGTATACCAGACTCTGTGTGTGGAGCCCATACTGCTGAACAATATTCCAACTGTGGTCTGATTAAAGTTTTGAAGGCCGGTGATTTTATATGCTGGGAGTTGACTTTAATATTTCGTCTGAGGAAACCGAGTGTCTGATTTGCTTTTTTTGTTATGTTATCTATGTGTGTGTTCCATGTCAAGTCATTTGAGATCGTAATACCTAGGTATTTTTCAGCAGGAACAGATTCTAGTACAGTGTTGTGGAGAGTGTATGAGGTGTTCAAGGGCTGTTTACGTCTGGTGACATGGATGACTTTGCACTTGGATGGATTGAAGTGCATATCCCATTTCTCCTCCCAGTCTTCAAGGCATGTGAGGTCATTCTGTAGGGTCTGGGCTTGTTGTGATGTTGCCAGAGATAGATAGACAGCAGTGTCATCTGCAAAAAGGCGTACAGTAGAAGCAATGTTATTCGGAAGGTCATTGATATAGATAAGAAATAGGAGAGGACCCAGCACCGAGCCCTGTGGTACTCCAGATGTGACAGAGATGGCATTTGAGTTTGAGCCATTTACAAGTACAGTCTGTGACCTGTTTTCAAGAAAACATTTTATCCATGCAAGAGTTTTTCCTCTGATTCCATAGAAGTGAAGTTTGTAGAGAAGTGTTTCGTGGTTTACTGTATCGAAAGCTTTGCTGAAGTCTAGGAGTATTAGATCAGTCTGTTGCTTCTGGTTTACAGATTTCATAAGGTCTTCTACAAGCATTAGCAGTTGAGTTTGGCAGGATCTTTTCTCCCTGAATCCATGCTGTAGTTCGAAGAAGAGATTAGAGTCAGTAAAGTGTTTTGTGATAGAAGAGGATATAATATGTTCAAGTGTTTTGCACAGTATACAAGTTAGAGAGATCGGACGGTAATTTGAGGGATCAGATTTTGGTCCTTTTTTGTGAATAGGAACAACATTCGCCATTTTCCATTGCTCAGGTATGTTTCCAGTATCAAGAGATTTCGTAAAGAGGATTTGAAGTATTGGGGAAACTTCCTTACTGATGTTTTTCAGTACCATTGGGTTAATTTCATCTGGGCCAGCTGCTTTATAAGGATTTAGTTTATTTAGCAGGACTTCTATACCATTTTGAGAAATTGTAATATTATCCATCTGGCTATGTTTGCTGTAGCTGTGAGTTTCAACAGATGATTTTGTGTTGCATGTGTCTTGCACTTTCATTTGGGCTAGTTGATGGAGAGAAAGTGGAGATTTGGAGGTGAAGACAGATCTGAACTGTTCATTGAGTAGCTCAGCTTTTTCAGTGTCCTGTGTGTAAGATCTGTTCGCTTTTTTCAGAGTGTCTAGCCCTGTTGCGTCTTGTCTAGAATGATTCAAAAGAGAATACAGTTTTTTCGTATTTGGGTGCTTGGAGTCTTCTTGGATATTTAGGATATCTTCCAGGTAATTTACATAGGCTACTTTGGTTTCCTTCCTGCACATATAAGAAGGAAAGGGTTAGATTTGGGTTAACAGCTTATCACATATTTCTTGAATGCTCCTTCTCCTCCTCGGGAATTCTGTCTGGATCCTATAGAATATTTTCTAGGAGTGGAAGATCAGTCCGGGTATGCGGGGTTGCATATGTTTACTCACTACTACTGTCGCACCGTCCACTTTCTCGTTCCTTGTCCAGTTGAACACTTTGTCTGGAGACCGGTTCAAAGGGCGTAGTATAAGAACTGGCGGAATGTTGCTATGCTATGTGTCGCTATATATACTGCATATGACGCCAATGACGTTACGTTAATGACATCGTTCTGAACTCTGACACAGATGAGCATTGACCAATTCCTATCGACTTTTGCAAACGACTCATTTGATATAGACGGTTTGACCTCAATGTTATAAATCTTTTTCTTAACCCTTTACTCCATGACTATTTTTGAAAGAAATGATGACGTCATTAATATTAATTAGATTAATTTTGATAACGACACATGACTTTTTTACTCAAGTGAAAACTGGAGAATCATATCAATATTATTTCATAAGCAAACAGAGCATATCCTGATCAGACAGCTCCTACAGTAACAGTCTGATCTGGTCTACCCCGTTTGCAAAGGCGTATTTATTGAGTTTGAGAATGAAACAACTTTGACTCAAACTAAACGTTTTATAACTTCGGGGCGAGGGTTCCGGATTAGATGTTTAAACCTAACATTTTGCTACATTTCCACTATTTCTTCTTAGTTGATTCCAATGAGTATTCGTAACTTTAGATGAAAAAATAAAGACTGTTATAGAATCTACAAGATGTTTTCAGAACGACGAGCTTATAGCAAACATTTGATCAAGTTCTATGCTGTGTGGAATAATAGAAAATAAACAGGCAAATTTGCTGAATTAGTCTGAATTGATATTCCCCGCCAAACAAGTGCTGGCCTCAGTTATTGATCAGATGGACAAAAGGGTTATTTTTTCACAAAGCAAGAGCCATAGCTCTGGTGTTCCTCGGTAAATGTGAGGGATACTTGCAAGGTCGCATTTCTTTATAGTATCAAATACTTCCACAAAGTTTCATTGAAAAAATCCAAATTTGATGACAGACGTACAAAAAAGTAAAGGTTTCCGCAAACAAAGGGCCATAACTCTGGTGCAATAAAGTCAATATCAATGATATTTGCAGGGTCATATCCTTATGCTACTTAATATTTAAACACAGTCTCAGAGGAAAATTCCAAATAGTTTTTGAAGTGGCTCCGGACAGACAAAACATTACCTTTTTTGCAAACAAAGGACTATGATGTTCCATGACCAATATCAATAATACTTGCAAGGCCGCATGTTCTATGGCTCCAGACAGACAAAAACGTTACATTTTTGGCAAACAATGGCCATAACTCGGGTGTTCCAAAGTCAATGCCAGTGATACTTGCAGGCTACTATTCCTTTATTTTACTAAACATGTTTAAGAAAAACTCCAAACCGTTTCCGAGATATGAATCCTGGGTGCACGGACAGATGGCCAACACTAATATCCCTCCGCCTTCGACGGAGGATACTTACTACATATTCTGACGAGTGACCCTGGCGGCCTGGCCAGACGTCACATCTCCGACTGGTTTGAGTTTACACGGCTTGCAATGCAATTAGATGCCATTTTCAAGAGCCCCTCCTTTAAACAAACCCAAACACCTTACTCTTATCGGTACATGAATAGTATCCAAAGCCGAAACCATAGACTGGAGGTGTTTTAAAATAAAATCGTCATTTCTCTACGAACCCCTATGTTGTGACACTCTTTGAATTTTCCCGAAGAGTGGTCACAAAAGACTCACAATAAATGATACAGGAATTCAATTCCCCTTGCTTTTCTCTGACGCGAGGCAACCCTGTATATGGTTTGCTTTTATAACTTCGATATGGTTACCGACTGCTGTTAACAATTTACCTCATTTTATTGGGTGTACTCTTAGTGCAGGGGCCATTTGAGCAGATTGTGTTCTGTTTGCTTATGGGGTGCTATATATCATTAAGCTACCGCCTGTCTTACAGACCCATCTTAGACCTCATTTTCATAGTCCGCTTAAGACAGGTTGGACAACTTTACAGGAAGCCCCTGGTGAAAACATACCTCTCATCTGAAGACGTGCGTATAAAAAGGTAGAATTGATCTATCAACAATGATGTAAAATTAACTCATTTATACATAATGTTCCTAAAAATACATTGACAATTAGTGTTACTGTAGACTACGATTCGAGGGTTCCTGTGAGAGCATCTGCAGTTTGCTTGAACAATGGTTTGCAAAGGTCACATTTTTAAGAGAAGGCTTGCAGAAATATCATTTCAAGTGCAACTAAGATTGGTTCATTATACAGATTTCGACCAGTGCATTTAGATGAGTTAAAATGGACTAATGCTTAGAACGCAGGAAACGAGTGCAGCGTCATTTGTGGAAGTGTACTCAGATTAGAGGAATCCTAGAGGAGCTCTCTCGTCAGGGTCTGCACTGTTAATAATTCAAAATTTTCATACTGTATGGATAAACAATAAACAACTAGAGGTTTTTGTCACAAAAACGGATGTCTCCCCTCTAATAAAAACAATATGTAAAAGGAAATCACTAAAAATGTTATGGACTTGATGATTGATACTTCCCCTCATTATGCGCTTTCCACACATTTTTCAAGAAGAAAATGATAACAGCTAATAACTTCAAAAATAGTGATACCAGAGTTATGACCTTTGTGCATGACGCTTACTTTCATCATGCTCTTTCCATAAATGAAATGTCATTCCAATAGCATCAGTCGAACAGGAGTTATTGATCGGACAAACAATGTAACAAAGGGCAATAACTCCAAAAGTATTGAAGCCAGAGTTATGGCCTTTGTTCATGACACTTTCTCTCATCATGCTCTTTCCATGTATAAAGTTTCAATACAATGGCAAGAGTCATCGTCCGGACAAGAAAGCGCTAAACAAATGTGCAAGGGGCAATAACTCAATTTATTGATGCCAGAGTTATGGACCTTATGCATGACACTTTCTCTTATCATGATTATTATTATTATTATTATTATACCACATTTATATAGCGCTCTTTTCATACAGGATATGTGCGTTCAAAAGCGCTTCACAAAGATACATTTTCTGTACAATAATGCGTAAATTACAGAACATTTAAAATAAAATATATTTAATACTTATATATAGATAAGAATAATAATAAAATAGAATTTATTTAGGACATTGGTAAATAAGATACATCTTTTCCGTAAGTTTATCTGTCTGTGTCGTATTATGTTCTATTTAAGAAATGAATGACGTGCTTCCGGTGTTCATGGGGTTATGCAACGCATAGCTTTACGAGCAAAGTTAGTGAAGCCCGAAGGGCTTCACGTGAATCTTTGCTCGTAAAGCTATGCGTTGCATAACTCATGAACATCGGGAGCACGTCATTCATTTCTTATATTTATATTCCATTGTATTTCTTATATTTAAGAAATGAATGACGTGCTTCCGGTGTTCATGAGGTTATGCAACTTTCTTTTTAGAATAAGGTTATATAAGGACGTTGCAGGGCGAATGTAAATATTATAGTGTGTCAACGCACTCAGATTATAAAAAAACAAAACTTGAATGCAACATTCTATGTGCAGTGCCAGTACGTCCCATAATTTTGACCCAGACTCAACAGACTTGGGTACATTCGTTTAACATACAACACTGCACATAAAATATTGCCGGAAAATTGGGTAACAGAACAGATCAATTTGAAGTTCATGCATATAAACTAAGCAATACAAATACACAACTGTTATATACGCGCACTATGCAACCCCTCCAGTCAAACACTATTCGACCCGCTATGGCAATGAGGGAGTACACAGCGTATCATATTTTAATAGAGTTGTAGTTGGGTACAATCCATATATGAAGTTTTACTCCAATGGCATGTGCCATATAGGAGTTATCATCCTGACAATAAATTGTGGTTTTTTTACAAAGGGCAATAACTCCAGTATTAGTGAAGCCAGAGTTATGGACCTTGAGCATGACACTTTCTCTTATCATGATCTTTCCATGTATGAAGTTTCAATCCAATGGTATGAGCCATATAGGAGTTATCGCCCGGACAAAAAATTTGTTGAAAAAATTACAAGGGCAATAACTCCATTATTAATGAAGCCAGAGTTATGGACCTTGTGTATGACACTTCCTCTCATCATGATCTTTCCATATATGAAGTTTCAATCCAATAGCATGAGTCATATAGGAGTTGTCGTCCGGACAAAAAAGTGTGCATTTTTTTTACAAGGGGCAATAACTCCTATATTAGTGAAGCCAGAGTTATGGACCTTGTGCATGACACTTCCTCTCATTATGCTCTTTCCATATATGAAGTTTCAATCAACTGGCATCAGGCATATTGAAGTTATCGTCCGGACAAATAGGTGTGATTTTTTTTACAAGGGGCAATAACTCCTATATTAGTGAAGCCAGAGTTATGGACCTTGTGCATGACACTTCCTCTCATTATGCTCTTTCCATATGTGAAGTTTCAATCAACTGGCATCAGGCATATTGAAGTTATCGTCCGGACAAAAAGTGTGACGGACAGACGGACGGACAGACAGACAGACAACTCTCACGAAAACAATATGTCTCCCCCATATAAATATGGGGGGAGACATAATGATGGGCCAGTTCACTTTTTAACCCTAAGCTATCTTCGTGTCAAACCGTAGTATCTTGATGAAACATCTAATTGCTTAGTGTATCATCTGGATAATAAGAGTGCCAGTGGACACACTATACCCCCGTCTATAGCCCCCCCCCCCCCCCCCCCCCCCCCCCCCCCCTTTCCAAAGTTCATATGTACAAATTGCACGGCATTCTCGATACTTAATCATTCAGATGGAAATGACAAGAAAAAAACAACACAAGCAAATTCTTAACTTTTTTAATTTTTTGTTCAAATATTTTGTTTTCTGTAAGAGATGATGAGTGATGGTATTTAAACATGACGAATGATTTCATATCTCTTTCTGAGGTTTATAAAACAGAATATAAATAAATACTAAATGAACATTTAATGAATTATGGCAATTTATCAACAAAATGACCAAACTTTTGCTTTTGAATTTACAAAGGTAAAAAATATGAACATATCCAATGACATTAAAATTACAGAGACAAACATTGACACATCACTTAAAAATATTCTCTTGGCAAAACAGCAGTTTGCATATATACTATATTTGCAATATTTACAGTAAAACTGTAAAATATAGAGAACTACACACATTAAACATCTGTTTTAGTTTTACATTTGAAAATATTTGATACTTTGCAGGGTTTAAATCTCTTATTTTTTCCTCACATATGAACATTTTAGGAAAAACAACATCGACCACTTGAAATAAATACCACAACATTAACCCATATCCTGCTGAATAGTCACGTCAGAAATAACGGCATCATGAATATTTATTGGCTGAATTTTATAATGGCATATGTATACATGAATTTTTGGTATCGATAGAAACTGTAGAGTGAGATCTATTATGATTTCATTAAGCAAACAGAGCAGACCCTGATCAGAGGGCGCCTATAGGAACCATCTGATTTAGGTCTACCCTTGTTTGCAAAAGTGTTAACCCACATCCTGCTCAAATTATTGATATCTGCTCACTCTCATACTGCCATTTTGTATATGATATATCGTTTGAGTGTAAAACAAATTGGATCTAGATGGGGTATCTAGTTACTAGGAGTCTCATCTGGGTCCAAGTGGTTAGCAAATGCCCGTCAGATTGTGATCAGCAAGACAAGAGTTAACATTGTACTCCCGACTGTCCACGTACACTACACAGTACTGACATGTACACCTACAATGTCTAACACAGGCCATTCAAACTCGTAGCCCTTCTTAACCCTTTGTTAATGGAGACGAATTACCTGGCATTTACAAACAATGTAGACCAAAATCAGAGGGCTTAACGAGGAGCTCTCTGACCAGGGGAAGCACTGTTTGTCTTCAAAACTTGAAAAAAACACTATAGCAAATCTAATCATTTTATTCAGAACGGACTCACATGGCTATACAAGACAGAAAATTCCAGTAATTATTTGGTATTCAAAGGGCTAATAACTTTCATTCAGGACTAGACAATGCTTGCCACAAAGAAACCCCATAAACCTTGCAGCAAACAGGTACATGTCATGTGGCCTGCATCCTCAGAAAGAGCACAACAGAACATCTGTTTAGTTATTGTAGATCCAGATCAACTGCTGTGATAGAACATGACATCTAACCCAGGTATGCATGGCTTGCAACAAACACAGCTGCAGTGCACACCTTGATCAGATGTTGTTGATGATCTGAATGTACACTATTTGTAAACTATGTTTGTGTGCCCCCACTCCCACCCCATCAAACCAGATGTCCATTGCTAAATTTCTGAAACAGAAGTATACCACACTCACAATATGGAAGCAATAACATACCATCCATTAACCCCTTACCTCATAAATATTCATGTCAGAAGTCATGACATCATGAATATTAGTTTCTTTTTTACACTGGTAAATGAACATAGGAATTATTGGCCTGATAAATCTTGAATATATTTCACATCATAAGCAAACAGCAGACCCTGATCAGATAGTTTCTACACAAGTCATCTGACCTGGGTCTACCTTGTCTGCAAAGGTGCTACAAGGAATATCTATGGGGTAAATGGTTAAGGACCTTAACTAAACCACACCTGTTTGCATGTATTTATTTGCATTCCTGGGTCCAAACAGATAAAAAAAAATCAGCAGGTTTCCCCAACAACAAATATGACCAACTTCAAGAGGTATGTCTGTCATAAGAGACTTCCAGAGTCCAGTCTCTTCTATTATGCACACAACATTTTCCATTGGTTACATTTGATGAATTCTCAGTATCAAATAAGTGGAATCTTAACACTTTAGTTGGTAAGTGACAGACTTAATTCATTACGAATATTAATTTAACAATTTAATGTGTTGAAAATATCACAATTATCACTGCAAGCAAATGCAAAAGTGTTACGCATTACTGGAGTTGTGGTAACTGACAGATTGTTGACAGACACTGTGCTCAGAAAGTGTGAGGACATTAAAACAAACCTCTAATACAAAAGAGAGAACATTAACCCTTTCCCTGTTCTGTATTTAGCCCAAATTTCAATACCTACTGAATATTCATTAACAAAATAATTATTAAGAAATCTGGAAGATGGAACATTGTAGATATTTTAGAAAGCAAAGAAAAAAGAAAACAATCTTTCAAATTCTATTAGCAAACAGAGCAGACCCTGATCAGACGGCTCCTCTAGGAGCCGTCTGATCTGGGTCTACTCTGTAAATGCGTGAAAACACGTTTATATGAGGGAAAGGGAAAAACAAAAATACAAATCAGGGATGTTACCAGGTTGACATATACCTCTTACACCCAACCATGAACTTGTGAAATTACCATTTCTGTTCAGAACAGACCCAACTAAACCACTTTTTCTTTGTTTCACTATGAAATCAGTTCATTAGAGGAGAAATCATGTCCCTGGAGAAATGTGCACATAGGACACCGATGCCATGGCAAACTGAAGTAACTGGGTTAAAATCAACCCTGAAGCAAAGAAATACTAGCAGATGAACAGGGTGACACGTAACCCTTTCCCTGTTGAATATCCTTATAAGAAATTATGACTACGAATATTAACTAACCACATATTTAACAGCATTTTTATTAAGGATTTTTTTCCCAGAGCAGAAACTAATGAATCAGACCTATATTATTCAATAGGCAAACAGAGCAGACCCTAATCAGATTGTTCCTGTAGAAGCCATTTGACCAAATGTGTAAATGATACAAAAATCAATTTGATTTTTAAAAAAATAATAATAAAAATTCTCCCAACATTATTGTACTTTGGTCATGTCCGAGGGAAACTTGTATATGCAGCAAATTCTATGCAGTATGTTAATGCACTACTCCTTATATACCCATTTTTATGTCTTTACAAACAGCAGACCTATATCAGAAGAGTCCTGAAGACTGATCAGATTGATGTTTACCTATAGATCTGATACTAGTTTCTGTCATGACCGAAAATTCCTGTGTTCATATACCATCATAAAAAATCGAATAATAAATATTCATAATGTCATTAATTTCTAACATGAATATCTATGAGGTAAAGTGTTTGTGTAAATCAGAGTACTGCTACACTTTATAAACCAGAGCACCATAAAACACATGCTTACTTATCCTCACACTTATATGCATAAAACAATGAAATACGTTTGACCACCTTTCAAATAAACATGAGGATCTTTAAAAGCAAGTGTCTGCTTACTGCAGAACAATATCATGCAGAAGGCTCCTTTGGGAGGTGTATGCATTACATTTGTCATGCATTATTTACCATGTCTTAACTCTTTTCCCCATAACCGCCCCTTTTGATGCCTTATGCAAACATAGTAGACCAAGATCAGATGAGTCCTACAGGAGCAGTTTGATCTGGGTCTACTTCATTAGCAAAGACATGAAAAAAGCATTTGAGGGTAAGGGTTAACAAATAATGTAAATCTGATGTTTTAGGAGAATTAGGCTAATTAATATTCATATAATCAATGCTTTTTACATGAATACTCATCATATAGAGTTAAAACCAGTTTGATCCAATCTTGGGAACTAGAAATGTGTCCATAGGAAATGGACACCCATTTTAAATATCACTGAGGTTGTATTAAGCCCAATGACAAGGGTTGTAACACTAGATTTCAGTCTAAATTGATATACAGTAGAACCTGTCCTAAGCAGCCATTCATTTATTGAACATAGGAGTTTTTAAAAGTAGGTGGTTGCTTTAAGATATAGGACAAAAGTAATTCAGAATGCTCATATAGCTTTCTGCCTTACCTTTGACCTGCATTAAGCTATCACCTGCCTTACAGACCCATAATTAGACCTCTTTTTGAAGGCCGCTTAAGACTTACTGCAATAACATATTTTGAGTTACATGCAAAAACTACTTTTACATTAACCCATTCCATGATACAGTGCTCCCTCTCTACAACGACACTCTTTGGGATACGAATATTGTATGTGTTGTTCAGAGGGAGTTGTTATAGGGAGGGAAAATCAAACATAATTAGCTTGTTTGCAGATCCTCAGATAAGGTGTATTTCGAGAACTGAAACCGTTATGCCTCAATCAAACCCTATGTTGTGACCACTCTTTAGAATCGTCACAAAGTGACGATTCTAAAGAGTGGTCACAACATAGGGTTTGATGGAGGCATAAAGAAAATACGATGGAAAATGTTGTTTCCGTAGCCTTGTTGTTTCGGAAACAGTGACATGCGTTGTTGTAAGGAGGGAATCGTTATTGAGAGGGCCGTTGTAGGGAGGGAGCACTGTAACCCAGACTTTGCAAACAGAGTGGAGCAAGAGCAGACAGCCTCTGTAGGAGCTGCTTGGTTAGGATCTGCTCTGTTTGATTCTTTGTTACATACCTGCTTCTCTATTATTTATAAATTTCCTTACTACATATACGGTAGAACCTGTCTTAAGCAACCATCAAAAAGGTATAATTATGGTTCTGTAAGGCAGGTGGAAGCTTAATACAGGTCAAAAGTAATGCAGAAAGAGTAATGCAGAAAGCTCCTATAGGAACTTTCTGCATTACTTTTGCCCAGTATTAAGCAACCATCTATTTAAGATTCCTGTGTGCAATTAATATAAGGTCGTTTAAGGCAGGTTCTACTGTATTTGACACAAGAATTATATCGTTATCTATAATGGGTGGAGCCTTGTATGAAAATTCATCAAGTAAAGGGTTAATTGTGTAAATTTGGTTAAAACATTGTTAATAACATTAGTCTATTAAAAATTTAATTCTACTTGGACTTGGATCAGAAATAATTTAAGTATTAGTAACTAGAAACGATTATCTGAAGAAATAATTTCAGAAGATTCTTACAAACTACAAAAATATTAAATTCTATTCAAGTTTGAAACTGTAAAACATATTAATTTAGAAACATTTAACAAGTTATTCAAACAAAATTAATTTTGAGAATATTTCAAAATTCATGACTTTTCATTAATACTGTTTCAACTAACAACCAATGAAATGAACAAAGAAATACATTATATACTACCATAGAGACAAAAAAAAGTTCTGATTTGATTTAAAAGTATCGATATCAAACCTGTCCTCAATTTATTAGCAAGTTCAATTTCTAAGTGAACTTATATTGATTGGATAAAGGAATCTTAAAAAGCAGGTGGATGCTTAATTTAGGGCAAAAGTAATGCAGAAAGTTCATATAGTAGCTGTTTGCATTACTTTTGACCTGCATTAAGCTACCACATGCCTTAGAGACCCTTAATTAAACCTCTTTTTAATGGTAGCTTAACACAGGTTCTACTCTATTGAGAATTCAACTGTTGTATCCCTGGTTCAATCTTCATTTGTAAACAATGGCTAATTTATCATTGAAATCCAAATGGTTTAAACAGTCAAAGGCATATTTCTCCAAGTAAAGCTCATGCCCCCCACCCCTCTTACTCCATGAATATTCATATAAGAAATAATGACATCATGAAACATTAATTAGTTTAATCTTAATGGCACATGAACACAGGAATGTTTGATCATGGCAGAACCTGTAGAATTATATTTGAATTATGCCGTAATCAAACAGAGCTGACCATGATTAGACGGCTCCTATAGGAGCCATCTAATCTGGGTCTACTCGGCTTGCAAAGGCGTATTTATGGAGTAAAGGCTTAATATACATTAGAATAAGGAAGTAGATCAGTATAAGGAAAGTCTTCTCCACTCATATAAAGCTTTTTTTTTTATGTCAAACAAAATTATCTTTATCTTTTCCCTCATACACAAGCATTTACAAACAGAGTAGACCCAGATCAGACGGCTCCTTTAGGAGCTGTTTGATCAGGGTCTGCTGTGTTTGCTTTTGACACAATATATATTGGATTCTACAGTTTTTGTCAACGCAAAACATTCCCTTGAAAAGTTTACATTATAAAACTTGAGCTAATAAATATTCATGTTGTCATTATTTCTTACATGAATATTGAACAGGGTAAGGGTTAATAGAAGTATGCTGTCGCTGCTGAGAATTGTTGCAAAATCAGGCCTGTTTGGGAAAGTTATCAGATTGAATTCAGTATCAATTCTACTCCTTCCTTATTTCTATTTAACCCTTTCCCTCAAATAAATGCCTTTTCACACCTTTGCAAACAGTGGATCCAGATCAGGCAGCTCCTGGAGCCGTCTGATCCAGGTCTGCTCTGTTTTCTTATGCCATTACAATAGATCTGACCAGTGTCTACCAATACCAAAAATCCATGTGTAGTGTACATATGCCATTATAAAAATTCAGATAATAAATATTCATGATGTCATTATTTCTTGAAAGGATTAACCCTTACAGTGCGGGCACAAGTCACTTATGTCCTTTACAAACAGTTTAGACCCAGATGAGAGGGAGCCTGCACTGTTTGTCATTTTACACTTTTCTTTAGAAAAAAAAACCCACCTAAATATTCACCACAAGCTTGACCTGTTTGAATTTGGAATAGTCCATTTGAAAATTCACCATTGTAAGGGGTAAACAAGTATTTTTAACATCACTTGTTCCGCTGTTGCAAACCTGATTCACCATATTTACTCCTTGGTTAAAATTTAAACCTTTAACCCTTTCCCTGTTCTATATCTACTCCAAATTTCAATACATGCTGAATATTCATGGACAAAATAGTTATAAAGAAATATGGAAGGTGGAACATTGTAACCATTTTAGAAAGCAAAGAAATATATCTATCAAATTCTATTAGCAAACACAGCAGACTCTGATCAGACGACTCCTCTAGGAGCCATCTGATCTGGGTCTACTCAAGTTTGCAAATGCGTGAAAACATGTTTATATGAGGGAAAGGGTTAACTGATGAACAGTCATGTGAGAAACATGAACATTTTATTACTGATTATGTTATGATGGCATATGCAGTGTCAAATCTAGGATATGCTATTCAGTTTTGTGGGAATTCCCCCACTCTTTCATAGAACCCGTATGATTTTATACGGAGGATGAGCATGCATAATTTTCAAAAAAGTTAACTTCTAAAAGTAAAATTTGAGTACTTGAAAACATAAGTACAAGCTAAAATCGAACTCATCCAAGCTTTTATTCATGACAATTCTTAAAGCAAACTTGAGAAAATTTGGTGCAGAAATGAAAGTGCTAGATGAGCAACAATGTATTAGGAAACTGACAGGTCAAAAACTATATACTCCGTGCAATTTTGTTGCGTGGGGTATAATAGCCACACGCAAACGAATAAACAAACCATAATGACTAATGTTGGAATGCAAAACCTTGGCTTTAGCAGAAATATACATATCTATTAAACTTCATCTACAATTGATTCTACAAATTTGTTACAGCTATTGGTTCATGACTAGAAGGCCCTTAATTGTTTCCACAAGTGCTCTGGAAGAGTTCAAGCTGAAGAAGCAGTGGAGCTTTAGCAAGATAACATCCGACATGTAATATATATTGTAAGTTAAGAATCCCCTAATCTTCTTGGAATTCCCCCTTATTTTACAGAGGTAGGGTAGAAAATCCCTCCCACTATTGAATCTCTAGACTGGACACTGCATATGACTACACTGGACACTGCATATGACTACAGGATTTTTGGCTATGGCAGAAACTGCAATATCAGATCTACATAATACCATAAGCAAATCCTGATGGTGACACCATCAGAAAAAGGATTAATTCCATCTTCTAAACTGAGACACATCCATTCAGCTTCTAGTTTGATCATATATAACCATAACAAGAGTAGTAAAAGCTGTGTAAAACGATTTTGGTCGTGACAAGAAGCATGTAGATAAGCATCTCACGTGGATCCAAACTATTTGCAAGGGTCATATTTCTAACAGTACCTTAATTTTCAAACAGTGTAGACTCACATCAGAGGGCTGCTGATAAAATATAACTCATTAAATGCAGGACACCCATGCACTCTCATTTGCAAACATAGTAGACCCAGATCAGAGGGATCCTAGAGTAGCCCTCTGATCAGGGTGTGCACTGTTTGTCATGTAAACGCTTCTAGCAAATTTAAAACGGAACAGACTCTTCAGTAACATTCAACTTCGAAAATTCAGCATTCAAATGGTTAGAAAGTGGTCATTACTGACTTAACTAAGGTCATTATAGCATCTAAAACATTTACTATGAAGACAGTAACCTTTTTGGCATTTTTGTAAACAGAATAGACACAGATCCGACAGCTCTTATAGGAGCCATCTGATCAAGGACTAATAAACATTAAGCTAATTAGTATTCATAGTAATTATTTCTGACATGAATATTCATGGGGTAAAGGGCTCAACTAAAAACGAAAGGAAAATATAAACTGCAGAATTAAAGCTAGTAACTAACCAAAACCAAACTTGAAACTCTCTATCACAGCTGTGTCGCAGTTAACCCTTTACTCCATAAAAACGTCTTTCTACTCCTATGCAAACCGAGTAGACCCAGATCAGATGGCTCCTGTAGGAGCTGTCCGATCAGGGTCTGCTCTGTTTGCTTATGAAATAATGTAGATCGGATTCTATAGTTTCTGCTTTGGCAAAGATTGTATGTTAGTATGCCCTTTAAAACATCAATCTAATATTCATGATGTCATAATAAATTTCATGAATATTCATGGAGTAAAGGGTTAATAGAGTCTCTGCAGAAATGGCAGACCTGTTGCTCTCAAAAACATCTGCTGATCTAACTCAATCGGAAACATACATAAAGAATCAATTACACTTTGTAAACTTGCATAAGTCGGCATCAGGTAAAGAAAGCCCAGAAATACTGCACAACAGAATATATTTAGTGTAAAATGTGATAGGAATCTCAACTGAACATTGTCAACATAACTTTCTGCCGTTCAAATAAAGAAAATCTATGTTTCTTCTGAACATGTGGCAAATGCTATGTTACATGTAATATGGTTGGAATTCTGGTCATAACATGCATTTGACCACAGGGAAAACACTTCTATCCCTTTACCTCACGACTATTCATGTCAGAAAAAATTGATTAGCTGAATTTGATAATGGTATGAACACAGGACTGCTTAGCCATGGCTGCCATTGTACACTCAAGATCTTTATAAATCCATAAGCAAACAGAGTACATCCACATCAGATGGCTTCTACAGAAGCCACCTGATCTGGGTTCACCATGTTTGCAAAGGAGTTAAAAGGTGTATCTATGAGGTAAAGAGTTATTGGAATGAAAAAAAGCAAAGGTTTGTCATTTGTGATTTCAATAAATGAAAACAGCTGCCACATGCGGAGACTCCATTTTTCTACAAGACAAGCTCATACAGTACCAACAAAAGTTTGCCTATTAAAACAATTTAACAACAATAATTGTAAACAAATTAACACTATTGGTTCAAGCTGTATTGTCTGTCCAAAGATGATTTACCTTGTCTACTAGTTCTCCAGCAAAAGAGAAACGTTCAACAGTGGTAATATATGCATTGACTAGACTCCAGTTCATGTATCTATGTCATGTTGAGTTTGTTATTGTTGAGTTGTCATATTTCTGTACACCAGTTCTCCAGTATATGCCAGTTACATCAGTATGGGTCCAACACTGGGCTAGCACCAACCATGTCCAGCTGTCTATTTGTGTGTGTTTCATGTGGGGTTATTATGCCCTTGCCGCTTCCTCAGGAGATTTGAACATTTGGCTCCATCACTTGCACCAAATTTCCTGCCATCACACTTTGGAACAAAATATCACATTTTGTCCTTTTTAATTTACTATCACCAACTATGTTTAACATACACTTTCAGCATGGCTCATAATCACTATCATCATCATCGTCATCATCATCATCTGACCCGTACCTTCGCCGTCTTTTTTTCTTTTTCTTTTGTTGAGATGAATGAGAATGAGACTTATGGTGAGATCTGGAGTGATGTGAATGTGAGGAATGACTATGTACAGGTGATGAGAAGTTAGGAGTAGTGTCTTGAAGCTGCGAGGCCCCCGGCAAGCGTATAGTCCGCACTAAAGAGCCTCGCTTTTTCTCTTTTTCACGCACAGGAGTTTGTAATTTGGAGGCTGATATTATCACTGTTGGAATTCTAGGTTTAACACTCTCCTGAAAGAAAGTTTATAATTCAAATTTACAGAGAGCTTTGTAATTTTATACCACCTTTGCTCCATAAATATATATGTACCAAAAGATGACATCATGAATATTAATCTGATGAATTCTTAGAATGGTAAAATAAAATAAACACTGGAAATATATGGCAAAGGCAAATCAGATATTTATAATTCAATAAGCAATCAGAGCAGACCCTGATCAGATGACTCCTACAGAAACCATCTGATCTGACTCTATTTGCAAAGGCATGAAAAGATGTATTTAAAGAGTAAAGGATTATTCCTTTCCCTGTTCTAGGTTAGCAGGTTGTGATGGTGAATGAATGTCAAGTTAACTTGACAAAAATGTTTATGTTTTTGCACTATCACACTGCCACCCAAAACAATGAAAACAAGGCAAGCAATCACATCAACCAGAAGGTACAGTCCATTCCTGCTAATTCGACCACAAAATTATTGTTAACAAAGTTCAAAATCAGGTGGATGCTCAATGTGGGTCTGCCTGAAGCTACCACCCGTTTTAAAATTCCAGGCTTCTTTTGTGTGGTCATATTAGAGAGACGTTACTGTATTACTTATTGACATGATTTCCAACAACTCTTTTCATTTTTGGGCCACATGAACAAATTCAACATCCACCAAGTCAGTAGGTTTAGAAGCTAATGTCTGCATTACAATAACATCTGCATTTCTTTTCAGAAACAAGATCAGACTTCAATTGCAGCTATTTCTAGATCCAAACTGCTGCCAATTTGGTCGTCGCTGACCATTTTCACTATCAAGGCTCACAAATAACTTGACCTTTGATGGGTTAACCCTTTAGTCACCAAAACCTCTTTGAAGGCCTTTACAGAGTAGACCCAGATCAGATGGCTCATATAGGAGCCGTCTGACCAGGTTCTGTTTGCTTTGGAATTATTTTATAAAAATTAAAATAAAAATTAATGTCATTATTTTTTACAACAATATTTGCTATTAATGAGGTAAAGGATTAAGTTAGATATACATGTAGAATAATTCTAGTTAGGTATCAAAGGGATATAACTTTGCATGAAGGGATATCTAGAAAACTGACTCTGTCAGAGAGGGCCCTGTAATCAAGGGCAGATAACTCTAGATATAGCAATCTGATTCAACCCAAAAACTGTAGGAGTCTTCTTCTAATGATACTAAGCAAATGCCCTCAATATGAAACCAGTATGTGAAGAACAGTTTGAGTTATCGCGTCACATCAAAAGTGATGACATTTTTGATGAATCAAGGGCAGATAACTCTAGACATAGTGATCTGATTCAACCAAAAAACTATAGGTGTTTTCCACTGATGATATTAAGCATATGCCCTTAATATGAAACCAATGTGTGAAGTATGGTTTGATTTATCACAAAACATCAAAAAGGTTGACAAAAGTTGATGGCAATTTTGATGAATCAAGGGCAGACAACTCTAGACATAGTGATCTGATTCAACCCCAAAACTATAGGCATCTTTCTCTGATGATATTAAGCATATACCCTTAGTATAAAACCAATATGTGAAGTACTGTTTGAGTGTTGACAGACAGACAGGCAGAAAATATGATTCCTATTGGGCTCCTGCATTTTCAATGCAGGGCCCTAATAAACCCCGGTATGAGCCTGGATTATGTAATGTAAGTCTAATTGGAGCTAACTCTACCAATATGTAAATATAAATCTAAGCAGTGCTAGTATACTTATGCTTCTGTATTTTGCGGGGACAAAATGTGCATACACATGTAGTGAACTTACAGGAGATTCTTTTTCTACCGTGTTGCAGTTTTCCATATTGCTGTCTCCATCTTCCATTGCAGCCTGGTTAGACTCCCCTACATCCTCGCCAACATGATTTGTGGTCCCTGCGTCCCCACCACCTGTCTCCACACGCTGTTTGATGGAGTAAGTGACAGGAGAAACTCGCCCATCTGGCTTCGCATTGTCATCACTGTCGTCTTCATCAGGCGGGTCCACACTCAACATGAGATCTTTAAACTGTAGATGAAAAATTACCACTATTTACAAACCTCTCTAAAGCATATATGCTATATAAACTGTTTACACCACCCGAACTTACGTTACAGTAAAATCTCTACAGCAAACAAATCAAAAAGTTGTTAATGTTAAGTCTGCTGCGGGTCTATGAGTGATTACCCCTGCAAACAGGTTTGATCCAGATGAGACACCAAGTAACTCGGCGTATCATCAGGATTCACACTGTTCAATACCCCCGATTGTATTCTTGGCAGACATATTGATTATTATAACATACAATTATTTGATCTTTGCATGCTACTGGCAAGTTTGTCACAACCCTATATGCAAATAGTTGAATCCAGTGTAGATGTCGAATAACTCTTGCCTCATCCAAAGTGAACATCTTAAAAAAAAAATCTAGTTTAACCCAAACCCATTTATAGATGCCTTTTGATGCATTTGCAAACAGAGTAGACCCAGATCAGACAGCTACTGTAGGGGCTGTCTGATCAGAATCTGCTCTGTTTGATAATGGAATTTGATGTATGTTTCTACAATTCCTTCTTTGGCCAAAAAAAGATATGCTGTCCATTATAAAGCTCTATTAATGACTGTTAATAAGGTCAGGAAATCTTGAATAATCTTCAGGTGGGAATAGGTTAATAGGAATTTTCAGCAGATGACAATTTTACAGACAACAATTACACAGCCTGCAGAGAGTCAAATTATTGCTTGAACAAACAAAGGCTTACTGATAAAAAATCATTGACAAGTTTTTCTCGCTCATCCTCCCAGTCCTGCTCTTCCCCCTGCCGCTTCATCACATTCAGCACACACTCGGGGTTGAACTTCACCAGAGTCTTTCTCTGTATTGGTTTGTCATAAACCTTAGCTGCCTCAGTGGGGGAATAATTCTGGATTTTACTGAAAAGTCAACCAAAAATGTGCCATCAGTTCAAAAATTTACAATCACATACAGATAACACAACTACTGTAAACTGTCAACATTTTTTTCTATAGGATAGATGAAGAGTTACTGGTCCAGTATAACAAGAGCTGTCCGCAGACAGCGAGCTCCACTTTCTTTAGAGCTGGATAGTGTAGTGGAAGTCTAAGTCAGAAAGGGGAGATAACTATAGCAAAATTAATTTTAGGGTTACCTGCCCTTGTGAAATGGGTCCCCCTTGTAATAGTTAACATGTATACCAAAGTTGAACCAAATATCTTGCACAATTTCTGAGACATAGACCTGAACATAAAACTTAACCAACAATGAAAAATCTAAGTCGAAAAAGGGGCATAACTATAGCAAAATTAATTTTAAGATTACCTACCCTTGTCCAACGGGTTCCCCTTGTGATAGTAAACATACATACCAAATATCTTTGATGGTTTCTGAGAAAAGGGACCTTAACAAAAAGGTTAACCAACGCCGACGAGAGGGTCATGACAATAGCTCCACTTTTTGAAAAAGTGGAGCTAAAAACTAAAGTCCAGGTACACAACTTCTCATCCCAATTAATATATGTAGCAATTTTGATGACTCTAGATCTATTACAATTTTAAAGGAGCAGAGCATGCCATATTTCAGGAACAGAAGTACGTTCAGATGTTCATTAAAACAATGATGGCCAGACAAGAATAATTTTTATAGATTCTGCAGTTTCTACCATGGCCAAAAAGTCCTGCGTGCATATGCCATTACGTGTATAAGAATATTCAGCTAATAAAAAGTCACAAAGTTTTACATGAATATTTTTTAGATAAAGGCTTAACCCTTTCCTTCATATAAACACTTTTTACGCCTTTGCAAACACAGTAGACCCAGATCAGACAGCTCCTGCAGCTGTAGGAGCCATCTGATCAGGGTCTGCTCTGTTTGCTTATAACACGATGTAGATTTTATTGCATGATTTTTGTCGAAAAGTTTGCATTATAAAATTTTAGTTAATAAATATTCATGTCATTATTTCTTCCCAGGGCTGGAAAAATCCTAAAACTTTTACTCGTCCTGCCAGCTGCTTTTGTCTTCTTTTACTTAAATTAATTGTTCAAAGTTTTGAAATTCTACTCGTCCTGCAAGAAAGTTACTCGTCATGGCGAGCGGACGAGTGGAATTTTCCAGGCCTGCTTCTATGAATACTACTAAAAGGTCAAGTGTCAGCCTCAGAAGACCAAACAGACATTATTTAGGTGTTTGTATTTACCTGTCAGTAAAGCCGTACAGATCTTTCAGATGCTGCTTAAGGTACAGAAGGAGAATACATCCTTGTGCTATCAGAATGATGTCCTTCAGTGGTTTGATATCTGCTGGCAAACGACCTAGAGCAAAAGAAACACAAGTATATGAATCATCGCTTAACCCTTTTCTTCATACAAATGCTTTTACATGCCTTTGCAAACTTAACAAGAGTAATCCCAGTTCAGAGGGCTCCTGTAGGAGCTGTCTAATCAGGGTCTGACATAATAACAGATCTGACTAGTCTACACTTATCAAAACATCCTGTGTACATATGTCTTTATAAACAAGAGGGCCATGATGGCCCTAAATCGCTCACCTGGTTACTATAGACATATGCATAAACTGTATTTCTATGTAAAAATAAGTAAGCTTCAGATTGGGGCCAATATGAAACCAAGGGCCATAATTTTAGGCCTTGAGTTTCAAATTTGAACAATCTAAATAAAGGAACATTAGATGATGCTTCATATAAGTTTCAAAGTTTCACAGGAGATTTTAAAGATTTTCCTATGAAAAACTGATAAGCCAGGGGCGGGGCCATTTTGGTCCAGGGGTCATAATTTGAACAATTTTGGTAGAAAACCATTACATGATAATAAATACTAAATTTCAAAGGTCAAGGCCTTACAGTTTAGGAGAAGATTATTAAAGATTTTCCTATGAAAAACTGATAAGCCAGGGGCCGGGGCCATTTTTGGTCCGGGGGTCATAGTTTGAACAATCTTTGTAGAGGACCATTAGACGATGCTACATACCAAATATCAAAGGTCTAGGCCTTACGGTTTCAGAGAAGAAGCTTTTTATGAAAAACTGATAAGCCCCCGGGCGGGGCCATTTTGGTCAAGGGGTCATAATTTGAACAGTCTTTGTAGAGGACCAATAGATGATGCTACATACCAAATATCAAATGTCTAGGCCTTACGGTTTAGGAGAAGAAGATTTTTAAAGATTTTCCTATGAAAAACTGATAAGCCAGGGGCCGGGGCCATTTTTGGTCCCGGGGTCATAGTTTGAACAATCTTTGTAGAGGACCATTAGACGATGCTACATACCAAATATCAAAGGTCTAGGCCTTACGGTTTCAGAGAAGAAGCTTTTTATGAAAAACTGATAAGCCCCCGGGCGGGGCCATTTTGGTCAAGGGGTCATAATTTTAACAGTCTTTGTAGAGGACCAATAGATGATGCTACATACCAAATATCAAATGTCTAGGCCTTACGGTTTCAGAGAAGAAGATTTTTAAAGATTTTCCTATGAAAAACTGATAAGCCCCGGGGCGGGGCCATTTTTGTCTTTGGGGTCATAATTTGAACAATCTTAGTAGAGGACCATTAGATGATGCTACATACCAAATACCAAAGGTCTATGCCTGATAGTTTCAGAGAAGAAGATTTTTAAAGATTTTCCTATGAGAAACTGATAAGCCCCGGGGCGGGGCCATTTTTGGTCCGGGGGTCATAATTTGAACAATATTTGTAGAGGACCATTAGATAATGCTACATACCAAATATCAAATGTCTAGGCCTTACGGTTTCAGAAGAAGATTTTTAAAGATTTTCCTATGAAAAACTGATAAGCCCCGGGGCGGGGCCATTTTTGGCCCAGGGGTCATAATTTGAACAATCTTGGTAGAGGACCATTAGATGATGCTACCAACTAAATTCCAAAGGTCTAGGTCTTACGGTTTCTGAGAAGATGATTTTTAAAGATTTTCCTATGAAAAACTGATAAGCCCCGGGGCGGGGCCATTTTTGGTCCAGGGGTCATAATTTGAACAATCTTTGTAGAGGACCATTAGATAATGCTACATACCAAATATCAAAGGTCTAGGCCTTACGGTTTCAGAGGAGAAGATTTTTAAAGATTTTCCTATGAAAAACTGATAAGCCCCGGGGTGGGGCCATTTTTGGCCCGGGGGTCATAATTTTAACAATCTTTGTAGAGGACCATTAGATGATGCTACATACCAAATATCAAAGGTCTAGGCCTTACGGTTTCAGAGGAGAAGATTTTTAAAGATTTTCCTAAGAAAAACTGATAAGCCCCGGGGCGGGGCCATTTTTGGCCCTGGGGACATAATTTGAACAATCTTTGTAGAGGACCATTAGATGATTCCACATACCAAATATCAAAGCTCTAGGCTTTGTGGTTTCAGAGAAGAAGATGTTTAAGTAAATTGTTGACGACGCACGACGCACATACGCACGACGACGGACGCCGGACACTGCCCCCTCACAATACCTCACCTGGCACTTTGTGCCAGGTGAGCTAAAAATAAATCTGCTAATAAATATTCATGATGTCATTATCTCTTACATGAATATTCACATGGAAAGGGTTAACTCACCTATGCATGGTGTCACTTAATAATGGCAAATCACCTGGTCAAGGCCATGTACTGTTTGTCATTAAACATCTAGCGTATCTATTCCTTTCATAGTGAATTGACTACTGTTAACCTTTTCCCTCATATAAACACCTTTTTACACTGTTGCAAACAAAGAAGACCCAGATCAGACGGCTCGGTGGGCTCCTATAGGAGCCGTCTGATCAGGGTCTGCTAGGTTTGCTGATGATATAATATGGATGTCATTCTACAGTTTCAGCCAGAGTAAAAATATCCTATGTTCATATGCCATTATAAAACTAATCTACTGTAATAAATATTAATGATGTCATCATTTCTTACATGAATATTCAACATGAAGGGTCAAACAATGAACATGAAGTAGAGAAAATTATTTCACTCACTCATAAGACCATCCTTATCTTCATCATCATCATCGATGAAGTGATGAGGTCTGCTATCTGATATGCCATTTTCTGTAACACCTGGATTAGCGAGTGCCTGAAACAAAAGAAGTCACAGTGAATTGAGTGCAACAAAACAAGAGAAGTTTGTTGTCTTGAGAAAAGGCAGTAGCTTATTACTTGCATTATAAGATCCCATCATTATTCACTAAACAACTGATTTAAACCATTATGCATAGCAATGAATATTTATGAAAGAAATTATGTATGTATCAATATTAATAAGCTTAACATATATAATGGCACATGAACAAGGAGAGTTTTGGTTTAGTAAAAATTGTAGATGAATAACCTATTAAGCATAACAGAGCAGACTGATCAGACGGCTTCTACAGAAGCTGTTTGATCTGGGTCTACTCTGTCTGCAAAGGTTTTAAAAAGTGTATCTATGGAGTTCAAGGTTTTCCTGCATTACAAGTGCCACTTTCTAAGCTTGGACTCCTTTCAGAAAAACATGATCCTCGACAGGAAGCTTACAACTGATTCTAAATCCTCTCATCAAATTTTAACAAAACAATAAAGTGCATGAAATCTAGACCAACATGTAAAAGACAGCTTCCAGACTTCACATTTTTTCTTGTTTATAAACAAGATGTGTTTGTGAAACACTATGCCCCGCCCAATTTGACCTTGAAGGATAACCTTGACAGTGATTTGACCTATATATCTGGCCTCTGACCTTGACATGTCGCCCCTCAAAATTTGCGGCTATATGAGATGCATATGCATGCCAAATATCAAGTCTCTATCTGTACTGGTTCAAAAGTTATGATCAATATAACAACTGGGTAGTGTATAAAATATAGTCTACAAAATCTAATGTCAAATGTGGACACAGATATGGAATGGGTTGTAAATTTTTAATAAGTATACTTGTCAGAATGAAAAAATTCATGGTGTAATGTTTACCGACAAGAGTTTCAATTCATTAATTCTTTACTCTGTTGTTTATATCTATACAACTCTTATGGGCAGTCAGTTTAAAACTTTATCTGTTTATTTTAAAATCAATAATTTAATAGTGAACCTTAAAATAAGTTTCAATCCATCACCTTTTCCACATTGTTCCATGGCAATTAGCCTCAGACAGATAAATTTGCATAATTAACCTCAGACAGATAAATTTGCATATAAAAGTAGGTACAACCTAAATACATAACTTTACATATTTCCATTTTTTCTAAAATATAATATTTGTAAAAGAAACCAAACTGTCATAAATGATTGGTGCCTTTCACAACGAAACAAAACTGCAGGCAACAGCACAAAAACACAACATGAAACACAACAATGTAACACACAAACACAGAAGCACTGGTGAAACTAACATGTCAAATAAACTCTTAACCCTTTATCCAATAGACAGAGGAATAGATGCAACACATAAAACGTAAGGAATGGCTCCATTATTTCCCCCATCAAATCCCATGTGGTCACCACTCGTTAGAATCGTTTCTTTGAGAAGATTCAAAAGAGTAGTCACAACAGGGTTTGGTGGAGAAATGATGATATTAGTATAAATTGAATACGAACCTTTACCTATAGCTTTGATAGAGATGCCTTTCACTTCTTGACAGAATAGATCCAGATCAAACTGCTCCTGCAGGAGCCATCTTATCTGGGTCTGCTCTTTGATATTTAATTATATAGACATGATTCTGCCATGTCCAAATATTCCTGTGTTCATATGTCATAAATATTGATCCAATTAATATTCATGATGGCATTATTTCTTTACGAATATTCATGAGGTAAAAGGTTAACACAAAACAGGCAAACTTCTTGTACCTTAGACCGTGTTACTCTACCACAAGCAGTCACATTCCTCGAATCAATTTTCTGTCACAATTGTGAACGATGTAATTTTTCTCTTCAAACATTTTCTCTTCAAACATTGCAATTATTACATCTAATACAAATTCCAATTTATGCAAGGAATGGTCAAATGCAAGATCCTTATGTGGTTCAACAATACATTAATAGCTATCTCAAAATGTTAGTCATATTATATGCAAAAAGGTAAATGTTACCTGAGTTCAGCATACAACTAAAGAGTGTCAACTAAAAAGTCCCCATATACCAGTACATTTACCCCCCCCCCTTTTTTTTTTTTTACATTTTAGCTTTAATTCATTGCAATTACTGACATTGTCATCTGCCGCAATTCTTTTTTTTGTTCCGTTTCTCAAAAAACAAAGACAATCTGTTTGGATCCTGATGAGATGTGGTGCTACTGTGCATCTCATCTGGATCCCAACTGTTTGTAAAACTTCATCCTGGTAACATCAATAGTGTGCAAAGATTTAACCCTTTACTCCATGAATATTCATGTAAGGAATAATGACATCATGAATATTAATATTATTCATGATGTCATTATTTCTTACAAAATTATTAATTAGATTAATTATAAAAGCACAGTGGACACAGTAATTTTTGGGCATGGCAAAAACTTTTGAATCATATCTTTATCATATAAGCAAACAGCAGACCCTGATCAGATGGCTCCTATAGGGGCCGTCTGATCTGGGTCTATTCTGTTTGCAAAGGCGTAGAAAGGCATATTTATGTAGGAAAGGGTTAATATCAAGCTATGCTAGATTCTAAGAATAACATGATTCAAATACAGTGTACTGAAACATCCAGTGTATATGTTTGAATTTCCCAGAATCTTGTGTAAGGTGAAAACCTTTGTATATTATGCTGTCAATCGCTTATTTTTTTTCTCACTAAATTTTCTGCATTACATTAAGTGTTAATAACAGTTTTTTATCAAATAAAATATATAATACCGTTCTTGATGCTCTTTCTGCTCCTCCTTCCAGCTTCTACAAGGAAACAACACAAACAATACTAACATACCAAAATCAAACAGAAAATAATATAAAAATTCATATCAAGAGTTCAGTGCAAAACTGTTGTACTGTTAACCTTTTAACCCTTTACTCCATGAACATTCATTTAAGAAATGATGACATCATGAATATTAATTAGAGTAATTGTTATAATAGCAGATGGACACAGACATTTTTGGCCAAGGCAGAAACTATAGAATCATATCTGTATTATATCATACGCAGAGCAGACCCTAATCAGACATCTCCTACAGAAGCCATCTGATCTGGGCCTAGTCTGCAATGGCATAGAAATCTTATTTATGGAGTAAAGTGTTAAAACTTAGGTTATCTTTACATTGTCCAAATCTATTCCTTTCATCTCAAATTGAAATATGCAATCAAAGTCCGACAGTTTGAATTCTGATGGGATGCTGACATCTAGATCTAAGCTGTATACAACAGTTTGCACTCAGCCCTCAATACTATATTTTTTAAATAATTTGGTCAAAAAATAAAATATCCCCTCAATTCATGAAATATGAATTCATGTTGCCAAATGTAATCAATTCAAATGATAAGTTACTAGGAAATCTATTCTAAAATACCACAGAGTCTCAGATCATAATGTACAAACAATGTAAAAGATCTTCACCTCCTCCTGTTTCCCAGTTTCACAAAGTTATACATCCAAGACTTTCAAATTGTCACAAAAACAATTTATTGTGTTAGTTCGTAATGATAAATGAAAGTCAAGTCTGCTCATTCACACCCAAGCATGTCTTCAAATGGCCAACTAAAAATTGTGCTTCTCTAATTACTACAAGTATTTGGGCAGAAAAACTTAGGTAAGTAGTGCAGACCAAGATCAAACTGCTCCATAAGGAACAGATTGATCAGGATGTACACTATTTGTCTATCTAATTTATCAAAATGGTGCCAAATTGACTTAGACAAACCCAAGGAGTGGGTGAGACTGTGTGTCTGAATACTTATGGTAATTAGGGTTGTCATATCAACACAATACTAGATGCCAGTATACTGCATGTCAAGCCCTAGCACAGACGGAATCTAGATAGGAAAGAGTAGCTGCAGAAATATGAGACATTACAACAGCCATTTATCAAGGAAGATTATTTGCCAATGTTTTCCAATTGTCTTATGTGTCAATTTAAAAATCAAAACATATCATGCCTCTTATTCTGAAAGAAAAACTGTAAATCAAAGTACATGTACATACAATCAGATCTTTAAAAAGACTTCTAAAACCATCATGCATCCCATATATACACAGGACACCAAAAGCTGATCACATTTCATGCATCTGACTAAACTAAATGAGCCACTCCATGAGAAATAAATGTCTTCGAGTTTAGGTATCTTGTGAACAGTGCAAATTTAGACCAGCAGCCCTGTCAGATATGCAGCCTATATTGTTCGAATGGATGGATAATGAATTGAGTGACCAACAGTGTAAACCATGATCAGCAGCTGTTTCCATGATGGCAGCTGGTCTGTGTCTACACTGTCACCTATCTCTGAAGACATCTTTCAGAAGTTGCTGCTCAAATTGAGTAAACTAAAATGGAGAAAAAGTGCCAGAACATTCAAAAAGTAAGCTCACAGACAGCAATATTCAGATAAAACATGGTTGGTATATGTCTACCTGCGTTCAAAATGGTACAGACTTTCACCCAACTTGCTAGTTCTTGTAATATCAGATGCAGACAATTAGAACCAGTTATGGAATTATGCTGTTGGAATATAGCAGGTGAATCAAATCCTTGGCTTCCTTAGCAAGCAGTTATCCCATGTAAAGGTTTAGAGAGAACAAACATCCTAAATAGAAACATTTGTAAAGCATCATGTATTAGCATACATGCAACCCATATTGTTTTCAACATATGATTTGCGCTTATATACAAAGGTCTAGACTTACCTCTCTGAAAGACTGTAGAAGGTTGGAACCCGACACAGACACAATGATATCAATGTGATGAATTATAAATAACGGTTCGTCCTGAGTTTGATATATGAAGAAGGCAAGGTTGTCTACTATGTACAGTTGTTCTGGAAGGCTGCTTCTCTGTAACAGAGAATTAATTCATATACAGAGTTCAAGTACTGTAAGGTAATCAAGCTGAGGTTGGACATTAACTCTTTTAATACTAAATTATCGGAGTGGAATAGCCCATTAGTGAGTCCACTCAGTATGAAAGGCTTAATTTGCAAAAGGATTTTGAGTGACAAACAGTGCAGACCCTCTAGAAGCACTCTGATCCGAGTCTACACTGTTTGCAAATGGTAGAGCATGCATGCTAAATGCATTCAAAGGACAGAATCCCACAGGTGAGATTTATTTTAGGATATCTGTAGGTGAGATTTACCTTAGAATATCTGTGACAAACAAATTGTCCCCTGCAAAACCATACCTTGTTAGTAATCACAGGGTGAGTCTAATGAAGATACGGTTTAACATGCAACAGACTTATATAGAACAACAGAGATGCAGAATTACTATGCCTGACTTGGGACTTTTCGACATAAAACATGTTACCCCTCAAAATGTGCAGCTTCACGAGATACACATGCATGCCAAATATCAAGTCTCTATCTGTACTGGTTGAAAAGTTATGGTCAATGTTAAAGTTGGTGATTTGACCTATATTTGACCTCTGATCTTGACATGTCACTCCTCCAAATGTGCGGCTTTATGAGATACATATGCATGCCAAACATTGTTTCTATCTGTACTGGCTCAAAAGTTATGACCAATGTTAAAGTTGCTGACAAACAAGCAGACGGCAAAAACAAAATCCCCCCCCCCCATTCCTGAGGGCATAAAAATAATAGAAGTTATAACTAAACATACACAATTTGTTTCTTCTGTTTGGAGAAAAATGTTGATTAAATAAAGCCTTTGGTAATAAACCTGATACTTGATTTTCTGTTTATTTGGGCAAGTGAACTTTAGCTATGGACAAGTAGAAATTCAGTCCAACTTGTCCGTGGGCAGATGGAAAAAATCCTTAATTCCATACCCCTGGAACAATATGTTTATCCTCTGATTTGGTTGTCAAAAGATAAATGCAGAAAACATATTTGGTACTAGCATTTCTAGCATCAGCAAAAAGGTTGATTTTTGTTGTTGTTGGAAAAGTACATATAGTCATCTACAGAATCTGGCTATGGCCCTTCGTCAGATTTTTGCCCTCACTGCCATTTAACAGAACCCTGCCAACACAGGACACATGCAAAGGCACAGATAGGAGTTGTATTCTCAAATTTGTTTTTAGAAATAGCTGCTGTTAATCTCCATCAAACACTATGTTGTAACCATTTTAAAATTGTCTCGGGGAAATTATTTTAAAGAGTGGTCACAACATAAGATTGGGTGGAGTATGATGATTTCAGTATTTGAATATGCACCTATCTCTATTGCTTTGCACATGTTCTAGAATGTAGAAAATATTATACAAATTGTAGATTTGACTTACTGCTGAGTCATCACAGAGGTTAAGTAATGAAGTGAGTATGGCTCGCCGATGTGAGCGGTTGGTGCGGAGAATACTGTAGAGGAATGCATTCAGACTTAGGCTGTTGCTATCAGGGTTGCGTAAGCCACGGATTATGCAATGGTCATTTTCTGACTGGATGATTTCTTGAAGACGGAAACACATTTTGATCCCATGTAACGCCTTCATCTGCATGATAAGAAATTAAGTTATCAGAGGTGAAATAGTCATTGCTTGAAATAACAATTACTGCATAAATTTTAACCATTCCCTCGCTCCTGTAGGAGCCATCTGATCAGGGTCTGCTCTGTTGCTTCTGAAATAATAATGATCTGATTCTACAATTTCTGCCATGGTCAAAATTTCCTACTGATGATGCCATTATAAAATTCATTCAACTGATATTCATACATCTTTATTTCTCACATGAATATTCATGAGAGAAAGGGTCAACATGTAAAAATACTAGTTCAACAAATAAGGTAGACATGGATGCTCAAATGTAGGCTTTTTATCAACCCTTTATTCCATAAATAAGCCTTTGCAAACTGAGTAGACCCAGATCAGACGGCTCCTATAGGAGCAATCTGATCAGGGCCTGCTATGTTTGCTTATTCGAGTAATGAGCTACATTAAAGTTTTTGCACGCCGATGACAACGCCTACAACTCAGTGATCACAATAGCTCGACTTTTCTTCGAAACAGACGAGCTAAAAATGTGACACGTATTTTGACCGAGTTACTTGGCGTCTCATCTGGATCAAAGCTGTTTGCAAATGACAGTAAGGTTGCGATTGGCAGGACTACGGGTTAAGTCTAAATACACAGTCATACTACTTGGGGTTATTAGTAACAACACACTGGAGAAGGCATCGTACCTGGATGAAGCCCGGATCTTTCTTTTCTATTTCCTGGAGCTGCTGCTCAGCTTTGATGCGGATGGCTGCCTCTGTGTCAGTACACATGCTGATCAGATATGGAACACACTGAAACAAAAACAGCAATATCAGCAATGGCATTCAAAATAAGATTATTCTGCTGCTGTGTAGCTATGTGTTATGATAAACAAGATGCTCATGGGCAATATGTAAAGAGTAGACAATATCTATAAATGAATAAAATAGAAAGATGGAATTCAACAGGTAATGCCAGTTTATGATTTATGTACAAAACACCATCTACCCATGATTAAGATGTAGATAAACTCATGTTAAGCTCTTTCAAGTTGAACTGAGTGAAGGAGGGCTGAACAATGAAATGACAGACAAAATGCATACATTTTGTTCAATAGAATGCATCTACTGAAAAACTTCATGAACAGCGTATAAGTAAAAGATCTGAAGGGTAGACACTTACCTGAACTGGATGGATGAGACCCTGCCTGAGGACTAACTGTATCACATTTAATGCTTCAAGTCGAACCTGCGACTTACTGTTGAAAAATGATTCCAACACCTGCTTCAAGTACACTTGCATGATTGTACTGGCCATGCTGAAATTTCAACAACACATTCATGTCATTCAACAAAGCATAAAATATTTCTCCCAATTTTATCATAAAATTGAAAATTAACAGATTTATTTGAAACATCTGCTATCACTGTAAGGGACACAATATTTGCACATTTGACCTCTGACCCATCAGATGTGGACTCGAGTACTTGACTGGATTTGTAGTCATAGTAATCTAAGCATGTAATGTAAGTTAATCATGCAAGGCTAGAGTAGACCCAGATCAGACAGTTCATGTACAGGTCTTTTTCTGGCATATATACGGGTCCGTTGGAAGGACCCATTCCCAATGCAAAATATGTAACATTTTCCCCAAATGTTTTGAGAAAAACCAAGGAGAGACCACATTTTGATTAAAATGCTAAAAAATATATGCAAAAAAATGCTTTCAAAATCATTTGAGTTTTATGCATGAAAAAAATCCCAATTATGAATTACGTTTTTTCAAAAATTGTCAGTTTTAAAGATCTGCTGTAGGAGCTGTCTCATCAGGATTTGTTCTGTTTGCTGATGAAACAATATGGATCTGATCCAACAGTTTCGGTCATGACCAAAATTACCATGTTCTTTTACAATTACAAACATTCAGATAATTACTATTAATATTCAAAATGTTATCTCTTACATTACTATTCATGAAGTAAAGAAAAAGCAGATGAAATCATAAAGACTACTACTTATTAATGCCTCCATTATGAAGTAGATTTGCCGAAATTTGTATTCTGAGCAAATCTACTTTTCAATTATGACTATATTCTCAGTAATGTTTAAGCTAATTAATAAAGCAGAATGAACAGTCCCAGATCAAAGGGATCCTCAAGGAGCAGTCTGATCTTGGTCTGTACTGTTTGCACTTTTTAATTCACCTTTTCCCCTGCAGACAAAAATGGGTTAACCCTTTTAGTCTAATTAATACAAATGATGTTTTACATGCATATTCAACTGGGAAAGGGTATAATATTTGTTTACTAGCTACTGTCTCTTACCCTGATTGCACATCTCCCATTTCTTTTAAATCTTCTTCCTTTGCATGCTTCTTCCCTATAAAGCAAAATTGATAAACTTACAAAATGCATTACTAAACATTTTTTTATCTGTATGCATTTGAAGTAGTTTTTGTTTTCAAATAATATTTGCAATTCTCATTTTTGTAGATTTGTTTTTACTTAGGGTCTCATCAGGACTAATCATTTATCTGACAGAGATGCCTTTTCACCCCTTAGCAAACAGAGTAGACCCAGATCAGACAGTCCCTGTAGGAGCCATCTGAACAGGGTTTGCTGTTTGATACAGAATCAAATGATCCTATTCTAGATTCTGCTAAAGTAAAACAAAAATCCTGAGAATTAACAGAGAACTAAATGTCCAAATTAATGAGTCACAACTGCGTGGTCCTAAGGAAAACAGTACTCACATTCAGCGTCGGATTTGGCCATTTTGACTTCCTCCTCTATCAAATAGATGTATAGGTTCTTTAGCACCTGAAAAATACAACCAGTAAATCATTAGCTCCATACAATCAAGAGAAACTAGAGGTTTGTTTTTGTCACAAAAACAGATGTCTCCCCCTCCCATTCTCTTTCCAATACACAAGTGTAATGTCTGTAACTCCAAACTTATCAGGGTCTAATGTTTAAGTCATCAGGGGCAATAATTCCAACATTGTCAGGGGGAGACAATTCAAAAGCCCCAGGTCAAGGTACACAAAAACACATGCTAGTCAACATTCTTGTGAAGTTTGGTGACTCTAGTACTAGTGGTTTCAGAGATACATGTGACACAAAGTAAAGTTTCTCTTATTTAAGTCATAAGGGACAGTAACTCCAAAATTAACAGGGGGAGACAATTCAAAATCCCAGATGCACAACAACTCATGCTGGTGAACATTCCTGTGAAGTTTGGTGACTCTAGCCCTACTGGTTTCAGAGATACATGCAGCACAAAGTTTCTCTAATTTTAAGTTAACATATCAGGGGCAGTAACTCAAGAATTATCAGGGGGAGACAATTAAAAAAACCCAGGTGCACAACTCATGCTGGTGAACATTCCTGTGAAGTTTGGTGACTCTAGCCCTAGTGGTTTTAAAGATATGCATGACACAAAGTTTCTCTAATTTTAAGTAATCATATCAGGGGCAATAACTCCAAAGTTATCAAGGGAAGACAATTCAAAAATCCCAGTTGTACAACAACTCATGCTGGTCGACATTCCTGTGAAGTTTGGTGACTCTAGCCCTAGTGGTTTCAGAGATATGCACGACACTAAGTAAAGTTTGTCTAATTTTAAGTCATCAGGGGCAGTAACTCCAAAGTTAACAGGGGGAGACAATTCAAAAAACCCAAGAGCAAAACAACTCATGCTTGTGAACAATCCTGTGAAGTTTGGTGACTCTAGCCCTACTGGTTTCAGAGATACGCGCGACACAAAGTTTGTATAAATTTAAGTATTCATACCAGGGGCAATAACTCAGGAATTATCAGGGGGAGACAATTAAAAAACCATAGGTGCACAACAACTCATGCTGGTGAACATTCCTGTGAAGTTTGGTGACTCTAGTACCAGCGGTTTCAGAGATACGCGCGACACAAAGTTTTTCTAATTTTAAGTCATCAGGGGCAATAACTCCAAAATTATCAGGGGGAGACAATTCAAAAACCCCAGGTGCACAACAACTCATGCTGGTGAACATTCCTGTGAAGTTTGGTGACTCTAGCCCAACTGGTTTCAGAGATACGCGCGACACAAGTTTGTGACGGACAGACGGACATACTAACAAATGGGTAGTTGTGTGACTTTTTCCTTTGATCTTTTCTTGTGGGACTAGTCCCACAAGAAAAACTATTTTTGGCTCTAACTTTGGAATAGAATGATCTGGAAGCTAACCCTAACCCTATGTCCCACAACTGGCCAGGTTAATGTCACAAGAAATGGCCAGGTTAATGTCACAAGAGATGGCCAGGTTAATGATTTTACTTGTGCGACTAGTTAGAAAAAGTCACACAACTACCCTTTGGTGAGTGCGGACGCACGGACAGACGGACGGACGGACGGACAGACAGACAACTCTGGCAAAAACAATATATCTCCCCATAAATGGGGGAGACATAATAACCTGTTACCTCATACAGATGCCTTTGCAAACAGGGTAGACCCAGATCAGACAACCCATTCCATCATAATTTGTGAGATAATAACATGTTAACCCTTTCCTTCATAAAAACATGTTTTCACGCATTTGAAAACAGAGCAGACTCAGGTCAGGAGCCGTCTGATCAGGGTCTGCTCCGTTTGTGAATTGTAATTTGAAAGACCTGTTTCTTAACTTTCTAAAATAGCTCCACCTCTCATATTCATTATAAACAGTAACTATTTTATCCATGAATATTCAGTAGGTATTGAAATTTAGAATAAACAATCAACAGGGAAAGGGTTAAACACTGTCAGAGTAACTTTCCTCTGCATAATGTTATCTGAATCAATACCAACAGAAAATGTTCTCAAATTTCTTACAATAAGAACATAAAACGATTTGGTGATGACAGGATCATGTTACTTGCTAATCTGGATCTGAACTATCAGGCAATGACAAACATCCACTCTTAGTGTGAAGAGTCAACTGAATTTACTTTGGAAAATTTTCTGTCTGTATTTAACCATTATATACAAGAACATATTTCAAAACTGCATCACAAAGAGATACCGACATCGGTTTGATTGTAAATCTATAGGCTTTGGAAGTCATGATATTGATTTAAAATGTCCATCACATATTATGGCCCTAAAAACTGAAAAGCCATTTGTAATGGAGCAAATGGAATTAATCATTTCATAGCTCAAATTCTATAAATTCAAAATCTTATAAGAAACTGTACCACTACACTAAGGTATACATTTCTAAAGTCTTTGTTTATTAAATCCTCCCATGACTTACTTGGCATTTGAGTTTCACAGGAGAGTCTGCCTCTGACATGAGATCACCATACATCTTGGTCAGAGTTCTGCCCAGCATGTACTCGTAATGCCGCACAGCCAGAAAACCTAAAATACATAGGGGTCATAGTAGCAATACCTTCCAACCATACACAACACAGCTGTAAGTCTTAACCATTTATTCCATAGAATTGACATCTTTTAATGTCATTGCAAAAAGAGTAGACCCCAATCAGATGGCTTATATGCAGCCATCTGATCAGGGTCTGCTCTTTGGTTATGAAATAATACAGATGTGATTCTAGACTTTCTGCCAAAGCTAAAATTTCCTAGTCTGTATGCCATTATAAAATTTTAATTAATTGTTAATGAAAATTCATGGAGTACAGGGTTAAAACACAATGAATTTACCATCAATATCCAGTTTACTATTCTATCAAACCTTCAATGAGTAAGTATGGAATACATAAATGCGTTAGATACAGATACTGTGTTGATTTCCAAACATTTGTAATTGAAACACTATGAGAAATGAGTATATATTACGTTAATAAAAAATGGAAAAAGGCAGATAATTAAAAACAACAGGTAATATTGAAATGATGCAACATATTGTTTACTCCAGACTAAGACATGTTTCAAATTCTTTTGTAATCTGTCAATGGAAAATAAAAATATGACCAAAATGGACGCACCCACAATTGTGGCAACTGTTGAGCCGAGTGCAAGCCAGCTTGACAACTAAACCACATCTACGTTATCATTATCAGAGTATTATTATTTACATCCTTACCTAAACCAGTGAGAGCCTTGACTTTAACGTCTTCATCTTCATGCTTTGTGAAGTATACCAACACGTCAAAGATTTTCTCCTTCAAAGATTCCTGCAAATCATTCAAGGTAAATTAACTCGAGCATGACTTTTCCTGATGCATTAAACTATCCCACTCATCTTAAACACTTTCCCAATAGTGATGCCTTTTCACACCTTTACAGAGAATCCCAGATCAGATGGCTCTTACAAGAGCAATTGGATCAAGGTCAGCTCTGATTGCTTATGGAGTTATAAACATTTAATATATAACTATTCATGAAATTTTATAATGGCCTGCAGATATTGGAATTACATGAATATTTATGAAATAAAGGTATAAGATAGAAAATTACAGATTCTGAGTGACTGCTTTTGAGAAGATATACTGCATATCATTACAAATTATGTATTTGAATGCTTTCACAATCACACCACATCTATTTGAAGTTATGACATGTTGACAAGTCTCAGTCTATATCATAACCTTCTGCAAGCTGGATTTCTAATGCAGGGAGGTGGCTAGTCTAGAAATTTCACTCTGAAAATACCTACCAAAGCCAACCCAAAGCCTATTAATCTATAATTCCTTTGCAGACCAGATCACAAGGGACAAGTTTACTTCCTAATTAGAAACATCAAACATCACGTCGTTTCAAATGTTGCTATTTACAGAGTACTCCTATAAACAGCAACTTCACGTATAAATTGAAATGATGATGAAATAATTTTTTAATTTGCTAAAATTTTCTATCAACCCATATCCAGATATCTGCGACTTGACTCACATTTGCAAACAGCTTGGATCTAGATGAGACACTAAGTAATTTGGTGTCGTATTAGGATCCAAGCTGTTTGACACTTGGTCAACAGTTTTCTCAAACGAATGAACAGGAAGTAAGTGAAATTGAACCAGATCCAAAATATCTGAGCAGAATCCTTTCACAGCAGAGTACGGGTTAACCCTTTCCCTGTTCCATATTTATTCCGAATTCCAATACCTACTGAATATCCATGGACAAAATAGTTATAATGAAATATGGAAGGTGGAACATTGAAGCCATTTTAGAAACTAAAGAAACAAATCTATCAAATTCCATTAGCAAACAGAGCAGACCCTGATCAGACTGCTTCTATCTGGATCTACTCTGTTTGCAAATGTGTGAAAACACATTTATATGAAGGAAAGGGTTAAGCATAGCATATAAGTTTTAATATTTCAACTACAAAGCTACAAATTCTAACTCACCTGTGATTCTGACATATCTTTGGAGTCAAAGTTGAAGTGTTTACACATCAAGCCCACTGTGAATAATGACCTGAGTAGTGTGGGCTTTCTGTTTGGCTTGAGGGGAACTTCGGGATTCTCTTCATGATATGACTGTACTTTCTCTAAATAACCTGTTAATAATAAAAGTCACAACATTAGTTACCTTTGAAGGCTTATTTTTTACTCGATCAGTTTTCAATTTGATACCAGAAATACAAGAAAAAATGTTGAATTCCATGAATTCTGAAGATGTTTAATTCATTTTTGTACCTATGTAAATAACTATTAACACATAACTTTGGACAGGAATTGTTCACAACCAATACTGTAATCCAACAGTGAGGAGTGCAATTTTCTACTCGCTTTATTAACCCTTAATCTTTACCTTAGACTTCTTAATGCCATTGCAGACAGAGTAGACCCAGATCAGATGTTTCCTGTAAGAGCTGTCTAATCAGGGCCTGCTCCGTTTGCTTATGGAATAATATAAATCAAATTCTAGTTTCTGCCATAACCAAAATTTCCTGTGTTTACATGCCATTAAAAACACAACAACTGATATTTCAAGACATTATTTTTTCTTACATGAACATTCATCAGATAAATGGTTAAAGTATAAGCATGGTGTGTTTTGGTATGATATACGCATCTATATCACGAAGATCTTTTATCACCTTAATTCAATTGAAGCTTGATAATCTTTCACTTCATGAATATTAAGTAATAATGACATCATGAATATAATTTTTAATGTTATACAGTAAAACCTCTCCATAACGGCCACTAAATTACATCAAGTATTTTGTGTTAAAGGCAGGTGGCTGCTTAAAGCAAGGTGAAAGTAAAACAGAACGCTCCTATAGGAGCGTTCTGTTTTACTTTCACATTGCTTTAAGCAACCACCTGCCCTAAATACCAACTCATTAACACAAATTAGTGGCTGTTATAGAGAGGTTTTACTGTAGTATCATCTAGACACAGGATTTTTTGGTCATGACAGAAACTGTAGAATGACATCTATTATATATCAAAAGCAAACAGTAGACCCTGATCATATGGCCCCCAGAAGAACCATCTGATCTGGATCTACTCTATTTGCAAGGGCATAGAAAGGTATTAATATGAAGTGGATAGTGGTACATGGCTTACCAAAAAACTTCTGGAAGCAATCTTTGACGAGGGAGTAATTTTGACTAACACGATTTACAACAGCACCTAAACAACTGACACAGCTCTCTAGCACCTGAAAAAACAAAGATTAAAAAACTCTAACAGTCTATATTATTTAATATGCTTAAAATAAAACTATCTGGCAATTTTGACAAATCTTATGGTCCATGAAACAAATCTACTAATTTTATATTACCTACAGTATTTGTTAGGAAGTGCTTAACACAAAATGCATTTAAATTAAGGATGATAAATGAAAAATCAAAGAAATAAAGTCAAAGATCAAAACACCCTGAAACAGGTCTATACACTAACATTTATCAACATGATATACAATCATGTGATATGAATGGTATGAAATAAAGTACAGATTCATACAAACCGCAGAATCAATCATTATCTTACCAACATTCCGTGGTTCAGGATAAGTTTGATAGTGTCCTCCTCCACCTGGGCAAGGAAGTTCTCATGCGGGTGATCCATCAGCGGTATAACCATTTCGAGAATACGTGCAACATAATGGAGCACAAAGTTGTCGCTAGGACCCTGAAAATACAAAACAGTCTAATAGCACATTGTCTCCTCACATTTAATAACCCCTTACTCCATAGATACACCTTTTAATGCCTTTACAAACAGAGTTGACCCAGATCAGACAGCTCCTGCAGGAGCTGACTGATCAGGATCTGCTCTGTTTGTTTATGGACTACTTTAGATTTAATTGTGCAGTTTGTGCCTTGAAAAATTTCCTGTGTTCAGTTCATATACCACGGTAATCCAATTATAAATATTTATGATGTCATCATTTCTAACATGAATATTCATGAGGATAATGAATTTGATTTAGAATATTCTGAGAAACGGCCATGACAAGACCATAATCCCAAATAAATCTGTGCCTGTGTGTTCATGTGTGGGGGCCGGAGTGTTAATCATTAAGTTGCTAATAAATTTGTAGGACTTGACAAGTTAAATTTACTCACATTGCATTTAATATTGAGGTATGGCTGTAAGGTGGTTGCATGATTCACCATCAGGTCAGGTTTGATTTTACTGAACAAATACAGGGTAGACAAGCACGCTGACTGCCGAACACTGCAGTTTTTCCCATCTGAAAGAAATATGAAAATATAGAGTCAAACAGAATATAAACAACATATTCCAGAATTCAGGACTTGAATGAACCAACAGATTCCAAGACTCATCATCCAATAATATTCTCAGATATGTTTGCTTGGTTCCAAGCTCAATACATTCTTGTTGAAGCTGGGTACCAAATTCTTTAAATATGTTTCGGACTATATATGATTTTCAAGCCTGTGAATGTGTTAGTGGTAAAGTTTTGCGGTACTGTCCATTCAGTATGAAAGGTATAAATTTGCTAAATTACTTTGAATGACAAACAGTGCAGACTCTGATCAGAGGGCTGCTTTAGGAGACCTCTTGTCTGGGTCTACACTGTTTGTAAATACCACTACTTTCCTTTCCCCACATTCAAAGGTTTAATTTATTTGCATAATTCAGTTTTCAAAGGAATATATTGGTTACAATGTATTGTGGAATACTGGTTGCAGGTCAGAATGAGGCCCATGTCATGGTAAATAAGTATGAGAAATTTTACAGAGCTAGCTGCATAAAATCGGATGAATGGTATAGAAGCCAGAATGTATATCGATTCCCAGAAAAGAATAAATTAAAATCTCAAGAATAGCTCCTTTATTTCTCCATCAGTCTATGTTGTGACCACTCTTTAGAATTGTCTCTTCACAACGATTCTAAAGTGGTCACAACATAGGGTTTGGTGGAGACATGACAATTTAGTAATAGAATACACAACTGTATGTATTGCTCTGGTATATCTGGAAACCAACAAGATATATCTTACCAATGCTGCCCTCTTCCAGTCGCAAGACATTTTCTACGAGACAGTCTACAATCTGCCGACATGATGTCAGCGCCGATTTGTTGTAGTTTCCATGCTCATCTTTCTTCAGTAACTGAAAAATAAATTAACCCTTTACTCCATGAATATTCACATGTAAGAAATAATGACATCATAAATATTAATTAGCTGAATTCTTTATAATGGCATATGAATACAGAATTTTAGGCCATGGCAGAAATTTTAGAATCAGATATATATTTCATAAGCAAATAGAGCAGATCCTGATCAGAGGGCTCCAACATGAGCCGTCTGACCTGGGTCTTCCCTGTTTACAAAGTTGTTAAAAGGCAAATTTATGCAGTAAAGGATATAAATCTATCAATACAGCTAAATCATTTATGACGAAACAAAACCATGGTAAGTACATTTAAAACTAGAACTATCACTAAAGCTGATGAATACCCTGCACTGCAGCTTTGATTGCAAAACCAAGTTTGTGACACAAACTACCCATTACAACAGGACCAAAAACACAACAAGATGTGTTTGTGAAACACTATGCCCCCTCATATATTTGACCTCTGACCTTGAAGGATGACCTTGACCTTGACATGTCACCCCTCAAAATGTGCAGTCTCATGAGATACACAAGCATGCCAAATATCAAGTCTCTATCTCTACTGGTCCAAAAGTTATGGCCAATGTTAAAGTCGGCGATTTGACCCATATATTTGACCTCTGACCTTGAAGGATGACCTTGACCTTGACACGTCACCCCTCAAAATGTGCGGCTTCATGAGATACATATGTATGCCAAATATCAAGTCTCTATCTATACTGGCCCAAAAGTTATGACCAATGTTAAAGTTGCTGACAAACAAACAGACAAACAGACAGACGGGGCAAAACAATATGCCCCCCGACTATCGTCTATGGGGGCATAAAAATACTCAAGTTCAAGGGGAGATAATTCTATAATGCCTGTAACTTTGTGACATCAACTCCCCATGATTCACGCAAAAATGACAAAGTTCAAGGGGAGATAATTCCCAGCAATGCCCAGTGCTAAGTACATGAAAATTGTGTCTTGCACATCTACTATTCATGGTTATTATGTATACCAAATATAAAACTGAATAACTTTCAAACTGAAGGAGGAGTTTGTGACATCAACTTCCCATGCTTCTTGTCAAAATGACAAAAAATATTCAAAGTTCAAGGGGAGATAATTCTGCAATTCCCAGCACTAAACACATGAAAATTGTGTCTTGCACATCTACCATTCGTGGTTATTATGTATATCAAATATAAACTCAATAACACCAACTACCCATGTTCAAATGCGGACGGACTGACTGCCCGACCAACTGACCGCCGGACAGGGTGATTCCAGTATACCCCCTCAAACAAGTTTGCGGGGGTATAATAACTAAAACTGTTTCAATTTCACTTTACTAAAAGAAATATTCACCTGATACTTTTATATCCAATGCTGAAAGCATTCTAAGAAAGAGGTATAACTTGTTAATTATTCAGGCTTTAATTAATCCTTTGAATGTGGGAAACAAGTGCAGTGTCATCTGCAAACAGTGTAGACTCTGATCAGGGTCTACACTGTTTGTCATTCAAAACTCTCTCACAAATTTTACCCTTTCATACTGTATGGAATCACCAATAAACTGTGGTGGACTACTCCTCTCTGAAAATTCAGCAATGATAAGTTTAATCAAAAGAATAAGTTTACACTTACGTTATCTAATAACTGTTCTATAAATTCATAACCCGTTTCTCTGCTGGCTGCCACCTGTGAAAGAAGAGAAAGCACTCTTTTAACAACTGTATAACGATAAAAACAGATTGATTACAACTTCCTAAGTCTTTAAAGTTCTGCTCGTTAACTTGAGAGCTCTTTGATCGAACCCTGTTACATGTTAGAGATGCCTATTAATGCTTTTGCCCTGTTTGCTTATGAAATCACAATAGATCTGACTACAGTTTCTATCAATACCAAAACATCCTGTTTACATATGACATTATACAAATTCAGCTGATAATTGTGCATGATACTATTATTTCTTACATGAATATTGAACTGGGAAAGCGTTAACTTCATTGACATACCTTTTGACACTTTGCAAACAGAGTAGACCAAGATCAGATGGAACCTATTGCAGCTGTCTGATCAAGGTCTGCATCGTTTGCTTATATATCTCGGATTCTCCATTTACTTCCTTATAGTGTATTATTTATACAATTAATCAATTAATATAAAAAATGGGTGGAAAACTTTTAATAAATATTCACCAATTAAAGGGCTAAAAGTTCAAATTGTGGTAAACAGACACACCCTGGGTACAATGACTTTTTTTTTTAGCTGAAATACAGATATCAAAATTCTTTAACACTTTCACTGTTGAATATCCATGCGAGAAATAATGATGTCATGAATATTTATAATGGCATATGTACACAGGATTTTTTGTATTTGTAGAGACAGATTTATTGTAATTTCATAAGCAAACAGATCGCTTCTACAAAAGTAATCTGTTTGCAAAGGCTATATACTAAGGGAAAGGGTTAAAGGATATGCTATTTCATAAATTGATTGAAAAAGTGCCAATTATTAGTGAAGAAATTTTTGGTGTGATACTTACAACCTCTGTGATATTTACAACCCTCTGTATCAGCTTGGCTGCATCCTTCTCTCTGGCACTGAGCGGCGTAAACCACATTGTTTGGAACACTTCGTTCACAAGTTTCTGAAAACAGTAGTAGAGCATGCATTACCAACAGACTGAATCTACATGTTGAAAAATGTACCTTTCCTTAATGGGTATTCATATAAGAAATAATGACATCATGAATATCAATTATATGAATTTTTATAATGGCATACAGGGCTTTTTTTGGCCGATTTTAATTTATAGCCATTATTTGGCTATATTCCAAATGGCAAAAGTATGTTTTTTCCCCAATTTTTGGAGAATCTCATTCTACATAGGTTTACATAGGTTTTCATATTTATACACTTTTAAACCTATGTAAAATTCCCAATTTTAACCATTTTCGTGATAAAATTCGCAATTCAGGGACATGGGCCATTGTCACAAAATAGCGAAACAAAGCCCTGGCATATATACATAAGGAATTTTGGCATTTGCAGAAATTGTACAATCAGATCTATAGTATTCTATATTAAGCAAACTGAGCAGACCCCGAGTCCGAGTTGTAAAACTTCAGAGTCTGAGTTCTTTCTCAAGCAAACTCAAAATCTGACCTATCAGATGCTTGAGAGTAATCTCAGACTCTAGGGAAACTAGAAAATTGTGTCTGTAAGACACAGCGATGCTCCAGTGGTGGTGCTTGACAATGAAAAAAACAGACAACCAACTGCACGTACAAGCGTGACACACAGACAGACAGTCGGATGGATGGACAGGTGCAAAACATAATGACCCCTGACTATCGTCATCGGGGGCATAAAAATCTATAACCTCGGAGCAAGATCAAACAACTTCTAGAGGAGCCATCCGATCTGGATCTTCTCTGTTTGCAAAGGTGTAAAACAGCTTTTTATTATTAAAGTAAAGACATACACACACCTTTCTAACTTCCCACCAAAGTTCTACAGACCTTGAAATAAATTTTCATTATTAAGGTGATGAATATACTCGCATAGCAGTTTTGATTGCAAATCCAAAGGCTGTCAACTCCTATATGTTAGATCAAATGCAGATTGATTGACCAATCAACAAGGTGATTTGTTCATAATGCCATTACACGGTTACATCCAAGTTAGAAGAGGGTCATATTTACTTACTTTGATCCCATCTTCATCATTGACTCTGCGAATCATCTTCACACACATATCAGGGACTTTGTTAAAGTCTGGCTGAACTGCGAAGATGTCCCGGAATATCTTTATAACACGTTTCCTCACACTTATACCAGTGTCCTGGAACCAACAAGGATCAATGTTACAGTAGCTAAAGACAATATATTTTAAACCTTTTACATCATAGAAACGTCTTTTAATAACTTTGCAAACAGAGCAGAAACAGCCTAGACATTTCTACAGCCGATTCTACAAGGCAAAAATTTATTTTGATCAGGTACCATTATAAAACTTCATGGAGTTAAAATTTTCTTATAAAAATACATACAAGACATTTATTGGCAGCCTAACTGTAGGTCTTGTCAAATAATATATTGAATATAAGCTATAGAAATCCTCCTTGCTATCAATATCAAAATATATAGCTAATAATCATTACCATTTTCAACCCATACAGTGATAATACCTGCAAGGGCTCTAATATTTCAAGCTAAAGTTCAAATTGAAGTGTTTAGAAAACCAAAATACATGGTTGATAACACACTGTACATACATTCTAGCTAAAATATGAATTAATATCCATTTCCCATTGCTCTAGACGTACCAATATTCTCTCTGACAGCATAGTATAGTACTGTGGGATAAGTTCTGGACGGATTAGAATAAATTTCCCAACCAGTTCTATTGCTGCCTCACGGACTTGCGTGGAGGGATCCAAAAACCTGCCGTGCACACCTCTCTCCATGTCAGGCTGAAACAGAAATCACAAATTATAATCTAAACTTTGACCAGTTGAACAAATTCTTGGGCAATTTTGATATGTCTACTTTCAGAATAGCAAACTGTTTCTTTTTTCTATCAAATACAATTTCATATACAATCTGACTATCAAACGAATGTGATGCAAGATAAGCATTTTTCTGATTTTTTCTTTATTTCTAACCAAACCTTATCCCATTGGTACTATTGGAATAGACAAAGAGAAGCTATTCTAATGAGTGCCAACAAAACAGGGTTTGCCTGAGAATTAAATTCAAATGGGCGCCATCTTTCATACTATGCCTCTTATCTATTGTTCTGGCTCTTGAGTCTGAGATCATTCTCAAATATCTGACCAATCTCTGATCAATCAGATACTTGAGAATGAACTCAGACACAAGCAAACACTGTTTATAGCCTCGAGGCCTGTACTAACTTACAATTTTCTGCTTTCAAACTATTCATAAATGATTTCATCGATTTTCCTATAAGCTAGCATGTAAAGGGGTGGGGGGGGGGGGGGGGGGGGTTGGGGTGGGGGGGGGGGGGGGTGGGGGTGTTCTCCTCACTTGCAAAACAGAATCGAGTTTAATGAAAAAGCTCACCCTTGCCAGGACCCCTGGATCAGCCTCAACAACAGAGGTCAGGCACTTCATGGCCTTGGTTCTAATGGCCACTGCATTCTCAGCTAGCACCTTGAGTATCTGTTAGCACAAATCATGGTCATGAATCAAACTAGAACATATATAGTGGCCACAAGATGAAATGGACAAGTTTCAAGACGAAGCTCTCCATTTAAATTATAGAACTACATTCAGGTTATTATATGAAAAATTGAACAATATAAACATCTATACATTTCTTATGAGGATTGCAAAAACTAAAACTAATATCTGAGCTCCATTCTGTTACTTTCCTATTCATTAGTAGTGGTCAGGATTGCTATGTAAGGTAATTAATTCATCAGAGCAACAGATAAACGTGTGAACAGTTACTTAAGTGCTAAAATCGCCATTTCTCTACCAAACCCTATGTTGTGATCACTCTTTAAAATCGTCTTGAAGAGAGGATTCTAAAAAGTGGTTATAACATAGGGTTAGACGGAGAAATAAAGAAGTTATTCTTGAAAATGTTTCAATTTACGTATCTTCTCTGGACCTCTGAATTCATACATTGCAAATACTTTTTTCCTTTTTCAAATAACATTTATTTAACCTTTTACTCCATGAATAGTCATCAAGAAGAAATTAATACATGACAATTGATTAGATGAAATTTTATAATGGCCTTCTGACAAAGAAATGTTTTGACCATGGTGAAACTGTATAATCATATCTATATTATTTCATAAGCAAACAGAGCAGACCCTGCTCAGACAGTTCCTACAGGAGTCATCTGATCTAGGTCTAGGTGTTAAGACATATCTATGGAGTAAAGGGTTAATTACAATCAACCACATGTAATGCTTCATGGCCTTTCATAAAACTCTCTTATATAGAAAAAAACCCAAAACAAAACAAATCTACACAAAGAAATCACTCAAGCAAATACACCCTCATCCATCATTTTTATACAAGGTTGATCAAATATATGAAAAATTTCATCTAGTTTTATTACTTGAAATATTATAACTGCCAAAAATGCATATATGCACAGATTAAACTAGTAATATTAAACAATTACTGAAAAATTTAAAAACGATTTAACCCTTTCCCTGTTCTGTGTTCATTCCAAATTTCAATACCTACTGAATATTCATAGCTAAAATGATTATAACGAAATATGGAAAATTGTAGCCATTTTAGAAAGTAAAGACACAGATCTTTGACATTCTATTAGCAAACAGAGTAGACCCTGATCAGACGGCTCCTCTAGGAGCCGTCTGATCTGGGTCTACTGTTTGCAAATGCGTGAAAATACGTTTATATGAGGGAAAGGGTTAATGAGGAAAGGTTCTACTGACTGATTGATAAAATGATTCAAATGAACACTGACCTGTCCTATACATATGTGAGAAGTAGAAATCTTTTACAAAACTTCTTAATAGTATTACCTGGCCTAAATAGATATCAAAGCTCTGTGCAAAGGGTCGTTTAGAAGACAGGTATCTCGCCACCAAGCATGCCATGTCATAATCCAGCTTGCTTGTTACTGGTCTGAAAACAGAACTAAATATCATTACAAAATGCTTTCAATCATTCTATGAACTAAATGCATGTTTTTATATCAAGATTTTCTTACTGGCAATATATCTCTTACAAGTAATGAAAAACTTTTTTCCACTATTATAGATATTACTTTTTGAGTAATGTGCGACAAATTCTCACTTGGCGCACAGAAAATATACATCAAGCCCACCTCATACACAGAAAGTTTATAAACCTGTATCCTGCTACACCCAACCTGACTAGCATATATTGCATTCTGCCTCCAGATGAGACGGAGAAACTTTTGTCTCATCAGCGTTCACACTGTTTGACAGTCAGTAGTGTCTCAAAAGTTTGAAAAAATGTCATATTCATTATAGTAAATGAGTTGCATAAAAACAATTTGTACTGAACACGAATGTAAGATTCTTTTTATCACATAACCCTTAAAAAGTGCCATAGAAAGTGAAACAAGCTATAGCTGACGGCTGTTTCAGCCACTATTTACAAACAACGTAGCATGCAGTGCTAAGATTGGCTAATGATTAAATGACATCATGCATTGGTTCTGTGTATTCTCTTTAAGGTCATTATCGGCCCGATTCAAACTGCCAATTTGACTTAAAAATGCACTAGTGCATTTCTGCTGTTTACGGCACTCTGTTTCGGAACTCCCACACAGCAGGTTATGTGATAAACTAGAACTATCACTAAAGGTGATGAATACCCCCACACGGCAGCCTTGATTGCAAATCCAAGTTTTGAACATGTAACAGAACGCAATAACAAAAATACCAAAAGTTCAAATAGAGAAAATTCTGTAATTTATGCCAAGTATCAAGTGAATCAGGTTGAAATTGAAGGAGGAGTTCAAAGTACAAGATTTTGCCTGCCAATTTCAAGGCCAAAGGTCAAGGTCAAGGTCACAGAGACCTGAAATTTGTGTCTTGCACATCTACTACTCCTGAGTAACATTTATGCCAAGTATCAAGTAAATCAGGTTGAAAGTGAAGGAGGAGTTCGCCGTACAAGATTTTGCCTGCCAATTTTAAGACCAATTTCAAGGCCAAAGGTCAAGGTCACAGAGATTTTAAATTAGTGTCTCGCACATCTACTACTCCTGAGTAACATTTATGCCAAGTATCAAGTGAATCAGGTTGAAAGTAAAGGAGGAGTTCAAAGTACAAGATTTTGCCTGCCAATTTTAAGACCAATTTCAAGGCCAAGGTCAAGGTCACAGAGACCTGAAATTTGTGTCTTGCACATCTACTACTCCTCAGTAACATTTATGCCAAGTATCAAGTGAATCAGGTTGAAATTGAAGGAGGAGTTCAAAGTACAAGATTTTGACTGCCAATATCATGACCAATTTCAAGGCCAAAGGTCAAGGTCAAGGTCACAGAGACCTGAAATTTGTGTCTTGCACATCTACTACTCCTGAGTAACATTTATGGCAAGTATCAAATGAATCAGGTTGAAAGTAAAGGAGGAGTTTGCAGTACAAGATTTTGCCTGCCAATTTTAAGACCAATTTCAAGGCCAAAGGTCAAGGTCACAGAGATTTTAAATTTGTGTCTTGCACATCTACTACTCCTGAGTAACATTTATGCCAAGTATCAAGTGAATCAGGTTGAAATTGAAGGAGGAATTCAAAGTACAAGATTTTGCCTGCCAATTTCAAGACCAAAGGTCAAGGTCAAGGTCACAGAGACCTGAAATTTGTGTCTTGCACATCTACTACTCCTCAGTAACATTTATGCCAAGTATCAAGTGAATCAGGTTGAAATTGAAGGAGGAGTTCGCCGTACAAGATTTTGCCTGCCAATTTCAAGACCAATTTCAAGGCCAAAGGTCATGGTCAAGGTCACAGAGACCTGAAATTTGTGTCTTGCACATCTACTACTCCTCGGTAACATTTATGCCAAGTATCAAGTGAATCAGGTTGAAAGTGAAGGAGGAGTTCAAAGTACAAGATTTTGCCTGCCAATTTCAAGACCAAAGGTCAAGGTCACAGAGACCTGAAATTTGTGTCTTACACATCTACTACTCCTGAGTAACATTTATGCCAAGTATCAAGTGAATCAGGTAGAATGTGAAGGAGGAGTTCAACGTACAAGCTTTTGCCTGCCAATTTCAAGACCAAAGGTCAAGGTCAAGGTCACAGAGACCTGAAATTTGTGTCTTGCACATCTACTACTCCTGATTAACAATTATGCCAAGTGTCAAGTGAATCGGGTTGAAACTGAAGGAGGAGTTCGCCGTACAAGATTTTGCAGACAGACCGACCGCCCGACAGGCTGATTCCAGTATACCCCCCTCAAACTCTGTTTGTGGGGGTATAATGAATATTCAGCAGGTAAAGGAATAAACATTGCTCCAGATCAGTTTCAGTAGAAATCCTTTTCCAGTAGGACATAAACATTAAAATCAAAGGCTCCACAATGAACTTACTTGGAAGATGTATTGATTGCACAGCAGACTTCAACTTGATCAAACAAGAACTTTTTCCGGGCTTCAATATCCCCAATAAGTTCCGTATTTTTTTCTTCTTCCTCTGCCTCAAACTCTTCATCAGAAGTTTTGTTCTTCTTTTCGGCTTCTTTGGTAGTGTCCCGAAACCACTGAGCAATATAGAACAGCCGGGCAAACTGCAACAGACCAGAAACATTCATATAGGTACTGTGTACACACAACCTACATGACAAATTAATTATAAATGGGCGACACCTTCTAAAATTTAAAATGTCATTTTGACATTTGAGAAGAAAGGTAAAATTAACAACCCCAGTATATCAACATTAGTTTAACATCTTTGTCATATATTTTGCTATTTTCTAACCTGAGAGCATTTCCTGAGTTAAAATGACAAAAACTGTATCTTTCATTATTATATAAGTTTATAACCTTATCAAGCCTATTGCACATGCAGTTGGATATTCACCAAAAGAAAAACCCACACGCACTAGAAAATCCAAATGAACATGATCATCAACTTACCAAATAAGCTGGTTCCGAGACTCCATTGTAGGCGAGGTAGTCCAACATGGCTTTCTGAAGACATTCTGTCTCATCTCTTTTTTCAACTGTCCTCTGTAACATTATACCAAAAGCTTAGTGCAAATTCTGGACTGTTAACCCTTTACTCCATAATATTCATGTATGAAATAATGACATCATGAATATTCATTAGAGTAATTGTTACTCACATGGACACAGGCCATGGCAGAAACAGGTCCTACAGTTTTATTCTAAGCCAAAAATTCTGAGATATATGGATATTCATGTAGTGATCATTTTATGCATAAATGTTCATTGGGGAAAACGTTAAAAAAGGAAACTACAATAGGTTTAAACCAAGCCCTCTAATTAATACTATTGAATGGTTAACCCTGATCTTCCTCTAAAAATGATGTCTGCTTAAATATTTACATCATGAATTCATGAATATTCATTTACTGAAATATTGCAATAGTCAATGAACAAGGGATTTTGATCGCACAAACTGTAGAATCTGAGCAGGTAAAGGGTTAAACCCAGATGTACTTCATCTATACAAAAATGCTTTGTGTAGAAATTATTTAAGAATGATGTTTCTGAACATGACAATTAAAATCTCCAGTGTATTTCTGTCATCACTTACCTCAGGACTCTCTCTTTTGCTCCGAGTTGAGCGCTTGGGTGCATCGTCTTCCTCTTCCTCGTCTTCCTCATTGACCTTGGTTACAATTTCATCAATGACTTCCTGGTTTAACTGACTAGATATAGCATCCTTACGCAGTCGTGCTGCCACAATACCAAGGTATTCTAGGGCTGCTGTACGTAAGGACATGTCTGTGGACTTATTGCTGAACTGCTTTACCTGTACAGTACAAAGATATTTGCATGCAATGTCACTTGGCACAGTCTAAGTTTGAGTAATGCTTAGTCTAAATGCAACTATCACCTACCTACTTTCTTCATACATGGGAGCATAAAACCATTGTTGCACCAATTAACCCTTTCCTTCATTTAAACGCCTTTTCACGCATTTGCAAACAGAGTAGACCCAGATCTGACGGCTCATATAGGAGCCGTCTGATCAGGGTCTGCCCTGTTTGCTATTGGAATTTGATACATCTGTTTCTTTGGTTTCTAAAATGCCTACAGTGTTCCACCTTCCACATCTCATTATAACTATTTTATCCATGAATACTCAGTAGATATTGAAATTTGGACTAACTGTAGAACAGGGAAAGGGTTAATGAGATTAATCAAATTTTAGTAAACATCTGTAAACAGTAAAACTTAAAACTCTGTGAGTGAGTGAGTGAGTTGGGTTTAACGTCCGACCAACAGTATTTCAGTTATTTGCAGACGGCACCCGCATGAGACAAGTTATAGTGCTGCCTCACTGAAATACCCCTGCCGCGGGCACATGGCAAGGGCATCCCACCCAGTCACATTATCCTGACACCGGGCCGACCAGTCCTAGAACTACACCTTTTAATGTCGAGCGCAGACAAGGGAGCTACTAGTACCAACTTTTAACGACTTTTGGTCTGTCGCGGCCGGGGATCTGTAAACAGTAAAACTTAAAACTCTGTAAGCAAAATCATGAGCTAATATAAGCTAAATGTATGGAAATTTGAAAGCACTGTGACCTTGACCTCTCAGCTGTGGACTATATATCTTTAACCCTTTCACTCATAAGTAAATTTTTAGACCCAACCTCTTTGAATAAATCTACCAAAAAGGAGCAAATACTACAGAAAAGGAAGTTTTTTGCATTGTGTAGTTCTGAAACCATTGTGATAAATAGAGCATTTGCTCCTATGGAGCAAATGCTCTTTTTACCACAATTGTTTCAAGAAGTGACTTTTAAAGTGGCGTAGAAAGGCATATTTATGGAGGAAAGGGTTAAACGAGAAGTAAGTCTCTAAGCCAAAGAAATTTAATCTGACCACAGATTGGGACAGGTATTCATTCATACACACACATACATACCCTAGATGCAATTTAAAACATGGATAAAAGAAAATGTGTCCATGGGACACAGATGCACCCGCAGCAAACAAGAAATCTTTGACGAAAATTTGACAGGACAGACGGACGTTCAGACAAGGGTAAAACTTAATGCCCCCGTCGCCTAAGGCGGGGACGCATAATAACTGTTCACACAATGACTGGACGTGTTAACATATGCAGAGGCACAGATAAGATGTATAAATTAAAACATTTTTAAAGAATATGTCTTTTATTTCTTCACCTACTCTACGCTGTGATCACTCTGTAGAATTGTTTAAGAGACAATTCTAAAAGAAGGTCAGAACATACGGTTTGGTGGAGAAATTATGATTTTAGTATTTGAATACCCATCTATATCTGTTGCTCCGGTATGAACTTACCAAGATCTTGCCAAGCAAGCTAAGAAGCAGCTCGGATGAAGGCCACTCAGGCTTGTTTACTGTGGAGAGCAAGTCCTGTACAAAATTCTCAAACAACGGTCTGTAGTCATCTTCCCCTTTCATTGTACACCTGAGAAAAAACAAGATGTGTTTGTGAAACATTATGCCCCTGCCAAATTTGACCTTTGATCCTGAAGGTTGACCTTGACATGTCACCCCTCAAAATGTGCAGCTTCATGAGATACACATGTATGCTAAATATCAAGTCTCTATCTCTACTGGTTCAAAAGTTATGGCCAATGTTAAAGTCAGTGATTTAACTTAAATATCTGACCTCTGACTTTGAAAAGTTATGACCAATGTTAAAGTTGCTGACAAACAAACAGACAAACTGACAGACAGACAGGGTAAAAACAACATGCCCCCCCCCCGATCTGATCTGGGTGCATAAAAAACCCCAGACATACTGTCAGCACCCTAGACTTGAGCAATCTACACATTCTGACTCCAATGGAAGATAATTCTGAAACAGTGTGTTCAAAAGACATTAAACTGGTAACATAAGTCAGTGCTTATTGTCAAAGTCTACATTAATCTTTACTAAATGACATCTATTCAAATTTATGTTGCTTAATTTCTAACAATCTCCAATCATTCATTTGAATACACAACGTGTGTCTGTTTAGATTTAAACCAGTCACTGAGTAAGAGTTCAGTCATCAAAAACTTTACATATCATTCAAAACTTACTTTTTAAGAAACACCGAAAGGAAATTATAGCCAGTTCTCATTGCTGTCTCATATGATGTAACAATAACAACATCTGGGTCCATCTGAAACAAGAAAAACTATTTTAAATTGTCTATCTGAGATTAAAGCTCAACTTTATTATTCTAAGAGGGTCAACAAGTCAGTTTAGCCATTTTACATCACCAACTCACCCATTCCCTCATAGGCTATTTTTTTTTTTACAAAACTTTTTTGAATAAATTCACTGAAAAGGAGCATTTACTAGAAATCAGATATTATTTTTTTTTGGAATTGAGAAGTGTTGAAACCATTGTGATAAATAGAGCATGTGCAGCTTTGACTTTTACAGTGACTTCAAAAGGCATCAATATAAGGGAATCGGTTAACAGGAAAAGAGCATTTGGATATTACAGAATTTTACAGTGTAGCAATTAATCATTTTGCTTGACTGACAAATAGTGCAGAATCTGACCTCTGATCTGGGTCAACACTGTTTGCAAATGACAGTATGTGTGTTCCTGGTCTAACTTATGCAAACTTTGTACAGTAGAAAATATCATCTTCAATTTGCACACGCGATTCATCATACAATTTCTTTCAAAAACACCATCAGAGTGCCAAACAGTTTCAAGTATACCTAGGTAACCCTGCCATAACTTTGGTGTGAGGAGTATAATGAGAGACAGTTATACAGAACACATTGAACACTTACAGGACCACTAGATCTTCTCTTCCCTTTGTTATGTTTGTCTTTTTTGTGTTCTACAGGTGGTGGTTGTTCCTCTTCTGGTTCGTTGGGGTCAACTGGCTTTGGCAGCTTGACCACACATTGTATCAGCTGTAGGGCCAGAGCTGTTACCATCTGGATGTGCTCATCAGCATTCAACCTGCAAATAAAACAGCACACATAAACTTCAGGGGTCTGCTTTAAAAAAGATCTTATGACCAAATTATTTTAAGTTCTGATTTAACCCTTTAACCCATTCTCTCCTCATGATGCCTCTGTAAAACTCATATTTTGAAACTATTGTGATATATAGAGCATTTGCTCCATATGGGCATATGTTCTATTTATCACAAGTTTCAAAACTACACACTTCTAAGATCTTCCTTTTCTATAGTTAATGCTCCTTTTCGGTAAATTAATTCAAAGAGGTTGGGAGGGAATTAGTCAATCCATAAATACACTTTGCAAGTTGCAAAAAGAATAGATCCAGATCAGACGGCTCCTATTGGAGCCGTCTGATCAGGTCTGCCCTCTTTTCGTAATTACACAGATCAATTTCTGTTTTTGCCATGGTAAAAATTCCCTCGTTCATGACATCATTATTTCAGGTAATTAATAATAATATTCATTGTTTCTTACATAATCCTTCATGGAGTAAAGGGTTAAAACATTTTCTGTTATCTGCATAGCCAAAATAATCACATTCTAGCATGCCCTTATGGCAATTTTGCGTAGCACATCTTAAAGTGTGGTAAATATGTGCATGTTATACATTTTGAGTAATTTTCCTGTGCCTTAATGAGAAAAACGAAATGTTATTTTCCATACATTAAAAAAATATAATGGGACTGTAAATTCTGTTATGTTAAAATTCAAACAATGCTTACCGATAGCTTCTGAGATTTCTTTTACTTGAGGGTAATCTGGCCAAACTTGAAAAGATGTCTTCAAGAATCAGCTGTCTGTGCTTGTCATAGTGAGCAAAAACCTAAAAAACGAATTCAGCACATGGTAATATACACAGTAGTCTTGCTAAAGTAACCACAAAATGTAATGACCCTTTCCTTCATATAAAAGCTTTTGCACTTCTTTGCAAATTGGAGCTGTCTGTTCAGGGTCTGCTCCGTTATGCTTAATATGAAATTTAAATACATCTGATGCTACAGTTTCTACCAATACTAAAACCTTTTGTTTACCAGTAACACTTGATTTGTAAGTTCCAGATTCATGATCAGAATATTTTTTTTTATTGAAGAAATAATAGCATACTAATTGAAACACTTCTTATAATTATTCTTGGGATTTTAACTCTTTCAACACTGTGAACCGATTTCTCTCCTCTGCATTTGGTACTGAAAAATTAAGCATAAGATTCATTTTACGTACCGTAGTGACAAGTTTCATGGAATTCAGCTGCAGTTCACTAACATTCTCCACAAAGAATGGTGCTACTCCTAAACTGGATATCTGAAAGAACACATCAGAGTCAATCTGTAACCATAAACAAAATGGGATGTTAATGTATGATGTATTTCCTCACAGTTGTTTCCAGTTTCAAACCATTTGAGAATAACACAAAATCATTGTCCCCCAAAGCTAGTCAAAAGAGGACAAGTTTCAGTGAACTACAGTAAACCCCCTCTAAGCTTGACAATAAATTAGTATAAATACAGGTATAGGAGACAGGTGGCAGCTTAATGCAAGGTGAAAGTCATGCAGAAAGCTCTTCTAGTCCCTGAGCTTTCTGCATGAGTTTCACCCTTCATAAAGCAGCCACCTGCATAAATGTATCTAAATTCTTCACTACCAGAATTCTGGTTTAGAGGGTATTTGCTGTATTAGGATTAAATGGAAAAAAACCTCCCAAGTAAAAGATTGAATGAGTACAATCTTCATTGCTTTTTTTTTTATAAAAAACAAAAACACAGAAAGAAACCTACTTCTTTTTTACCCCTTACCTCGTAGATTTCTTTTAACATCTTTGCAATCAGAGTAAACCTAGATCAGACAGCTCCTCAAATTACTTCTTACATGAATATTTATGAGGTAAGGGATTAACACAATCTTCCCACTGTCCTTATGAACTACTGATATGGCTGTGAAAAGAGACCCCTGGTAAATCCAAGCACTGACCTGCAAAATGATTGTATCTGTAAGTTCCTGGATTTCTACAAGCTCTGCTAGGTTTCCAACCAAATCTGTGAGCTTATTGTAGAGTGTTATGGTAGATTTGTGTTTCACCTGGCCTGCTCGAGCTCGCTTCAGCTTCAAACTGCCATGGTAACCATCTGAAAATGACCATATGCACAACTTGACAATTCAGTATCAATGTTTCACATGAACAAGCGATGCTTATATATTACAAACTAATGATCTCAAATCATCCATTTTTGAAAATAATTTTTGTATCTGTGACACAGAACGACTACTGTATCAATCACATTATGCTCTTTTCAAATTTTAGAATATTTACAAGGTTTTCTATACAAGAGTGTTTGAAGGAACACATGTGTCACTGTCACCTGCTGCGAAAATCGGAACAAAGGGGAATAACTCAAAAAGTATTGCTTGTAGAGTGACGAACCTTAGTTACATCAATGACAGCCATGTAGGAGTTATCGTCCGGATGACACCTGTGAAATTTGAAAGCTTTATAACGATTTGTTTAGAAATGACAGCCAAAAAAGGTATGTGTGACGGACAGACAAACAGACGGACTGACAGACGGAAAAGTGATCCCTAAGTGAGACACTGCCTCTTGGCAGTTTTAACAAAAACCTAAGAATGTTGAGCTTTATTGAGCCTATTCTGTATTGCTGACTTGTTTGCCACAGTAGTCAGATGTCGTGCTATAACACTTTCCCTCCTATAAATGCTTTTTTCACACCTTTGCAAAAAGAGTAGACCCAGGTCAGAAGGCTCCAGTAGAAGTCATCTTATCAGTGTCTGCTCTGTTTGCTTATGGCTCACCTTTTTCTTTGGACAATATTCTGTAGACAGGATCAAATTCTGGGTATATGGTATTGGTAAGTTGGAACTTCCCGAACATGACAAGTCTGTCAATGACGTCCTCAAGGAACACCTGCTTTGGCATCTTTGGTGACGTCATGATATAGATAGCTGTCAATGCTGCATCCATTGAGCGCCCTACCCTTTCCATGGCGATCTCCCGCCAGAACTTCTGTCCTTCCTCATCATCTTCATCATTATCCTAAAATTTACCATTGTATCATCATTGAAAATTAAATACTTTTCTTTTGGTCATACTTGACAATGAATTAAAGAAAAGACATACAGTTTAACCCTTTACTTCAGGATTATTCATCTAAGAAATAATGCCCATGATAAATATTTTTTAAGTTAGATTTTTATGACATATCATATGAACACAAATTTTGGCCATAGCAGAAACTGTAGAATCATAACTATAAGTTCTTAAGTAAACATGCATGATCCTAATCAGAAATTCCTGAGGGAACCATTTGATCTGGGTCAACTCTTGTTTGCAAAGGCGAATCCATGGCATAAAGGATTAATCTATTTGTGTCCAGGTTAAGTGCTGTTCCATTTAAATGTGTATCGGGGGCCCAAATTAACAAGTGTGTTTTTGAAACACTTATGCCCCGATCTTTGACCCTCAAGGATGACCTTGACCTTTGACCCGTAGACCAGGGAGTTGAACACGACACATCATCTTTGTGTGGTGAACATTTGTGCCAGGTTATTTTGAAATCCATTCACAGATAAAAAAGTTATAGAAGGGACACGAAATTTGGGATGGATGGACGGATGGAAGGACAGACGGACAATGCGATTACTATATGCTCGCCGTTGGGGGGGAAATAAAAAGTGCCTTCCTGCACCCCATACACTATATGATGCATATAATCAACAACTCACTCTTTGTAGGCTAAATTTCAAACTGGTGTGGCCCATCTGTGTGTAACCTTACAGCCTATTGAGTATTAAGGGGGGACGTTGCTTAAACTTAATACAGAATAGCAAACTGTGCAGATTCTGATCAATGTGCTGATTTAGGTCTTCACTGATTGTAAACACTTCAAAGAGTAAAATTTCATGTCATTCACTTATTTCAATATTGCATATCTACCTGAGCTAGACAGGGCAGAAGTTTAGTGCCGTCTCGGATGTTCCACTGTAGAATGGTCAGTAGCTTGACCAAGGTACTGGCCGGCACCTGGTTGAGAACTCCCATGGACTTCAGTTTTGCCGTCTCACTAGTCAGCTCATTGAGTAATGTCCGACCAATCAATGAATCTGGCGGACATTCCACCTCTTCATCATCTACAAAAAAAGAATAAATTGTAACAATCTTACATTAAATGATTGACAGTAGACTATGAAGGCAATAAAGAGCAAGTAAAACAATTTCAATAGAAACAGAAAAATAATGCCATCAGAGAGTCAACCATTTCCCTAATGAATATACATGGAAACAAGAGGGCCACAATGGCCCTTAAACGCTCACCTTGTTATAACAGAATAATGTATGCAATGAATTCATGTAACATTGGGCGGGGCCATTTTTTTGCCAAGCTATGTGTCATAATTTGAACAATCTTGGAAGAGAACCATTAAAGGATGCTACATACCAAATGGCTAGGCCTTACAGTTTAGGAGAAGAAGATTTTTTAAAGTTTCCTATGAAAACTTGATAAGCCCGAAGCGGGGATAAGCCTTGGGGCAGGGTCCATAATTTTAAGAATCTTGGTAGAGGACTATTATATCATGCTACATACCAAATATCAAAGGTCTAGGCCTTACAGTTTCAGAAGAAGATTTTTAAAGATTTTCCTATGAAAAACTGATAAGCCCCAGGACGGGCCATTCTTGAACAATCTTTGTAGAGGACCATTAGATCATGCTACATACCAAATATCAAAGCTCTAGGCTTTGTGGTTTCAGAGAAGATGTTTAAGTAAATTGTTGATGCCCGCACGACACACGACGACAGACACAGGATCATCCCATTAGCTCACCTTGGCACTTTGTGCCAGGTGAGCTAAAAATAATGACATTAAGACTAATGATTAGCTGATTTTTTATAAGGGCATTACGAACAAGGGAATTTCTGACCGTGATAGAAACTGTAGAATCAAATTTATACTAGAGGTTTTTGTCAAAAAAACCCAGATGTCTCCCCTCTAATAAAAACAATATGTACAGGGAAATCACTAAAAATGTTATGGTCTTGATGAATGATACTTCCCCTCATTATGCGTTTTCCACACTACATTTTTCAAGAAGAAAATGATAACAGCTAATAACTCCAAAAATACTGATACCAGATTTATGGCCCTTGTGCATGACACTTACTTTCATCATGCTCTTTCCAAAATAAAATGTCATTCCAATAGCATCAGTCGAACAGGAGTTATTGATCGGCCAAAAAATGTAACAAAGGGCAATAACTCCAAAAGTATTGAAGCCAGAATTATGGCCCTTGTTCATGACACTTTCTCTCATCATGCTCTTTCCATGTATGAAGTTTCAATACGATGGCAAGAGCCATGTAGGAGTTATCGTCCGGACAAGAAAGAATTAAACAAATGTACAAGGGGCAATAACTCTAAATTTATTGAAGCTCGAGTTAAGGATCTTATGCATGACACTTTCTCTTATTATGATCGTTCCATGTATGAAGTTTCACTCCAATGGCATGTGTCACATAGGAGTAATCATCCGGACAAAAAATTGCGATTGTTTTTACAAAGGGCAATAACTCCAATATTAGTGAAGCCAGAGTTATGGACCTTGTGCATGACACTTCCTCTCATTATGATCTTTCCATATATGAAGTTTCAATCCAATGGCATCAGGCATATTGAAGTTATTGTCCGGACAAAAAATTATGATATTTTTTACAAAGGGCAATAACTCCAATATTAGTGAAGCCAGAGTTATGGACCTTGTGCATGACACTTCCTCTCATTATGCTCTTTCCATATATGAAGTTTCAATCAACTGGCATCAGGCATATTGAAGTTATTGTCCAGACAAAAAATTATGATATTTTTTACAAAGGGCAATAACTCCAATATTAGTGAAGCCAGAGTTATGGACCTTGTGCATGACACTTCCTCTCGTCATGATCTTTCCATATATGAAGTTTCAATCCAATGGCATGAGCCATATAGGAGTTATCGTCCGGACAAAAAAGTGTGATTTTTTTTACAAAGGGCAATAACTCCAATATTAGTCAAACCAGAGTTATGGACCTTGTGCATGACACTTCCTCTCATTATGCTCTTTCCATATATGAAGTTTCAATCAACTGGCATCAGGCATATTGAAGTTATCGTCCGGACAAATAGTGTGACGGACAGACAGACAACTCTCACGAAAACAATATGTCTCCCCCATATAAATATGGGGGGAGACATAATTACTGATAAGCAAACAAAGCAGACCCTGATAAGATAGCTCATACAGGAGCTGTCTGATCTGGGTCGACCCTGTTTACAAAGGCGTGAAAAGGCATCTTAATAAGATAAAGGGATGACAAATATCATCATTTACTGTATATAAATGACATTACAGGCTAATTATACATATAAATTGATACATATTAGTTACATATAGTATAGGTATATGTCACAAATCCTTTCACATAAGTTCAGAGCAAGTGCTCTGAATCTTAACCCTTTACCTAACAGTAATTCTTTTTAACCCTTTCCTCCATAAATACGCCTCTGTAAAAGTCACTATATGAAACCATTGTGATAAATCATGGTTCATACAGACTTTCCCCAACACAAAATCAGGGCCTTTTTAGGGACTCCATGCATTCACTAAATTTAGGGTCTCAACTTATGTCACAGCTTACGGTATGTTTTTGACTATAACTCATTTCTATTAAGAAGTACACGTATACCTACATAATGCCTATTATAAAACTGTTTTCAGCTCTGTTACCTTGTCACTGATCTTACTTTCCAGCTTTGTATTTAGAACATGTTCCCAGATGAATCCCCCCCACCCCTCCAAACTTCTCATCGATCTCAAAAACCGCCCGAGTGAAACAAATGCGGATTTCCGCGGATAGTTCTCATCCCTGAATTATTATACATTTGAAATGAAAATTATGGCCAGGAAATCTAAGTTTTAGGGCCAGTGTGAACAAATTTATGGCCTTTTTAGGGCCCATCTTCAAATTTAGGGACTTTTCAAGACACCCATCCAAATTTAGGGCCTTTTCAAGACTGTATGAACCATGTAAATAGAGCATTTATTCCTATAGGAGCAAATGCTCTATTTATCACAATGGTTTCAAACTACAAAATTCTAAAATTGTCATTTTCTCTATTTAATGCTCCTTTTCGGTAGATTTATTCGAAGTGAATGGATCTAAAAATAGCTTATGGAGGAAAGGGTTAATGCCTTTAGAGTAGAACCATATCAGATGGCTCCTACAGCAGTTGTCCGCTGTTTTCTTATGAAATATATAGATCTGATTCTACAGTTTCTGCCATGGCCAAAATATCCTGTGTTCATATACCATTATAACAATTCAGATAATAAATATTCATGATCTTATTATTTCTTACATGAGTTTTCAAAATATAAATGATTTAAGCTGAAAATATATTTTAAGATATATATGGACTTTTTTGTTCATATGACACAAATTCCTTTGTGATTCAGACTTTAACATGGCCAACTTACTTGGATCAAGGCTGCCAAAGTTGTGTTCCTCTGCACTATCAAATATGTATTCGAGGGCTGAGCTGAACTTCTTGAAGGTGGGACTCTCCAGCAGCTCCTCCACACTCATGTCTGTTTGGTTCATCCGTCGCTGCCGCTTCTCCTTCTTCTTTTTCTTCATTACTGTACCAATAATCATGCATACCCAGATTAGTGCACTATGATAGCTGTGTTGTTATGCTATATAACAATAAGCAAAACTTCAAATGCTAAAACTTACAACTTTTTTTGTATTAAAACAAGAAATTTAAATCAAATTATATCAAATTCTTTACCTCGAAAAGAAATCTTTCAATACTCTGCAAACAGAATAGATCCAGATCAGACAGTGCATGTAAGAGCTGTCTGATCAGGGTCTGTTGTTTTCTTGTGGAATCATATATATATATCTGATTATAAAGTTTCTGCCAGAGTCAAAAATCCCATGTTCATATACCATTTAAAACATTCTGCCAATTATCATTTATGATGTCATTATGTTTTACATGAATATTCCACTAACAGGTTATTAAATACAGTTATTTAATAATTACAGTCCACTTGTTTTGCGATTTCTCACTTCAACCTGCGAAAACAATGATATGCTTATGCCAGGGAAAACCAAACTAGACATGTGTTCATAGGACACTGATGCCCCCACTTGAGATTTTTGTCACAGAAAGTAAGCACCATAATCATCATTCAAGATGCACATCAAGGAGAAACATCTGTGAATGTTTCAGCCAAGTGCTCCTTAAAGTGTAGGAGTAAGACACATAAGACATTTTGACTGTAACAGCTCAAGTATGCAACGACTGAAGCAATTTACATGGCTATCAAACTTGACCAAGATATAATGGCCACAAACATGTGTGTAAAGTTTGGTGAGGAGTGGCCAAATACTTTCCCAAGAAAGAGTCCGGACAAGATATTTTTAAAGTCATTTTTGCAAATAAAGGGCCCCAACTCCTAAACGACTGAAGCAATTCACATGGCTATCGAACTTGACAAAGATATAATGGCAACAAACATGTGTGTAAAGTTTGGTGTTGATTGGACAAATACTTTCCCAGAAAGAGCCCGGACAAATTCTTCTAGATGTGTATACCTACGGACAAGGGCAACCCTATATGCCACCACTTTGTGTGTGTGTTACCATCTGCTAAGTCATGAAGGAATTCTGTAAATTAATGTTTGTTGGATGTATCATTATGGAACATCAAGATCTTTATATAGTCGAATTAAGACTTGAAAAACTTATTAGCAAAGAGTTGGGTAAAGGACTGAAAGTGTCATATGCATCATTCATTCAGGACACTTACACTCTTGGGCAGCATCATATTCGCTATCCTCACTCTCAGATTCATCTCGACCACTGTGTCTTCGTTTTCTTCTTGATCGGTCATTGGAGTCGTAGTAGTCGTCTCGTCTTCTCTTGCCTGTATAAATGTTTAGACAATGTATAAAATTCTGGAAAGTTGTCATTAAATATAGAAAAATATCATGGTCCTTAGAGATGTGAAAAATAACAGTGAAAGAGTATGTAACTTGAGCTACTAACCTTTTCTACTTGTGTCTGTTTTTACTGAAAAAGAAATAAAAATCGTATTACTCCTATGGAAAGCTATCTCATTAAATTTAATGTATATAATGTTATTGAAGTCAAGAATTCTTACATTAGTATTCATGAGTGAAAGTACATACATGTATGTATTCAGTTTTCACTTTCACTCATGAATTCTTGACTTCAATAACAATATATACATAAATACTTGAATTGCTCTGATCTAATGTTTCTACCACTAAGGGCCTTTTTCAAAGATTATCATGTCAAAATACACGATTCTCTTTGCTTTTATGGCTGAATGCATGTAACAACAACAGCAGCGTGCGGCGTCAACGCTCGTCTGATTTGGTGTTTGTCCAGCTAAATTAATTTTTTTTAAAAAAATATAAAGGTCCATAACTCCAAAATTTTGAAATAAAGAGTTATTGTTCTTATGTAGGGGTCTTCCCCTCAATGAGACCTACTAACCTATGAAGTTTCATGTTGATACCTCATATACTTTTCGAGTAATGAGTTACATTAAAGTTTTTGCACGCCGACGAAAACGCCTACGACTCAGTGATCACAATAGCGACTTTTCTTCGAAACAGACGAGCTAAAAATGTGTATTTTGACATGATAATCTTTGAAAAAGGCCCTTTGTGGTTGAAATATCAGATCAGAGCAATTCAAGTATTTATGTATTATATTAATTCCCTTTTTTGGAATATTTTCTTCAAGAAAATTAATCAGAATAATTTTAGGCTATGGCAGAAATTGAACAAGAGTGCCAAAATGTCACAAAATACGCCTATCAAACGTCTGGAAGTTGAAAGACCATTACTCCATATTATTATCAGATGGGCAACTTAGAATCTTGTTCACGGAAATTCATAAAGTAAGGGGAGATAATTCTGAAGTATCTGGGAAATCTTGCTGGTTATCGAACTTGACTGAAACATCATAGTAGTATACATGCTGACCAAATTTGAAAAGGATTGGATTACAATTGTTTGAGTTAGAAAGTGGACAAGCAAAAGTTCACAGAAATTCATAAAGTAAGGTGAGATAATTCTGTAATGCCTTGGACAATCTTGCTGGTTATTGAACTGAGACATTATGGTACTATACATGCTGACCAAATTTGAAAAGGATTGGATTACAATTGTTTGAGAGAGCGGACAAGCAAAAGTTCACAGAAATTCATAAAGTAAGGGGAGATAATTCTGGAGTGTCTGGAGCAATCTTGCTGGTTATCGATCATGACTTAGACATTATGGTAATATACATACTAAACCAAATCTGAAATGGATTGGATTACATTTGTATGAGTTAGAGAGCGGACAAGCAAAAGTTCACAGACTGAGGGACAGACAGACAGCACCACAACATAATAAGTCCTGTCTGATGACAGGTGTATTATTTCATAAAAAATAGAGCAAACTCTGATCAGATGAATCCGCTAGGAGCTGTCGGATCTGGGTCTACTCTATTCACAAATGTGTACAAATGTGTGAAAATGCATTTATATGAGGAAAAAGGTTAAGCAAACTATAGAATTGCAGGGAAGTTTACTCCAATTTCCAGTGGCTGAAATCCAGACTGAACTCAAGGTGTTGTAACTTAACCCTTTACTTAATAAATATGCCTTTCTTCGCCTTTGAAAACAGAGAAGACCAAGATGAGAAGGCTCCTATAGGAGCCGTCATATCAAGGTTTATTCTGTTTGCTTATGATATAATATAGATACAATCCTACACTTTCCACCATGGCCAAAAATTCCTGTGACCATGTGCAATTGTAACATTTAATCTAATTAACATTCATATCATTATTTCTTACATGAATATTCATGGAATAAAGGGTTAATAATCCTAGATAAACTTGGGTAAATAGTGCTGCAGACCCATAGACTGCTCCTGAAGGAGCAGTGTTATGAAGGTCTTCACAATTTGCTATTCTCTCAGTCTAATTCAAAAGTTATTGATTCAGATTTACAAACCAGGAGTAGTAGAAAATTGAGTTATATATTGTAAATACAATGACAAGGACAGAACTGCAGATATGGTGTTTATTTTTAAAGTAAATCTTTTCTGATATTCCCTGAGAAACCTCATCTTTTTCACTCACTAGAATCACCTTTCTTTGGCCATTCTAATGAGCAATAGTGTTGGGCAGAGATGGAAGAGATTTGGATGTAACACAATACACTTAGCTAAAGCTCTGGAAAACTAGGGCAAGATACTTACCTGTCCCACCAGAGGCAATGGACTGTAACGTCTGAAACAAACAAAAACAATAGAAGATTTATTGCAAAGTAACATGTAGTCTACAAAAACTGTTGACTGCTTCAAATATATATATATACGAAAAAAATATTTTTTTGTATTTCATTTCTTTTCATATCACTGTCTGTGTCTTTTGGATCCAAATTGTGTACAAAAGTTAACAACTTGTTATCAAAGCATCAAATTCAAAAAGACACTTCAGATTAAGTTTAAATTTTCTTACAATAAACACATGGCAGTTAACTGAAGAGTGTGCCTTGAACTTTCATTTTAATTCTAAAAACATCAAGCTTACCCAACTTACCCCTTAGTACTTGGGCAAACTTAGGTGAAAGTGCAGATCCAGATCAAACTGCTCCTGATGGAGCCATTTGATCTGGGTGTACACTTTTTGCAATGTCAGTCTAATCTAAAGCTGTCAAAATAGTGCCAAATTGACATATTAAGCTTTACAAAACCAGTGACGAGGAAAGATTGGGTGTCCGAATACTTGGTAATTAGGGTATTCCAAAACCCAATTCCACATAATTCAATGTAAATTGCTGAAACTATGTAAGACAGCACATGAAAGCATTCGAAGTGGTTGCCAACTGTCATATAGTGATGTTAACATTTACCTAATGAATATACATGTACAAAACAATGTATGAACATCAGTAAGTTAAATTTTTATAATAATATTATTAACAAAGGTATTTTTTACCATGGTAGAAACTAGAACCAGACGAAACTAGAATCAGACATGTATTACATGTATTTCATAAGCAAACAGGGCAGAACCTGATCAGACTGCTCCAATATGAGACATCTCATCTGGGTCTACTCTGTTTGCAAATGTGTTGAAAGGTGGCAGTATCCATGAAGGGTAAAGACTTGTGAGCATTGAGTGATTAAGCAAGCTCTGAAGCTTTTGAAGTTTTGATAAGTTTTAGGGGCTGCTGTCACTATGTCTTTGACAATGCCTTCACCTTCTCTTTTCTAACATGATATCCAAAACGAAAATCAGACATGTCTTGAAATTCGAAATAGGTGCAACGTAAACATGATGCTGTAACTGGGTTAACAGCTATAACTGGGTCAGAACATCATTTTGCTGAATACAGTAGAACATCTCTGCAAACCACTTGATGGACAACAAGATGTGTTTGTGAAACACTATGCCCCCTGGATATGATATTTGACCCTAAAGGATGACCTTGATCTTGACATGTCACCCCTCAAACTGTGCAGCTTCATGGGGCGCACATGCATACCATATATCAAGTCTGTATCTCTACTGGTTCAAAAGTTATGGCCAATGTTAAAGTTTGTGACCTTTGACCATGAAGGATATGACCTTGACATGGTACCCCTCAAACTGTGCAGCAAAATGAGAAACACAAGTATACCAACTATCAAGTCTGTATCTCTACTGGTTCAAAAGTTATGGCCAATGTTAAAGTCGGTGACCTTTGACCCTGAAAGATGACCTTGACCTTGAAATGTCGCCCCCTAAAATGTGCAGCTTCATGAGATACACATGCATACCAAATATTAAGACTTTATCTCTATTGGTTCAAAAGTTAGGGCCAATTTGAAGCTGGTGACCTTTGACCCTGAAGAATGACCTTCACATTTCACCCCTCACACTGTACAGCTTCATGAGATACACAATCATGCCATATGTCAAGTCTCTATCTGTACTGGTTCAAAAGTTATGACCAATGTTAAAGTCGGTGATTTGACCCATGTGTTTGACCTCTGACCATTAAAGATGACCTTGACCTTGACATGTCACCCCTCAAAATGTGCGGCTTAATGAGATACATATGCGTGCCAAATATCAAGTCACTAGCTGTACTGGCTCAAAAGTTATGACCAATGTTAAAGTTACAGACAAAGAAACAGACAATTTGACCTTTGACCCTGACGTATGACCTTGACCTTGACATTTCAACCCTCAAAATGTGCAGGTTCATGAGATACACACGCATGCCAAATATCAAGTCTCTATCTCTACTGGTCATAAAGTTATGGCCAATGTTAAAGTCGGTGATTTGACCCATATATTTGACCTCTGACCTTGAAGGATGACCTTGACCTTGACATGTCACCCCTCAAAATGCGCGACTTCATGAGATACATATGCATGCCAAATATCTAGTCTCTATCTGTACTGACTCAAAAGTTATGACCAATGTTATAGTTGCGTTAAAGTTACAGACAAAAAACAGACAATTTGACCGTTGACCCTAAAGATGACCTTGACCTTGACATGTCACCCCTCAAAATGTGCAGCTTCATGAGATACACAAACATGCCAAATATCAAGTCTCTACCTCTACTGGTCCAAAAGTTATGGCCAATGTTAAAGTCGGTAATTTGACCCATATATTTGACCTCTGACCTTGAAGGATGACCTTGACCTTTACATGTCACCCCTAAAAATGAGCGGCTTCATGAGATACATATGCATACCAAATATCAAGTCTCTATCTGTACTGGCTCAAAAGTTATGACCAATGTTAAAGTTGCTGACAAACAAACAGACAAACAGACAAACAGACAAACAGACAGACAGACAGACAGGGCAAAAACAATATGCCCCCCAGATCTTATCTGGGGGGCATAAAAATGGGTGTCTTCACCAACAGGGGAGAGACACCTTTTGACAATAAGAACAGACCCAGATCAGACGGCTCCTGTATGAGCCATCTGATCAGTCTCCTCTGCTTGTCTTTGGAAGTATATAGTTCTGATTCTACAGTTTCTGTGTTTGTATACCATTATAAAAATTCAGCAAATAAGTATTAACAATGTAATTATGTTGTACATGAATATTAGTCTGGTAAAGGTTTAATACAAAACAAAAGTAAAACAGAAAGTTTCTTTAGGAGCTTTCTGCATAACTTTCATCCTGCATATTATAATTGAACTAAAACAAGCAGTCTTAACTGAAATACATGTTCCATGCTATGCCATAGTACTTGATGTGCAGGTAGTAAACACAACCGTAAGTGCCATGTGATGGAATCAAGCCCAGCATGCAAATAGATTATATTCTACTGAAATATTGTATAAATTTCCTTGTAATATTCAGACACCTTTTATTTTCTCTTTCAAAAAGATGTTGAATATATATTAAAATCAATTTGGTTGCATTTGGACAATGTTTAACGAAACTAGTGGAGCATGAAATAGTGAAGACCCTGACTGTACTGCTCCTTAAACAGCAGTTTTATCTGGTTCTACACTGTCTGCCTAAGTTTATATGGTCTAAAACAATGTTGCAAATACAAAACTGTAACCATGGATTTAGTTTTGAGAAAATATAATAAATTAAAAACAGGTGATAATGGCATTTCTTCAGTAGTCAAACTCGTATACATGTGACCACTAGCACATGATGCAACTATCCCATCTATTTTAAAATCAATTAAAGCTTACATGCCCTACAAATTTTTGCCAACAATTGCCCGCTGCAAAGTCTAAATGTGCTGGTAGACTTTTCATCCATTTCTTGTTCCGATTATTTCGAACATAGACTGCCAGAAATGATCTATACCATGATATAATATACCTCCTGCCTCATAGTTTTCTAGCATTTTGTGAATAATGTACATGCAGAGGTCCAGATAAGATGCATAAATCTAAATATTTTCAAGAATAGCACCTTTATTTCTCCACTAAACCCTATACTGTGACCACTCTTTAGAATTGTCTCGAAGAGACAATTCTAAAGAGTGGTCACAGAATAGGGTTTGGTGGAGAAATAATTATTTTAAAATTTGGATACGCATCTTTATCTGTAGCTCTGTACATGTATACACAAACCAACAACAATGTGATTTGGGTCTGTGCTATTTTTACCAGTATAATACTAAAGGATATACATGATGCTAATGGTGTCAAACAGTATAGACTCTGATCAAATCTGACACTGAAAGCAATGAAGCTCGTCCAGATCTTGTGTTGAAATTTCCAAAATACAGCACCTTTTCTGATGGAAAGTCTCAAGTCTGAACCATTTTTTGAGCATGTCTTCTTTTCTTACTGCATGGTAAGTAAATGAAGTCTGCTGCGATGTCTTAATCCTTTCCTCCATGAATATTCATGTAAGAAATAGGGATGTCATGAATATTAATTAAATTAATTTATAATAGCACATGGACACAGGAATATTTAGCCATGGCAGAAACTGTAGAATCCTATCTATATTATATCATAAGCAAACAGCGCGGACCCTGATCAGATGACTCCTATAGGAGTCAAATGATCTGGGTTTACTGTTTACAAAGGTGTATTTATGGGGTAAAAGGTTAATCCTTTATCAGCTGAATAAGTAAAACTGGATCATTCCTTTTTGAATATTAATTCAAAAGTTAATTGTTTCAAACTTAAACACAAATAAAAATGATTTCAATGACAACAGTCGAGACACTGATCAAAAGGATCCCTCAATACTCCTTTGATCTGGGTCTACACTGTTTGCAAAGGACTTATTGCTCAGTTCCTGCACATTATGGTTTAAAGTTAATATTTGATTTTCTCTTCAAAGAGGCAATCAGAATGTCAATTGGAATCCTGATGAGAAGTAAATTTACTCGGCTTCTCATCTGTATCCAAACATAAACTGTTTGCATGGGTTATCACATATGCAGCGCTAACATGCAATGGGTTAACCCTTTCAACCCTGAATTTTCAAATGGACTATTCCAAATTCAAACAGGTCAGGCTTACTGTGAAGATTAAGGAGTTTTTTTTAAAGAAAAAATGTAAAAAACATGACAAACAGTGCAGAACCTGATGAGGAGTTAGAGGAACCCTCTTATCTGGGTCACCACTGTTTGCAAAGGACATTAATGACTTGTTTCCCGCACTGAAAAGGTTTAATAATTTATGTTCATTTGCAATTGTTAACTGAATGAATATTTTTCAAAGGAAGTTCTACCTTTATCTCATTTCTGTTACATCAATGTGCAGGATTTCATAAGTAACGATAAATGCAACAAGGCTGATTAAGAAAATGTCCAACCCATCCACAACCACATGCACAGAACTGGTAATGACTGTATATACAATCTAATTATGCTTAAGCTGGATATCATTGTACCATAACCGAATTAACAAAAGTTAATATCAATCAATGGATAAAAGGTAACAAAACTGTCTGAATGTGATACAGAGGCCCACATAAGTTGGTATTAACCCTTTCCTTCATATAAATGCCTTTTCACGCACCTGCAAAGAGAGTAGGCCCAGATCAGACGGCTCCTATAGGGAGCTGTCTGATCAGGGTCTGCTATGTTTGCTAATGGAATTTATAAGATGTGTCTTTACTTTCTAAAATTATAACTATTTTGTCCATGAATATTCAGTAGGTATTGAAATTCGGAATAAACATAGAACAGGAAAGGGTTAAAACATTTTCAAGAAAAACTGCCTTATTTCTCCACCAAACCGTATGTAGTGGCTTTCACATGATTCTACAGAGTGGTCACAACAGAGTTTGGTGTAGAATGATGATTTTAGTTTTTGATTACAAATCTTTACCTATTGCCCTGGTGACAATTCAAAAAAAATCTTACAATATTGCTGATACTCCTTTCTCTTCCATCACTGTTATATCACATCTCGACTCACACATTCTCAATCGTTTTAAGTATTCCCGTCATTGTTTTGATAGAATTCATGCTATTGCAGCAGTACAGTCCCATCTGATCAGGGCACTATTTTCAACACATAACCTTTTACTCCATAGATAAACCTTTTAATGCCATTACAGAGTAGACTCAGATAAGACTGCTCCTTTGTGAGCCATCTGATCAGGGTCTACTTTATTTTCTTAAAAATATTGAATTATATTATAGATCCGACTAAAGGTTCGGCCATGGCCAAAACTTTCTGTATTCCATTATTAAATGCATTGCAATTTATATTCATGATGTCATTTTATCTTACATGGAGTGAAGGGTTATCACACTATAAGTTATTCCGCATCTAAAACACTGAAGTGTTGAAACAAGCTACAATATGTATGTAGCAACTCAAGTACTAAAGCACAATATTTATTCTTAACCCTTTACTCCATGAATATTCATATGAGAAAATGAATGATGCCATGAATAGTAATTAGATTAATTTTAATTATGGCACATAAACAAAGGCTATGGCAGAAACTGTCGAATATCTTATTTCATAAGCAATAGAGCAGACCCATTTCAGACGACTCCTATGTGAACCGTCTGATCTGGGTCTGCCCTGTTTGTAATGGTGTATTTATGGAGTAAAGAGTTAATGAGGTTAATTGTGCAACATTAACATATACATGTAGTTCTGTTTTCAACAACAAATATATTTGAACAGAAAACCAAAGAAACTGTCAACCCCTTAGACAATTAACCCTTTCTCTGTTGAATATGCATGTTACAAATCATATCATGAATATTTATGAACTGATTTTTTTTTAAAATAACATGTACACATGATGTTTGGTAGGATCTGTAGTCATACCTATTACAATTTCATAAGCAAACAGAGCAGACCCTGGTCAGATGGAGCCATCTGATCTGGGTCTACTCTGTTTGCAAAGGTTTGAAAAATTGTATAAAAGAAAGGTTTAAGAAATGGAGACCAGTAAACCTTTTACCAAAGAGAACATAGCCTAAGCACACTGCCAGCTCAAAGTTTCTAGAATTCTTGATAAGTCTGCACATGGACAAAACCAGATGCTTTTATAATTTGTATATAAACTCATGTAGAGATGCTTTACTCAAAAGCAAATTACCAATTCATAGAAACAAATATACAAAAACACTGTTTAAATTTTCATGTAAGATTGTATGAACATTTAAATGTGTACTGTAATTATCTATGTAATTAATTGTAAATGAACTCTGCTGTGTGAAAACCAATCTTTGTTCACAGCAATCAAAGTATATCTAGATCTGCCAACCAATTGAAAGAACAGTTACGGTCTACACTGTGGTGAGCACTTTTGGTGAATAACATACAGTACTGACCAAAACCAATTCCCCAGCTTCCGATCTGGGACAACTATATTTGCATTGTTCATAAATTGAATTCTATACAATACAACAGAGCTCAAACATACAGGATTATCCCAAACAAAAACTGGGCCTATGTAGATTACAAATGAAAACAGGCAAAACTGTAAACAAGATTAACTCAAAACTATTGGTGATAAAACATTCAAAAAATCTGTCATGCAATATAACTCTAGGAGACTATTCCAAGACCTACCTGACAATTCTTGAGAGCCTGGTTTTTAATTTGGAAATGATGACAGTTAGATCAAAAGCTTTGGGTAAGTTACTGATATCAGATTTCTCACTACATGGTACTAAGTTAAATGTAAACATGTAATCCAAATCATCCAGCCCCCAAAGTTATAAAACAAACTTATGTGCTCAAAACTATTTGTTTTCATCTGTTCATAATTTCAAACATTCATTAATAAAGATTTCTATTGCATTTTGACAATTCTGGTGATGGATTAAAATGTGGCAATAAAGTCAGTCAGTGTGACTATTAACTAAGGGCTTTTTTCACCATTTTGGGAAGAAGACCCTATCCCCAAATATTGGGAAATTTGTCAGATTTGGGATTTTTTTCTGGAAGAAGAATTTAACAAATTTCCTCCTATAAATGTCCATTGCAAACACAATGGACCCAGTCAGGCAAAACCTCTATAACCCCCCCCCCCCCCCCCGGAAAATTTTTTTCCAGAAAAGGAATAAGATATGCACAACTAGACATGGTGCTGATCAATTCTATTAAAGTGTCATGAAAATGCGATCAAAGATTTTTGAGTAACTGTTCGGGCAAAATTTTCCATGTAAAAATTTCAAAGTCCCATAACTCTGCAGAAAATCATCGAACTGGAACAGACATAAGGTATGCACAACAAGGCAAGGCGCTGATCAATCCTATGAAGTTTCATGAAAATCTGACCAAAGTTTTTGGAGAAATCACATGGACAAATTAAAATCGGACAGACGGACGCCACGCACAAAAACAAAATGTTCCCTCAGTATACTGGGGGAGATATAATTCCAGTATACTGGGGGAGATATAATTCATAAACAAACAGCAGACCAAGATCAGACAGCTCCAGTAGGAGCTGTCTGGTTTAAGAATTTTAGTAGTTCTGGTCTGACTGAATTTTACTTGCCAAACACTTACCTCTGAATTTGGAATTTTTTAATCAAAATTGGGAAAAAGCACTTTTTGCCATTGGGAACAGTCAAATAACAGCTATAAAATAACTTGGAAAAAAAAAGTCCCGTTAAACTTAACCCTTCACTCCATAGATACACCTTTTAATGCCTTTGCAAACACACACAGATCAGACGGCCCCTACAGGGACCGTCCAATTAGTGTCTGCTGTTTGCTTATGAAATAATAGAGAGGCTGAGCTGATTCTAGATTCTAACACGGCCTTAAAGTTTTTGTGCTAATATGAAAATTATAAAAATTCCGATAATTTATATTTCTTGCATGAATATTCATGGAGTAAGGGTTAAATAGTAGAAAGAAAGTCCAAAACCGAGTTTAAGGACATAAATCATTTAAGTTTTACAGTATTGGGGCCTGAACTTTAGTTCTATCCAACAGCACATGATTTTGTTATTTTGTTTCAAATTTGCTTTTAAAGTGAGAAATCTGCATCACTGACTATGCAACTTAGAACAGATTCAGGAAAGACTCTTAGAGCAACAGAACTATCTTATACTGCAGACCATAAACTTCTGTGGTAATCAAGTGTATAACACACTACAGCAAAATAAAGTTTGCTAAAATACATCTCGTTGTTTCTCTTTTGAAAATTATTAAAAATAACACACTGTAAACAGACAAGAGGTGTACATGTATCAGTCTAGGCAACTTCTTATTCCTCAAGCCAAACTCTATCTTGTTGGTTCTTATCAAAGACAGGGGTAAAGATAATATGCGTAAATTAAAACATTTTAAGGAAGAGCTCCTTTATATCTCCACCAAATCCTATGTCTCTTTGTGACTATTCTAAGGAGTGGTAACAACAAAGGGTTTGGTGGTGAAAAGGCATTTTTAGTACTTGAATACAGTAAAACCTCTCTAAACCGGAATTCTAGTAGAGAAGAATTTATATTCTTTTAGGCAGGTGGCTGCTTAATGCAGAGTGAAAGTCATGCAGAAAGCTCCTAGGAGCTTTCTGCATGACTTTCACCCTGCATTAAGCTGCCACCTGTCTCCAAGACCGATATTTATACCAAATTTAACGTCCGGTTTAGAGAGATTTTACTGTACACAATTTATCTATTGACCTGTAAAGGGGTTCTTACAAATGTCAATATGAAGAGTTTGATATGGAAATTACAGAAAATGTTTGTCAAATTTCCTATGTACACCTCTTATCTGAAGCCAAGTTGTAACTTTAAATTGTGAATTTCAGCACAGTCTCTATGATCTACATTACAAGATGCAGTCTACATGATAAATACACCACTACATCTCAAAAAGATATTTATTTTGGTTGTTACCCTCTCATCCAGTGGTTCTAATGCAACACTTAAAGGTCTACATTTAGAATTCCAAGAGTCGTCTTTCTTTTGAGAAACAGCACACTGGAAAAATGTTACCTTATCAATGTTATACTGTACTACTATGTTAAAACCTACTTGGTTATAAAGCATATAAATTGTACAGGACAACCTCTCTACAATGACTACCCACTAGAATGCTAATCCTGGATTTCAAAAACAGGTTTTATCTTAATCCTTTATTTCATGAACCCGACGTCCACATATGATGTGTAAATTGAAACAATTTCAAGAATAACTTCTTTATTTCTCTATCAAACCCTATGTTGTGACCCCCTCTTTAGAATTGCCTCTTCGAGATGATTCTAAAGACAGGGTCACAACATAGGGTTTAGTGGAGAAACAACAATTTTTGTATTTGAGTACGAACCTTTATCTGTTGTTCTGATAAATATTTTCATTACAAATAATGACATCATCAATATTAATTAGATGATTTTTTATTACCGCATAATTATGAACATAGGAAATTTAGGTCATGGCAGAAACTAAAATATCAGATGTATGTTATTCCAATTGCTAACAGATCTGACCCTAATCATAACAGCTCCTACAGGAGCTGTATGAAATAAGGCTACACTGTTTGCAAAGACTTTAAAACGTGTATCGATGAAGTAGAGCAGTAATAAAGTAAAATAGTTTTATGTAGAAATCTTTCTGGATTAATTTCATCATGCATTAAGCAGCCACCTACTTTGAAGAACACAGATAAGTACTCTGACATTATCCCTTTACCTGTTCAATATTCATGTAACAAATAATGATGTCATGAATATTTATTAGCTGAATTTTTAAAATGTCATATCAAAAGGGAATTTTTTGCTTTGATTAAAACTGTAAAATCAGATTCTATATAATGTCATAAGCAAACAGAGCCGACCCTGTTCAGACGGCTCCTACAGGAGACGTCTGATCTGGGTTACTCTGTAAAAACAAAATATGAGGGAAAGGGTTAAATGGTTGCTATAGAGAGGTTCTACTGTAATTAGTTTATTAGTTAATATTGTAAACAATCTTGCTGCCAGATTTCTTAGAAATTGTCAAAGCTGCAATAATAATGGTACAAAACCCCAACAAAGGTCTAAATATTAAATCCTACTACCGGTATAAAACATTTTATTTTGTATTTGCAGGCAGACTGGAGAGCTTCAACAAAATAGTCATGCCATTTTTCTTTTATTGCTTGATTATCAAGTAACAAGTATGTAACTATGACATTTATAACAGAAAAGACATTTTGTTAAATATGATTTGAGTATATTAACCCTTTACTCCATGAATACTTGTGTGTAAGAAATAATGTATTTAAGAATTGCAATCAGCTTCATATTTACAATGGTATATGAACAAGAAAGGTATTGGTCCTGGTATAACTGTAGTCATATCTATGTAGTTCCATATTAAGCAAACAGAGAAGATCCTGATCAGTCATCTCCTACAGGAGCAGTCTGGCCTAGGTCTACTCTGTTTGCAAAGGCAATAAAAGTCCTATGGAGTAAATGGTTAAAAGAAGTTCACAGCAGCTCAAAACCATACACACTTACACATTGTTCACTTTTACATCACTTGAAGTGAAATCCTACAGAAACTGTTTATACAATACTACAGAACCTGTTTCTAAAAAGCTTCAGATTGTATCAATTATTTGTTCATGTTTCAAGATTTATGAAGATCTCTACCTTAGGATCTAGGGGTTCCAACATAACCACTGGTTTTCCAATAGCTCTCATCTGGTCAGCCCAGGATCCTTGCAACTTTTGATCAATGGATTTCTGAAAATAATGCATAAATTAAACAGCAATGCTTTGACAAGTACTCATAAAATTGTTGCGAAAATTGGTCCTTTCTTCAATTTTAAATGGACATATTATTTGAAAATTTTAAAATGCATTGCTTTTTTCATGAACCGAATATTGAGGGGAAATGATTTGGGCATTTGAGAAACAAACTTTGCAATGTAATCATTTTTTTTTTATGTCTCATCAGAATCAAAACTATTTCTACAATTTTCTGATAGTGTGGAATAAGTTATAGATTCTGCCATGGCCAAGGCCAAAAATCCCTTTGTGTCCATGTACTATTATATCTTTAACAGTTCATGTAATTAATATTTATGATTATGTCATTGTTTCACAAGTCATACAGTAAACAGTTTAAGACAACTATGTTTATTCATAAAGTGGTCATTTTCGAGTGGATTTTACTCAGGGCTGTTCTATTTAAATGTGTATTGGGGGACAGGAAGGCACTTTAAAAAACAGCTATGCATGGATGTGTTTCACTGCTAAAATGGTACAAACTGGTTTGTGCATTAGTAAAAAACTTCTATGGGTGGGTGGCCGAATTTGAAAGTGCCTTCCTGCACCCCCATACACATTTAAATGGAACAGCCCTCAATATCTTTATGACATTCAGCTTCAAGTACCACTTACCTGTTTCTCTACATCTCTGTGTGACCGCGTCTCTCTCCTGGGCTTTATGGAGTCACTCTCGTCATCAGCCAGTACCATAGTCTCAGATCCAGAAGCATTCTAGATAAAAAGGTATTTCTTTGAACTTATTAAGTAGTACAAGCACAAGTAAGTATGAGCCAAGATTAGTCTGTTGCTTTAAAGTTGATTAACATAACCTCATGAGTATTCAGGTAAGAAATGACACAATGAATATTTTTTTAGCTGAAAAATTGTAAAGGCATGTAAATGTATGATTTTTTTTTTAAGGATGGCAGAAACTGAAGCATCAGACTTACATAATTCAATAAACAAACAGAGCAGACCTTGATCAGATGGCTCCTACAAGAGCTGTCTAACCTGGGTCTACTGTTTGTAAACACATTAAATAGCTTTCCTGTAAGGTTAAAGGCTATGCAATACTTTTGCCTTGCATTAAGCAACTAACTGCATGTAAGAATCATATGTTTAATAACACTTTCAATTTAAGTATGACCTGCTTTTGAAATAATTAAATTAACCTTTAATTCCATAGATATGCCTTCTGGCACCTTTGCGAACAAAGTAAACCTAAATCAGATGCTTCCTGTAGCAGCCATTTGATCAGGGTCTGCTCTGTTTGCTTATGGAATAATATAGACCTATTTCTAGTTTATGCCATAGCTATAACATCCTGTGTTCATAAGCCATTTTAACCCTTCGCTTGCTGTTCACGTTAATATACCTACCTGTAAATAGTGAAGACCCAGATGAGACAGCTCCTGCAGGAGCTGTCTCATCAGGGTCTGCGCTATTTACAAGTTGATTGCGCAACCAGTGCACTCCACAGCAGTGATTGCACAGCGAAATACTTGTACACAGTGAAGATATATGTAAATATACAACAGGGCATGGGTAAAGAAGGAGAAATGTATTTCAAAATTCAGCAAGAGAAGGGTTAAACTTCAGCTAATAAAATTATTCTTAGTAGTCATTGTAACCGACATGAATACTCATGAAGTGAAAGGTTAAATGGTCCCTTCAAACCACAGTAAAACCTCTCTATAACGGCCACTAAATTGTGTTAATTAGTTGGTATTTAGGGCAGGTGGCTGCTTAAAGCAAGGTGAAAGTAAAACAGAATGCTCCTATAGGAGCCACCTGTCTTAAACACAAATACTTGATGTAATTTAGTGGTCGTTATAGAGAGGTTTTACTGCAGTTCTATTATGTTTCAGCAATTATACTCTACATGTGATTCATGACCACCACTGCAAAAAATAATTCAGATCCAAATGAGACTAAGTTTTGACGTCTCATTTGGATCTCGATTGATACTTTAGTTGTAGAACATTGTTTTTTAATAAACAGGTTTTTTAATAAACGGAAAATAATGCACTTTTTCTGAGCAGATGATTACACAATTGCTTATTAAGGTTAACACTTAATCTGCTGAATATTAACAACTGACTCATCTCTGAATTAAACAAAAGGTTTTATCAAAATTTATCACCCATGAAAATGATTTTATGACAAACAGTGCAGGTCCTGATCAAAGGGCTTTCTCAAGAGCCCTTTGATCTAGGTCTACACTTTTTGCAAAGGTTTTGTATAAATCGGTTCCACACAATAAGGGCACAATAATAGTTTATAATTGATGTGAACAAAACATTCAACTCACTCTTGAATGATGTGGGACAGACTGCCTTAGTACAGACTCAGCTACGGTGGCCTGGGCTGGAGAATTCACTGAAATGTCAATTAACACACCAACCATGTCAATTATCAGCAGGTGAAACATTTTTCAGCAGGATAAACATCTCAATTAAACAAGAGAACCATGATGGCCCTGACATCGCTCACCAGACAATCAGGAAAAGATTATCAAAGTATTCACTACGTTTCTATAGGAAACTGACCACTCCTGGGGCAGGGCCTCATTTCACCCCGGGACATAATTCATATATAACTATGGTAGAGGACTTCAAGATGATGCTATGTGCCATATATGAAAGCTTAGAACCTTCCAGTTTCAGGAGATTTTCAAAAAATGTTTCTATAGATATAAAACAAGGTACCCTTGGGGCATGGTCAATTTTAATCCCAGGGGCATAATTTGTATAACTTTTGTAGAAGACCTCAAGCTGATGCTATGTGCCAAATATGAAAGCTGAGAATCTTCAAGTTTCAGGAGAAGATTTTCAAAGTTTTCACTATATGTTTCTATATAAAACTAGAGCTACCACCAGTGTTCCCGTTTACGTCGTAATCATATCTAAATACGCACCGAAAATCGTTGGAACGCAAAATAGTCAAGTACGTTGCGTCCGTGGGACGCAAGATCAATGATAGAAATTTTACCGATTTAAATGAATCCAGGTAAATTAACAACTGAAACTCGGTCTTACATCAGTCCGGATCAATAAACAAAGTGAATCTCAGTCCGTTTTCTTGACATTTTTTTCCGAAATTGCAACGCATCTATAAATATCGAGTCCTGGGTTATTCCAGGTACGTACGATAGGAGGGCACCTGCATTGACTGGTTAAGAATTCTACCCTAGTGTCAGCATCTAAAATTATGTAATTCTACGAGAACCGTTCTGTCGCGTAGTAATGACATTTGGGTGCTGAAAAAAGATGGCGTCTGCTAGTAAACAGTTGAACACCCCAGGAACTTTAAAGCGTTATGGGTGCAAGACCGAGGGTTTAAAGACTTGTAAGTAAATGATGTTAGCCCTGAAACCAATAGCATTACCATGTGATGCTTTGTATGCACTGAAAATGAAGTGAAAACCGCTTTTATCAGCGGATACAGTGATGCTCAGCTCAGTTCACTCAAACGATGCTCATCATATCTGGGACTCAGTTGAATTTGCTTGGGACGCAACGTTTGCTGATGCCCTGGGTCCCAGGGACTCCGTAAAATTCAACCCTAACGAGAACACTGTACCACTAAAGGTGAAAAAGATTTTTAAAGTCCAATCAGGGAAGGACTAGCATGAAAATTACAGGTTCATTTGTTCACAGTTGTGCCTACAATACTTGAGAAGTTATGCTCTGGACAACAAATTGCTTCTGAAAAGTAACTAAGAGGAATAACTGCCTCTAAAATGAATTTAGAGTTACAACCCTTATTGACTGCATATCCTCTCATCACCCTCGATCCATATATAACATTTCACAGTTGTGCCTACAATGCTTGAGAAGTTATGCTCCGGACAAAAAATTGCTTCTGAAAAGTTTAACTATTAGGGAAAAATGCATATGTCTATAAAAAAAAGTCAACAGGTTTGAAAGAAATAGGGATTCATCTGGATTCAAACTGACTGAAATGCAATCAATGATTCATCTTTAGCAATATACAAGTGACTAATGTCCATTTGAGGAAATAGGTTCCTAAGGTTTTGGACAAAATATGAAGTTAAAAAGGGGCATAATTCTTTCAAATTTTGAGCAAGAGTTATGAAAGATGAAGAAGACTGTCCCTATATAACACTCATAATATGCATTAAGTTTGAAGGTGGTATCAAAAATAGTTTTCAAGAAAAAAAAAGCAAATGTTCCGGAAAAATGTGACGGACCGATGGACAAGATGATTCCTATATATAGCCTCCACCACAGGTGGTGGGGGTTTAACAAGGCACCCCTGGGGCATGGTCAATTTTTGTAGAAGACCTGAAGTTGGTAATATGTGTCAAATATGAAAGCCGAGAACCTTCCCGTTTCAGGAGAAGATTTTCAAGATTTTCATTACAATGTATATGTTTCTATATAAAACAAGGCACCCTGAGGCGGGGCCACATTTTTTGACCCCAGGGGCATAATTTATATAATTTTGTAGAGGACCTACAGATGATGCTATGTGCCAAAGATGAAAGTTGAGAACCCTGTAGATTCAGACTTGAAGATTTTTAAAGAGTCAAAATGTTAACGTCTGACGACGCACAACGATGGACATCAGGCAATCACTGAAGCTAATCCCGAGCACTTTGTGCTCTGTTGAGCTAAAAACCAAACACGTCACAACCAAGGCAAACCATGGCTAATGATCATCATGGACAAATCTTCCAGGGTTGATTGTTTTTGCTATGACATAACTGTATAATCAGATCTGTATGATTCTATAACCAACCAGATGAGGTGGCTCCTACAGGAGCTGCCTGATCTGAGTCTCTGTTTGCAAAGGTATAAATAATGTACATATAAGTGAAAGGGTAAACAGTTTTAAGATCTAAAAGGTAAATTGTCATCTTTTGTAGAAAATGCAAATCATTAATCATTCGAAAATCATGCTGAATTTTCCAAGTAAAATGGCAATTCAGTGCTTCATACCAATACAGTCCATTCAGTATGAAAGGCTGAAATTTGTTGTATAGGATTTTAAATGACAAACAGTGCAGACCCTGATCTAACCATACTGTTTGCAAATGCCAGTACATTTGTTTCCCGCTTTAAAAGGATTAATATAATTGATTAACATTAATTAGCTTATAAATAGCATATAATTTTAACTGTTTGCTTATAACTAGGAAAGCAATCATTCTACATGTAACAGGATGTTCATTGTTAATCAGTTGCATTATGTAAAATCCATAACATACAAACTCTTTGCATGCTAGTGGTGTATCCTTGATATGAAACAATCTATGCAAACAGTCTGGATCACGATAAGACGCAGAGAAAATCAGTGTCTTATCAAGATTCAAACTGTTGAACACACTGACAGCATTTTTAATGAGAAATTGAAGAAAAATTGACTTGTAGGCTTTTTGGAAAATGAAAAATACCATTGACAAAATTACTTAGCATGCAATACTGGGTTGCCACAAACCAGAAGAAACAAAATTCCCTGACAATTACCCGACATAATTTCAAATTTCCCTGACAAATTTCATCGCGAAATTTGGTCTTTCTGTCATAATTTCTGTAAAAATATATAACCTTCATTCTCATGTTTTCAAAATTCCCTGACAGTTGACTATATTTTCAAATTTCCCTGACAGTTCTTAAAATTCCCTGTGGCAACCCTGCAATAAGTTAAAAGGATAGGCAATCTACTCACTGATAGGGCCCTGTTGCCTGTGAGACTTGCTCCTTCTGTCCATGTGATCGCCATTTATATTAGATGAACCTATGTAAAAAAGACAGGTATAAAAATGTAGACTAGAGATGCACTGTCATAACCAAATTTATTCAGTAATTTCATGACATATTTGCAAATTAAAACTTGAATAACTCCATGCCTCTTCAGGATCCAATTTGGCACTATATTTTCAAACAGAACAAGATGTGTTTGTGAAACACTATGCCCCCTCATATATTTGACCTCTGACCTTGACCTTGACATGTCACCCCTCAAAATGTGCAGCCTCATGAGATACACAAGCATGCCAAATATCAAGTCTCTATCTCTACTGGTCCAAAAGTTATGGCCAATGTTAAAGTCGGCGATTTGACCCATATATTTGACCTCTGACCTTGAAGGATGACCTTGACCTTGACACGTCACCCCTCAAAATGTGCGGCTTCATGAGATACATGTGTATGCCAAATATCTATCTATACTGGCTCAAAAGTTATGACCAATGTTAAAGTTGCTGACAAACAAACAGACAAACAGACAAACAGACAGACAGGGCAAAAACAATATGCCCCCCGACTATCGTCTATGGGGGCATAAAAATAGAACATTTTACTTTTAAGAATACAATGAATAGGAAAGCAATTGTTTTTAGTTTAAACTTTACATCATAGATATGACTTTTGAAGTCTTCGCAAACAGGGTAGACTCAGATACTTTTACCTTGCTTTAGGCAGCCGCCTGCGTTTAACACAAAATACTTAATGTAATTTAGCGGCTGTTATAGAGAGGTTTTACTGTAGATCTAATCCTACAACCATGGCCATGTGTATATACCATTATCAAACTGCATGTCTCATAATATTCAATCAGTCATTATTTCTCACATGAATAGTCATCAGGTGAGCATGTTTTCTAACAGTTTTGTGCTAAATCCTCAAATTTCTCTCAACAGAGTGCAATTAGATACCCTTACCTGGTTGTTGATAATGTGGTAATGATGGGGACTTTTGAACACATGATGAGCTATTTACACTGGGATGACTGTTCCTAGAAAAGACAAAAAGTGTCATGCAATATACAGCAAGTCTGCTTCATAATGTAATAATATATGTATCAAAATAATCATGATTATGTTACACATATTTAAATACAGTTAAAACTGACTTCAACAGTGACCACCACCCAAAATTAAAGATCTTTAGTGAGCAAGCTCACATACTCCAGAGAAAAAAAGTGTTTCCCCATGACAGATTCCTCTGAAAATCAAACCCATTTAAGCTTTTATTCATGACAATTCTTAAAGCAAATTTGAGAAAAATTGGTAAAGACATGAATGTGCTAGATGAGCAACAATGTATTAGGATACATGGATGGACTGACAGTATATTCCGAGGTTTTAAGATAGGTGGTGGTTTAATGCAGAATGAAACATATGCAGAAAGCCCCTAGAGGAGCTTTCTGTATTCTTTTCATTCTGCATTAAGCAATCAACAGCTTTTACAGACCCCATGTTTATCCAATTAAAGTGGCTATAGACTGGTTCTACTGTCATTTGTGAACAAATGACTCCTGACATTCAAATGTCGCAGAACATTGAAAATCAGACGTTGCGCCTTGTGCGCATTGATTACCACTGTACAATTTGATCAGTTTCCACCTTGATTAATCTTCTTGTTTGTCGGATTAACCCTTTACTCCATGAATATTCATGCTGGAAACAATGACATCATGAATATTAATTTTCATAATGGAACATGGACAAAGGAATTATAGCTATATTATTTCCTAAGCAAACTCTAATCAGAAGGCTCCTGTAGAAGTATCTGATCTGGGCCTACTATGTAAAAGCATATTTATGGGGCAAAGGGTAAATATCAGACTTGATCAGTATTACCTGTGACAAATTAATATTGCATTTAAATTGCTTTAACAGACCACTATGTTTATTCATTGAAGTTTCTACTGAAAAATTCATACGACTATGTACAGTGAAATTGCAGCAATTCAAATGTCCATCAGACCAAGAAATATTCTCATTATACAGGTTTTTTTATTCATGGTCAACCTAATATTCTACCTTTAGTCTTTTTATCCTGTGCTATACTTTATATATATGTAGGATTTACTTAAACATATATTTAAATAAAATCTCAAAAGTTTGCTATTTCCTCATATTACATCTCTGATCGTAGGTAATCTGGTTCCCTTGGCTATTATCCTTTCAAGATAAATAGAACATGGGTCACATTCAGAATGAAAGTTCTTCTGATTTTTGTGAGGACAAGGTCACAGATGGTACACTTGTGTAGAGTAAGAGAGAGTTCCATGTTCTTGTCAATGGTCAAGTTTACTCTCATGCTGAGAATGAACAAACAAGAACACTGCATGTGGATGCCAACACAGTCTACATGGATAGTAAAGAAGCAATAGCCACTGTTGTTGTTTCTGGACAACAAGGCAGATGCCTGAGTTACAATAGCTTTTTTTTTTAACCTAATCCCTCATAGGCTATATTCCCTCATAGGCTATATTTAGATCCAACCTCTTTGAATAAATCTACCACAAGAGTGTACACATGTGTCACCTGCTCGCAACTGACACAAAAACTGTTAATATGCTGGAGTGCGAAAATCAGAACAAAAGGGAATAACTCAAAGAGTATTGCATGCTGAGTGATGGACCCTAGTTTCATCAATGGTCCTCAATGAGAGGAAGACACATGTGAAATTTGGAAGCTCTATCACGATTAGTTTAGAAATGACAGCCAAAAAAAGAAAGTGTGACAGACAGACAGACAACCGAAATAAATCCCTAAGTGACACATTGCTTCTCGGCAGGTGACACAAAAAAGGAGCATTAACTAGAGAAAAGGATTTTTTTTAGAATTTTGTAATTCTGAAACCATTGTGATAAATAGAGCATTTGCTCCTTAGGAGCAAATGTTTCTATTTATCACAATGGTTTCAATGAGTGATTTTTAGAGGCGCAGAAAGGGGGGGGGGGGGAAGGAGGAAAGGGTTAAACAACAGACAAGCTAAAAATGTGGCCTAATCTTATAAGTTTCTTGCTGTAATATTTATGTCTAAAAGCTTTATACTAGCTGTCATATTTAATGGAAATCAATAGATGGATACAAGGCAAACTCAGCCTCAATTGTCAATCATTCTGAACCCTTGGTGATGACTGTTTTCAAATTTAAATTTCAGTTTATTGAGTATATTTACTTCAGGTGATATGTCACAAATCAGATCTTTAACCTGATAAATGACTGTAATCAGAATAACAGTGGACTGAGTTGAACAACAGCAACCAATGCACACACAGAACAAGGTCTAAACAATGTTGTTTAATGACACTGCGCTATTGGAATTAATGTATGAAAACAAGGTATTTACTGAATGTTATAACCCATATACAAATATGTATTGTTCGAATTCTGGTTTTCCGAATTTATTAATTTTTGATCAACAGCATTTCTTACACATTGAAATAGAATAAATATTTTCTGACTGTAGGTAGCCTTCCAATTGCCACCCCTTTTCTAATTAATGGGATTCAAATATTTGTGATTTGACTGTACAGGTTAAACACGAAATTTTTTCCCCATAATCTAGATTGTTTCCCAGGAGATAATGTTCAGATTTGATACAGAACTGTACTTCGTGCAGCACCAACCATTCTCTAAACTCATTTCTTAAACAATTACCAGGCATGAAGATAAGAAGCATTGGGGCAAACACTGATCTCATATGTCAAAGCCAAACCTTGTCTTGTTTGTACTTAATAGGATGTCTTCAGGTGTAAAAACAAAAAAGGGTTTGGTAGAGAAATACTGACAGGAAAACCTAGGCCAGTAGGGCTATGTGCTATTTTATATATCATACAAGAAATAAATGTCCTGAACTATTAACTAGTGATTTCTAAGTTCAAAGGGGCGTAACTCCCAGAAAAAGTATATATCCCCGACAATGTGCATATCTACATATTGTGTCCTTGCTACATGAAAGGTTTTATGAAAATCTGTTGAACAGTTTCAGAGTCCTGAGTTGTGCTTACAAGGATAGGGTCAAGAGACCTAGTGATTTCTAAGTTCAAAGGAGCATAACTCCAAGAAAAAATGCAGACGGAAAAATTCCTGACAATATGCACATCTACATATTGTGTCCTTGCTACATGCAAAGTTTTAAGAAACTCTGTCGAACAGTTTCGGAGGAGTTGCGCTTACAAGATTGGCAGCCGCCCGCCATACATCACCATTTCAATAACCGGATTTTCCATTAAAAACCCGGTTAATAAATTTACAATGTCACTTAAGAAATGAATGACGTGCTCCCGGTGTTCATGAGGTTATGCAACGCATAGCTTTACGAACAAAGGGCTTCACGTAAATCTTTGCTCGTAAAGCTATGCGTTGCATAACCTCATGAACACCGGGAGCACGTCATTCATTTCTTATATCTATATTCCATTGTATTTCTTATATTTCAACGGATCGGGTATTGAAATGAATGTGCATGGGAAAATGCAACTTTCTTTTTAGAATAAGGTTATATAAGGACGTTGCAGGGCGAATGTAAATGTCACGGTACCGAACCTAACACAGTCGGGATGAAGAATATGTCAGCGGCCCGGTAGCTCGGTCGGTAGAGCATCGGAACGGTAGTCCGAAGGTCCCGGGTTCGAGCCCCGGTCTGGCTGCATATTTTTCTCCCCCTGTTACATAAATATTGCTACAATAAGAAGCAGCTTAACCCTTTCCCTGATATTTTCAAGCATTTCAATTTCACAAATAGTGTAGACCCAGATCAGACGGCTCCTATACGAGCTGTCTGATCAGGGTCTGCCCTGTTTGATAATGGAATTTGATAGATCTGTTTCTTTCATTTCTTAAATGGCTACAATGTGCCATCTTCCATATTTAATTAAAATTATTTTGTCCATGAATATTCAGTAGGTATTGAAATTTGGGCTAAATATAGAACATGGAAAGGGTTAAGACTACATACCTTGGTGAGTATGCCTGATGAAATGGTGACTGACTGTGGTGTGGACTGGTGCCTGGTGTTCGCCCTGAAGAACAATCAATTCAACAAGTCAATTATCATGAATATTTTGTTTAATTTGCATATGTACACAGGATGTTATGGTAATGATCAAAACTGTATAATCTGAATCAGATCTATTGTTATTTCATAAGCAAGTGGAGCAGACCCTAATCAGACGGCTCCTAGAGGAGCCATCTGATTTTGGTCTACTCTGTTTGCAAAGGCATAATAAAGTGTTTGTATGGTAGAAAGGGTTAAGGCTTTACACCATAGATATCATATGCCTTTTAACACTTTCTCAAACAGAGTAGACTAAGATCAGGGTCTGCTATTTGCATAATTATGAAATACCAGATATACTATTACAATTTTTACCAGGCCCAAACTTTTCTTGTTCAAAGACCATTATAAATATCAAGCCAATCAAAATTCATACATGAATTATTACATGATTGTGTAAAGAGTTATTAATACACAACATCAGTAATGCGGAAAAGTCCTATTGACTGCATAATTTACATTCTGTAATAAGCTACATGTATCACCTGTCTTAAACTTTTACCTGATAAAAATCCATGCAAGAAATAATGACACCATGACTCTTTATTAGCTAACTTGAAGACAAAGTTGTTTGGAATTGGTCAAAACTGTAGAATCAGATCCGTGCAATTTCATATATTTCATATCTTTACTAAATTAGCAAATAGGGCAGTCCCTAATCAGAGGGTTCCTACAGGAGTCATCTGATCTTGGTCTACTCAGTTTGCAAAGACATGAGAAACTCATTTGTTTGAGATAAAGTTTTAAACACACTGAATTAAAATTTTATTTAAATGATTGCTGTGGAGAGATTTTCCAGTCAGTGTATTCATTACAAACAGGAAAGAGTATTACACTAAACCACTTGAACTTAAAAATAATACAATTCTATAATTATTATTGTTTCAGTTACCCTTTCAACATAAATAAATAAAATGAAAATTACATTATTTCATACATACCTAATCGGTTAGACCTATTTGTTTTGAAAACATCTGGATCATTGGCTAGAATAGCTTGGAGCAACTCTGGCATCTCTCCATCAAGTAGCTCACCTGCTAGACTGTCCTTGAGCTCACTACAAGGAAGATAATTCCAATTTTTAAGTAAAGTCAAGCACACAAGTCCAACATATGACAGTTTCATTATCTGTGTTTAATTACATCAGGTACACAGACGTTTTAGAAGCATATATTCAAGACATGGGCAAACAGTATAGACCCAGAACAGAGGGTTCCTAATACCAAGGTCTGTACCATTTGCTTCACAAAGCTTCTTTTTTTCAGGAAAAAAATCTGCACATATATCCCTTCAAATGGAATTCAAATCTAGTCAGTAATACATATTTGGGCAAGTGCCGTTATAAAAGGAGTGAGATATTCTACTTTTATTAACACTTTCCCTGATGAACATGTGTGTGAATGGGTCAATTCATGACTTAATTTTGATAATGTAAAAAATATGAGCACAGATTTTGCTCTGACAAAGCTGTAGGATCAATTACATATTTCCATAAGCAAACAGAGCAAACTCTGACCAGACAGCTCTTATAGGAGCCATCTAATCTGGGTCTTCTCTGCAAAGGCATAAAAAAGCATTTATATAAGGGAAAGGGTTAATATCTGTAGCAATAAATTTGATATAATTAAATTTGACTTAAATAGTGTCCATAAATGCTCTCATTTTCGAATGATCTTAAATCACAATGTTCTGAGTCCAAACCATATTCATACCTTTTCTACAGCTGCAGAATTTCAAAAGAACACTGATAATACTTTTTTTTGCACTTGTGGCACCACGCTAAATGCAGATGTCATGAGCCAAGAGTTTCTCTGGATCCAAAAATTCTGTTTCTACAACACAATGCTAGTGCAGCATTCAATCAGCATAATGTATCATGTTTCAAGCATGTTAAAACATTGTAAAAACAATCAATACTCACATGTGCTCCGTCGCGGTTGTTGATAAAGCAGTCGACAACTGTTCAACCAAAGCATCATCTGCATTCTCCAACAATTGCTTTGATTTTTCTGACAACTTTGCATTGTACAGCAAAGTTTTGTTATTTACAGCATTTGGTAATGGTGTTGGTAGAGGCAGTTCAGGTAACACTGAAAAGGGATTGTAGACAAATCTGTATCTCAGTGATCTATTCTGTTGATTTTACCCTTTCCCTCGCATAAATGCTTTTTCATGCTGTACCAAACTGATTAGACCCAGATCAGGTGGCCCCATCAAGATCAGATTAATCTGGGTCTACTCTGTTTGCAAAGATGTGGTAAGGGTAAGGGAAATCTAAGGTAAGTCACAATCTACCAAGTTTGTATCAGCCTTGTTCTCTTATGACAGTGAGGAAAAATATGAACTAACTAAATAACCTGTTCCCTCATATAAACACATAAATTATTTCACGCCCCTTTGCAATCCTATAGGAGTCTCTGATCTGGGTCTGCTCTGTTTGTAAAATTATATTAGATCTAACTATAGTAACTACCAATACCAAACAATCCTGTGTACAAATGAAAAATTTAAAAATTCAGCTAATAAATATTCATGATTGATGCTATTATTTCTTACATATATATTAAATTGGTAAATGGTTAACCCTTTCCCTGCTGCAGTGTTGCAGCCAGGACGCGCGATCGCGGGATTCCCCCCCCCCTTTTACTGAAAAATCCCCCCCTCGTTTTCACTGGAGGGGGCGCCTAGTCGCGCATTAAAGTTTCAATATTACTTTGCTAAAAAATTCCCTCCCTCAGGCTGTAGCGAGAACCGTTAAAGCTTTCATTTCATATAGAATCAGAACCGGATGTTTGTCAACTGTCATGTATAGGTAAGGCTAAAACACAGTTTGGTACAGTAACTTAGCTATCATATCCTATGGGACCTCGGCAATTAAAGATACGTGAGCAGTTGTCTGCCAAAGATCTACAGTTTTTTGTGACTACTCTGCTAATTAATTGTCCTTATGATAAAACAATAAAACATCACTCACAACTGATAATTTATAACTCGTTGAGTAAAGTAATGTTTGCCTTTCCCGGTCCGACTTTTAGTCTATGCCCGTAACCAAATGAAAACATTAAAAACGTGTATGCTGTAAAAATCGTCAAAAAACATTATCTTAAGAAAAATCAGCAACTACTTTGAGGTAGGTACTCTTCCTATGACCAAATTCAGCCCAAATTCAAGTGTCAAATATACGTAACCGAGTTATTCATCTTCTATGAGTCAGAGACAGATTAGTCCTGTAGAAAGCGACGAAATAGACCGTGTCGAACCCATTGCACTAGATTTGCATTGATATTGTTGTGAAATAAAAATCCGCCCCCCTATTTTGAACAAATCGCCCCTAATTCTCAAAGGGAGGGGGGAAAATCGCCCCTCTTTTTAAAATCCTGGCTGCAACACTGCTGCTGAATATTCATGTAAGAAATGACATCATAATTCATAAATATGTATTAGCTGAATTTTAACAATAGCATTAAAATGGTATTGATAGAAACTGTAGTGCCAGATGTAGAATTTAGTTAGCAAGTCTCTACTCTGTCGACAAAGATATGTGAAAAAGCATTTGTATAAATTGTATGAAGGAAAGGGTTAAAAGACAACATATATGTCTATAAAGGATTATAATAAAGTGTCAATATTGCCAATGTTATTTGCACATTTTTATATACAAAAATAATAAAATTCATGTACTTTAGTTCCATATCAATATAAACTGATTGGTTCTCAAGTGTTAAGATTGGTTCTGTATGTGGGTTCCGCATGTGTTCCGCAAATCGCAATGGTATTTTGTCATAGAACAAGGAATTATGTGTGGCGATGTTATAAACCATTATCATTGATTCGCAAAGTTGTTTTATGTCACTAAGGTGTTTTACTATGTAACTGTAAGTTGAATCTTCATAAACTGATCAAAATAGTATTATTTCAATGGTTATGAGATATTTCAAACAAGAACATCGCATGCAGGTGCCAACACTCATCTGTTTGATGAACCATAAGATGAATAGTAAAGAAGTAATAGCCACTGTTACAGTTACCGACGACAACGGCAAAGCGATGTTCAAAGATACTTACAGTCTGTAAGACTTGTTATCCCTGCCAAGGTGGTGATTGGAACACTGGGAACTTCACCATTCATGTTGACGTTCAGCTTTTACA